>CAIGQV010018344.1:4051524-4129456 GCA_903798115.1 Danio jaintianensis | reverse complement strand
TACCTTAATAAAATGTAGTAAATCCAATGAATAATTTTTTTTCAGTGCAGATGATCTTCTCGCAGACCTGTGGGATTCATTCATTCAGGCACAAATATACTGCACACCACACTCACCTTCTTGGACCTCCAGCAGCGGCAGTAGACGGCCTTGCTTCCGATGTCCTCCATGTCGAAGCTGTGCACTACTTTGGGACTGTCTTTGTTGATGGTCATGTTGACTCTGCTCTTGGGGCTGCTCTGTGAACTGAAGTAGCGCATCAGCATGTAGGTGCTCAGAGCCGCAGCCACTGCAACAGGAACGATGGTGGTCAGCTGATCTGCAAATGTACACACGAGGAGGCGCTGGGTTTTCAGAGGGCCCGGAGGACGCCCACACTCTATTCTACACAATCAGCCTCATTCGTTTATTCATTCATTCATTTTCCTATGGCTTAGTCCCTGATTATCAGGGGTCACCACAGCAGAATGAACCACTAACTATTCCGGCATAGGTTTTACACAGCGAATGCCCTTCCAGCCGCAACCCAGTACTGGGAAACACCCATACACTCATTCACACACACACACACACACACACACACACACTCATACACTACGGCCAATTTTAGTTCATCCAATTCACCTATACCGCATGTCTTTGGACTGTGGGGGAAACCGGAGCACCCAAAGGAAATCCACGTGAACACGGGGAGAAAATGCAAACGCCACACAACTGGCCCAGGCGGGACTCAAACCTTCTTGCTGTGAGGCGACAGTGCTAACCACTGAGCCACCATGCCGCCGAATCAGCCTATTTTTGTCAAATTTGAGTCTGGCAAAAGAATCTGAAAAATTGCTCAGTGGACCCTCATGTTAAAACTGGATTTGTCCTGTCAACAATTATATATATTTTCCCTCCAAATGTTTTTTTTTGTCAAATGTAGTTAGATTTTTTTTTTTTAGATTTACATTTTTTTATTTTAATCATTCTTTATTAGGGGTCAATTTTCAATATTACACATCAAAAACGCAGGTTTAGGAAATTCAAATAATGAGGAACATTTTATTAAATAGGAACTCATTTTTCCATTTCTACATGGTTTCCCAAACTTAAAAATTGATTGAGCGATTTATTTAAATTTTCACAATAATACGGCCTTATGATATGATTTATTTTATCAGAAAATCTTGTTTTAATGGATGTATTATTGATACAAATTTATCAACAAAACAGGAGGAAGCCTGTTATTTATGACTATAACAGAGTCCGCCTATAAAATGTTAATCACTGGTACACAACATTTGTGCAAAACGGAGAAAGGAATTACATACACACTGCAATTATTAGTTTCTATTTATTAAAAAAACATTATATATATACAGTTGCAATCAGATTTATTAACCCCCCTGAATTATTAGCCCCTCTGTTTATTTTTTTTCCCCAATTTCTGTTTAACAAAGAGAAGATTTTTTCAACACATTTCTAAACATAATAGTTTTAATAACTAATTTCTAATAGCTGATTTATTTTATCTTTCCTATGATGACAGTAAATAATATTTTACTAGATATTTCTCAAGATACTTCTATACAGCTTAAAGTGACATTTAAAGGCTTAACTAGGTTAATTAGGTTAACTAGGCAGGATAGAGTAATTAGGCAGGTTATTGTATAATGATGGTTTGTTCTGTAGACTATCGAAAAAATATATAGCTTAAAGGGGCTAATAATTTTGACCTTAAAATGGTTTTTAAAAAAATTAAAAACTGCTTTTATTCTAGCCGAAATAAAACAAATAAGACTTTCTCCAGAAGAAAAAATATTAGCAGACATACTGTGACAATTTCCTTGCTCTGTTAAACATCATTTAGGAAATATTTAAAAAAGAAAAAAAATTCAAAGGGGGTTTAATAATTCTGATTGCAACTGAACACACATGCTTTTTTCATTTCAATCGTCATTTCGAGGAGTGAAGTAAAAAGGTTATTTAAACATTCATTTGTAACAAAATAACGCTGAAACATAAAATGTCAAAACAAAACAAAAAAATCTTCACTTCAATAAAGTGAATCATCTGTTAGGAGTCATTTAAAAATTGTGCAATTGCGGCACATTCAATTCTCAATTACTCATGGACTTCAATTCAATTCATTTGTAAGTGCTTTGGTTCTCCATAGCTGGACAACCACAAAACAATATCATAACAGACTTATGAATCCCTGTGTGATTTATTCAGATTGTATTTCAAAGCCTCCTGGTTTCAAACAAATATGATTTTATGTAGCTTAATCCAATAATTTGTAATGAATTAAGAATATAAATTAGAATCTCACAGACACCGGGTTGTTATAAATTAACAGTTATACAACAATTGATCTTTAGAACAAACTGCTGTACAAAAGTATATTTGATATCAATACACAACAAGCTCATAGGCCAAACAACATATTCACAGTATAATACTTTTGACACTAGTATTATTTAAGCACCACACAACTTCTAAAATAAGTAGTAACATTTTTGTGTGTTTAAAACACGTCTAATAGATGTCTAAACACAGATGTCTTGGCTAAAACAAAGTCTAAAAGATATCAAATAGACAGGAATGAGAATGACTACACATGCAAAGTCTGTCTAATCTGTCCATTTGATGACTATAGTCTACCTTTGGACTATTCTAAGACGTATTAGATTTTCAATGACAGCCCAAATTTAGCCTTAATTGTTTTAGCTAGGACGTCTATGTTTAGGTATCTATTAGACGTCAATTTATCACAAAATTACACTGAGGTAAAGTTGGTTTTATATTCACACATTCGTTCATTTTAACGGTCACCACATTGTTTGCTACACTACTTTGAATATTCGTTCTGAAATCGCATGTAAGTATGACTTCAAAACAACATTAGCACTATATAATTGACTGTGAACAATGAACTTTGATAGTCTGCTAATATGATTTCCTTGTTCAGAGTTTTCAAAGAATATTTTTTCAAAATTATGGGACATTCTACCAGAAATGTACATTTTCGCTTATAAAAACGTGACAGGGCCTGACTTAAGCTTGTCGTCCTCAAAAAAATCATACAAAAACAAGCATAAAATCATACAATTCAGTGATAGAACGCATCCTTGATCACTGTCAGCTTCTTCTCCGTCAAATGATGTCACTTCCGAGTCATAACCTTAAACGTGTATTGCATGCATTTTATGTTAAATTTAATGCAAATGTGACAGGACTGACAGAAACATGGGGACAACTGTAAATTTATTTGTATTATATATTTGTAGAATTTATTTATAATTTCATGCTTTTAATCAATTGATGTGAATGATAACAACATAAACTTGCTATTTGTGAAGTTTTTTTTCAATAACAGTTTTTAGTATAATAAAACTATTAAATCTGTAGGTTCAATTGGGCTGAGGACAAGGACAATGACAGGGTTTGTACATTTATAAAGTGTTTTTAATAAAGAAAACAAAACCTGAGAACCAAATAAATGACATATTCCTTTACAGAACAACTCACAGAAATCAACCATCAGTCCATTTTAGAAATTTGTGTGATGAAATACTTTTTATTCAGTGTATTTATGTTTTTATTTCAGGGACAGATAATGTACGTTTCTGGTAGAATGCCCCTTATATTATTAAAGAGAAAGTCAGAAAGTGGGGCTGCACGGTGGCGCAGTGGGTAGCACGTTCGCCTCACAGCAAGAAGGTCGTTGGTTCGAGCCTCGGCTGGGTCAGTTGGCGTTTCTGTGTGGAGTTTGCATGTTCGTGGAGTTTGCATGTTCTCCCCGTGTTCGCGTGGGTTTCCTCCGGGTGCTCCGGTTTCCCCCACAAGTCGTGTGGGTAGGCTAAAATTGTCCATAGTGTATGTGTGTGAATGAGAGTGTATGGGTGTTTCCCAGTGATGGGTTGCAGCTGTAAGGGCATCCGCTGCGTAAAACATATGCTGGATAAGTTGGCGGTTCATTCCACTGTGGCGACCCCAGATTAATAAAGGGACTAAGCCGAAAAGAAAATGAATGAATGAATGAAAAAAGTCAGAAAGGGTGAAAATAAAACCAACTTTACCTCAATCAAAATTACTTGGTGGGAAACGTTTATTGTGTGTCTTTGTGTCTAGTGGTCCTAAGTGTCTTAAAATTAAACTTAAGCAACAGTAAAATATAGTGAGGACATAATAAGTCGACACTGAAGCACTGTAAATCCTGGTCAGGTGAGAAGGATTCGCTCTGTAGAGTGATTTCCGCGAATCGGTTCTTCCGAGCGACTTTTTTCCGATGATTTGTCGTCATCACGTGATTACCTAAACCTCGACATGATATTACATAAACATGTTACATTTGTAAACATATTTCTAAATGTACATTTTATTTGTAAGCATTACCAAATTGCACAGATTCGACTAAAATGATTCGTTTGGACTCAAAAGAATCATTTTGTTCATGTTTCCCGAGATATGAAAACAATTTAGTTTGTCACGCTCGTGATTTGTGCATAATAAACGCTGCAAAGTTGTGTGTCACCAATAATGCAGTTTTTTATCCTACTAAAACATTGCACTAACAGAAATTTTTAAAATTCATGTAATATCATTAATAATCATTGTAATAGACATATGCAAACCTATGACCTATTAACGCCTCCATGCAATAAACGCCATACTCACCTGAACTGTGTGCTTCTGAGAATGCTAATTCAACTATCTAAAATCATTAGTAAATTGAAATGAACACAATATTAGGATACACACGGCTAATTTGAATATGCCGACAAATTCACTGTTGATTTTTTACAGCAAAGGCATTCGACCACGGTTGCAATAGGCTTTATGTTATAAACGAAAACATCGTTCTTACCTTTAGATACTTTGAAACCGGGTATTAATCCCGGTTTATTTAGAGCCGAAAGCCCTGGAATTTGAAATGCCATGACGGTATTGTTGTTTGGACTTCAAGTTTAAGGGCACTACAAGGTCTGAACGACGCTGAACTCAAATGAGTCGCCGTCACTGCGGAACACTGCGTGATTGCGTCACTCGGTATCTGTCCAATAGCTGGAGAGCGTAAAAGCACTCGCTCCGCTGCTTCAGATTACTGTAAACATGGGGCCCAAATCCTCTTTAACGTTACACTAGCAGTTTGCTAATTAGGGCTTTTGTAGTACACTAACTAGTTATTGAAATATTTCGTAATGTATAAAACAGGGTTTCTACAGGTTTCATCAAGTCAGATTTAAGACTTTTTAGGACCATTATGAATGAAGTTTCACAAGGCTAAACGCTAAGGATTTTTTCTAATGGCCTAGTTAAAACATTAAAAAGAAATGTTATTGTAAGGAAGATAATCAAACCATATGTTTATAAATAGATATATAAATAGACTTGGTAAATAGAGTTAATAAATAAGAGTTCATTAAAACTTGAGATGGAATGATCGTGATTGGATTGGTGTTGGCCCGATTGAGTAGCTTTACATGGACATAGGAAAGTTAAGACCTGTTTAAAATGACTTAAGACCTACAAGACAATATTTCAGTGAATTTAACACTTTTTAAGGCCTGAAATTTTAATTTTAAAGACATTAAGACTTTTGAAAACTGCAGATACTCTGACAAAGTCAATTAAATGGAAAAACCTTAAGTGTCACTTTAATCAGACTGAAAATAAACCACGATGTTGTACTACTGAAAACATATGAAACCAGTAAATAATAAAAACATGCATTTTGTATTGGCCCATTTGACAGCTGCTGTTAATAAACTTCACACCCACTGCTAGCAAAAATTCATTATTTTATAGTAGCAATTATTTCCAAATGACCATTCTTACTATTGTTTACTTGTTAATTTTCATTTTTTTTGCGGGAATAACTGCACATTTCATTAAATAAACCACTTAAAACTATTTTGTCCTTTACACCCAAAAAAGCAGAGCTCATATAAAAGATTAATGAACAATTTCTGCCACTAAAAACAAAATCCCTTGACTTCTATGGTACAACAATTGTGACGGTTATCATGTAGCACTTATTGACCAATCAGCGCACATTTAACATTTGTTTTGTGTTAAAGAACCACATATTGACAAGCAGATGAGTCCAAAACAAAAACTTCAACGCCCTTCAGGAGGTCAAGTGTTTGAAACGAGACCTGTACCACCTGTTAAACACACACACCAGGAAAAACCATGCAGACGAAATGCTTCAGACTTTAGTAATCATTTTATTACACAGTTTTAATCAACACACAAAGCTCAACGAGCCTGTCAGGAAATTAAATATACAGAAGTTTGTTTGTGAGGAGTTTGTGTCCTCTCACCCAGGGACCCAATCGAGTCTGGCTGAACCATGTTAGCATCTAATTCAACAAGAGCAGGGGAAAAAAAAAAAAAAAAAAAAAAAAGGAAACAAAAATGCAACCTAAGTGTTACAAGTGTGGGTTGGGGGTGGGGGGGATAAACAAAACAAAACCAATAAGACAAATGCTATAGAGACTGGTTTAAATAACTGGTCCGGAACCCTCCATAATGGTGAATGTTCATGAAGTTGGTCAAGGCTAAAGGAAAGGGGTCAAGACAGTCTTTGCTGCGGCAAATGGAAACAAAATATATATATTTAATAGTTTTCAAGTCCATTAGAATACTCCAGAGGAGAGGACAGGAGGTCCATTTTCCTTTAACTGCTATGATTTTAAAAGAATTCCTTATAGACTTTATACACTAAGATAGTCAGCATACCCCTCCCTTCTCTGCAACAGAAATAAAGCAACAACAAAAAAAATTCCTGATCCAAAATGTATTGTTGGAAGCCCAGGAAGTGGAAATGAAAAAGTAAAAAACAAAAGAAAAACAAAACAAAACATCCCTCGATGTCCAGACTATCACAAACTGCAGGGAGAAAACAAATAATAACAATAAAGCCCTCCCTTCCCAGTTCCTAAAAACAACAAGGAATGCTTTTAGAGCCATAAACACTTTCTACAGCATAATTGATACGGACTGATCCTAAGCAGCGGGTGCGTCGCCCTAGCAACGGAGAAGGAAAAGCAGGAGCTGTGGAGTGGAGGTCTGAATTTGGGAAAGAAAAGGGCCTACGGTTGTAGTTCGAGTATGTACACCATGGCTGCCAGAGGGCTAAGAGTTGGGGGAGGTGCTCTGGTGAGGGGAGGCGTGGCTTAAAGAAAGCACTCCAATGGAAACCAACAAGATCTGTTTTTTTGTTTTTTTCGTAAGCTTTTTCTTTTTTATCTTTTAAACGTTCAAAATCTCCCCTAACCTTACGATGGAGGTGTAATTTTCTCACATCATGATTTTTTTTTCTCTCCAAAACTACATTGCATACTTTTGTGTCCATTCCCGAGCTATTCTGTTGTACCTGTGAAGGAAGAGAAAAACAAAAACATTAACAGCCTTTAACATTAGTGCCAGGATGTTACAATTATTGTCAATAGAATATATTGTGATTAGAAGAGAACTTTATTTTTTTGGTGTCATATACAGTTTCTAACTTCTGGGCTGAATCCAAAAATGTTTATAAAAATTATTTATTTTATTGAATAAAAGTCTTTTAAAGAATTAACAAATTACATTAGAGATTTTTTTTTTTATGCAAAATTTTACCAACGTTGCCATGACAGCACAGTAGCTCTATTGCAAACAGCACGAACAAGTATACTACATAGAAATGTCCCGTCAACATTTTATTTGATCAGGCTCTACTTTTACAGTGAGCATGTGTGGTTCATGAATACGGTTACATGAGTGGAACAGATGTGTGGAATGTTGAGCTAATTTCAACTGTGCGCATGCAAAGCTAGCCGACAATGCTGTCTGCAGTTTTAGTGCTTTGGTCGCCACCGCAATTTACAACCATTGAAAAGCCCTAGCCACTGAAATAAATGGCTTTCATAGCACAGTGCTTTCCACATCCGGGATGAAAGCCACTTCACATTAAGCAGCAACGATGGCTGGAAAGAAATCGTCATGCTGAACAATGCTGCCTTTTTACAGCTCATATTTTTAACCGTTTTTTTAATGCCATTTTCACCAGTCAAAACTTTGGTGCATCCCTACTTTAATCACATCCAGAATGGAGATCAGTAATATCTAACAGGTTTAACTATAATAAAATAGTAAACTGACAAAACTTTGTTTAATACTAATTCTATAATGCAGTTTAAATGTCCATGCGAGACATATTTACCTTAAAATACTAGAAAACTAGTAAAGTGTGGTGCTGAGCCAGTAATTGACAAGTCATTATAAAAGGAACTCTTCAGTTTTTCCTTGAGTCTTCATAAGGTCCTGCCTCAGCCAGCCTTTTCCACCCACATTTGCCAATAACAGTAGTTCAGAGTCTGCTGGCATTTAACTCCTATTTCTCTTGAATATGATAACCAAATTCTCTGGGTGAAATTATTATATGCATCATGGTTAGATAAAAGCAAACACTAGTTGCTCTATTAGCATTTTGTTGTCTCTTACTGTTGCTGTGCTTTGTAGATAACTAAAGTCAATTCTTAAGACAGAACTTCACAGTATCAGTGTATAAACCTGACATGCCCAGTGAAGGAGGTGATGCATCAAAATAGGAAATTATAACGCAGCTACTAATGCAAATGACTGCATGAAAGCACCTATAGGAAAGAACATAAGGCAAGTGCACACTGCACAGGACGACACTCACTTTTCCCTGTCAGTCTTGTAAATGCGGGCGATCTCAGGTACTAAGGGGTCGTCCGGATTGGGGTCACACAGCAGGGAGCAGATGGACAGGAGAACTGCAGAGCAAGAGAAAAATATTAGCGTAAAGACACTTTTATAGAGCAGTGTCCTTGTTTAAACAGCAGACATCTAACAGCAGGACACTCATTCCTTATGGAATATATTTTAAGCATAAAAGTGTTACAAGTTGCTTAAATGTACATTAATAGAAATTTTAGATACACAGATTTACAAATTATGAATACTGTGGCACTACAGAATACTGAATAAATACTTAGTGCCTGTAGAATAAGGGAGAAATGGGGTAAATTCAGAAAATAATCTCAAACTTTCTAGCACTCATTTAAAATAAACTTTAATGCTTAGTATAATACAATGTCAGAAATCTGATTAACAAGTTGAAATGCCACAACAGAGCTTTTAATTTCTACAAAATTTGACAAAACGTTTCTTAAATAACATAACCTAGCAAAATGTAAAAAGTTTAACAGATACTGTATTCTGAAAGAGGATGTTCATTGGATGTGTGATTTTGACTTGTAAATGATGCAGTTAAATTTTAAACTAGAGAAACAGGTGCGTCCCAAATCACTTAGTTATGCACTATTCTATGCCCTTTAGGACTATAAACAGTGCAAGTAGTGCATTCACACTGTAAAGTCTAAAAATAGGTGCACTTTAAATATCCAGATGTACAGTAGTAGTTTTTCCAATTCAATAAAACAAGTTTGGAATGTTGAACACTTTGCTCACATTGGGCACTTAAGTTGGATTGCTAGATTTAAATTGGATTGTGCAATGATTACGCCATTGGGGTTATACTCATGACAGGTACTATTTGATAGTTTGATCATTTATGTGGTTAGTTTGGCTTTGTGTGACAACCACAGTGTAATTTGACAATGACTGGAAAATGGTTTGAAATTCTGGTTTAGATTTGGAATAAATTAGATTTGAAAGACAACTCATACAATACATGTTTCATTGTACAAGTATATAGCGTATAAGTTGACCATTTGAAACAATTCCTTTGCAGACATTCAAATACCAGTAATAGTGTTAATTAGAAAACAGCAGCTCCTTGATACTGTTATAATCTAAAGTTTATTGCCATATGAACTAAGTCAAATTTAATTGAACATGCATGAAAACAATTTGATTTCTTATAACATTTTTATACAGAGTGCTGAATTGTTTAAAGCAGCTCTCACCTAACTTTGGAGGCTTTTATAAGAACTCTCCAAAACAAAATATGAAGCAATCCAACAAAAGCTTAAGAAAGATCCATACAGACAGATAGCTGAAACCTGGTGGTGTTGTACCTTTGGAGATGGTGAGTGCCGGTGACCACTGTGACCTCAGAATATCCAAACAGATGCTGCCATTGCTGTTGATATTTGGGTGATAAATTCTTGTGGTAAATGCAACCTGAGGAATAATGAAGACAAAAAATAAAAACACAACCTCATAAAGTGAAACAGAAAAATGACTGCAAACTCTAAAACAACTAGTGAAAGACGGACGCACAAGCTTCCACCAAATACATTCTTCAAATTCACGGACAAGATTATCTGCATTCTGCAACTGCGAATGATAACCAGTCATGATAATGTGAATTATTTGAATATATGGTGGGAGGAAAAAACATTTCCTCGTGTCGTGACAAAGAAAGTGGAGGTCAGTAAAATGAGAGGATTTGCAGTGACAAATAATTAAGCAGCACCGGAGAAGCTGTGCCCGAGTCAAACGGGTGCAGACACTACTGACCTTTGGCGGTTTGAAGGGGTAATCTGTGGGAAAGTGTATGGTCAAGAAGAACACTCCACCCTGGTAAGGACTGTCATTCTGTAGAGTAAACATTGGAAATTAACATTACTTAGGAAAAGCTCAATATTTAAAAGAGTGGTAATATTTGCTTCAAATTCAAATGTTCCCTGTAATAGTGACATTCTATGGGATGCAATAAATAAATAAATAAAATAAATAAATACTTACTGGTCCCATTATTGTGGCCTGCCAGTGAAACACTGCAACAAGACAAAAAGAAATGTCAAGAAAGGCTTCTCATGTATCTATGAGGTACACTTCTCATTCTCAAGCTCAGAATCAGCCTTGCCAGACTTAAGAGCCCACTGATGAATACAGTATAAAATATGATGAAGCAATTTTGGGTACAATTATGTTGTCATATTTCAGTCAAGTCTCTGAGGCACTAAGTAGGTCAGATGGTTGGATGATTCACTGTTAACAAAGTGGCGACTCTTTTGAGGAATGCTATTTGTCGGTTCAAACAATCTGTCGTCTTGTGGTTGAGGTTCACATTAAATATTGATTAGAGCGTTCAAATCAATCACAGGGCACATAGAAAACATGGTCAGAGTTAAAAATCTGAGGTCCAAGCCACTCTGACATTCAGTTCCTATGAATGCAAAAATACAAGAGCCACTAATTCTAATAATACCAACATCAACTGGTAAAAGAGACTGAGGATCAGAACAGGTGATTCCCCAGATGTCAACATGTTTAGAGATTTCTAGATCTAGGTTACTTGTTTAGTGGGGCCGATGAATGAGCAGTAACATTCATTTGCTGATAAAATAAGAAAGAACATAAAACTTTTTTTGGGGGGGGGGTTTGAAAAGACAAGAGCAAGACATCACTGGAAACTGTAATGTCTATTCTCAATATCAAAACAGTGCTTGTCCAAAAAAAAAAAAAAAAAAAAAAAAATAATAATAATAATAATAATAAAAAAAAATGCATGACTTCGTTCTTTATTGAAAAATTAAATCACCCTCAAGTGTTTCCAAACCTTTATGGGGTTTCTCTCTTCTGTTGAACAAGATATATTAAAGAAAGCTGAAAAAATGCAATCATTGACTTGCATAGAAGGAAAAACAGATAACATGGAAAGCAATGGTTCCAGGTTTCCAGCTTTCTTCAAAATATCTTCTTTTGTGTTCAACAAGAAAAAGTCAAACTGGTTTGGAACAGGTAAAGGGTGAGTAAGTGATGACAGAATTTTCAATTTTTGTTGAACTATCCCTTTAAATTTTTTCTGAAACTGATTCGAATGAGAAGCATTGAAATGAATTGTGTTTTCCCAAATCTTCCAAGTAAACCAAACTTTTTTTTTCATTTACTATTTTAATTAACTTTTACTATATCTTTTAACCACAATACATCAGTGAGGATCTTCCTTGTTTCCCAGAGAATGTTAAAAAAAGGGAAAAAATGAAGTTGTTTATTAGAAACCTTTTTATTTATTAAAATAAACAGAATTTATGATTTTAATGAAGGTCATATAAAATAATCCATTTTAGAACAAACTACTAACAAAAAAAACAAAGTTTTAATATCTTAATTTTGCATCTTACATAAGACACACAAGTCAACATTTGAAGTGAATAAAAAAAAAAAAGAAGTTTTTTTTAAATAGTCCCAAGACAAGAATAAGTGTCGCTGAATAGTTTTAAGACAACTTTCCGGACAGGTTTTGAACCACTTCAAATGTTGACTACTATATTTTGATTTAAGGTTATTGTACTAGAATACAAGGCACAATTAGTCAAATATAACTACAAATTTAAGGATTCTAACCTGCAGAAAAAAATGCAGAGCTGGTTCACAGGTTAATTTCATCTAATTAATTTACATATCTTCTTCAAACTATAATGCAGGTACTTTTAAAACATTTACTATACTGACCAAAACAAAAAGATCAAATGAATGCTATTTAGAACAAAAATATGATACCTAGGAAATTTTATTTAGGATTTGAATGAATTGAACAACTTGTAAAATGTTGCCTCTAGATGACAGGATGTTTAAATAAAAAAAATAAAAAGACCTGAAAAAGAGGGAAAGATGACATCACAGCGGAAGTGAACTTGTTCTGCCAAACATCTTTTTTGACCAAAATCAAAAAGATTAAATCAAATTAAAATGTTAGTTCTTTAACTTAGTAGTACAAAATCCAATGATTATTTTGAAATAAAGACAGAGAATGAATACCTGTAAATTAAGAGCAGAGAACAAAAACACACCAAGTTATCAAACACTTTGTTGGGAAAAGTGAGTTACTTACTGTCATCCCCTACTGGGCCCGCTGAACACTGAGCAGGTGGGTCACGGCCCAAATCATGCAGCTCCTAAAACACACCAGAAACACTCCAGGTTAAAATCATTCACCCATCATGCTTTGAGAAGCAGCAGGTAAAGCTCTGCATCACCTGTCCGGAGCCCTTCCTGAAACACCTGCAGTGCTTGCTGAAACTGACACGGAAACCTAACACTTCAAATATCTGTGCATTTCATAAAAAACGACTAAATAAACGGACAGTAAACATAAGTAAGAAGAAATACAAACACATGGGGTCAATAGCAAATCAGACACACGACAGCCTGTGTAATGAAGTTATTGCTGCTGTAATGACATGAGATGTGACCACAGCTTATGTAACTCATTTTTTTCCGGTCTAGTCAGTTTTGCTCAAATCAGACAGAATTATGGTCTTTAAAATTGTCAAAATAAAAAAACATCACAGTCTGAAATTAAAACATGAACGATTTGAGACACGTTCATTACGCCAATTTGCTTGCGCCACGAGCTAACACTAAGACATAAATAAATAGGAGTTGAACTTGAACACTGAACAGACTGGCTCAAAAATAAATATCTAGATGCCGAGAAATTAAAACATACACAAGCCGAAACATAATGAGAAAATGACTTGAACCGATGGGCCTCTCCCGGATCGCTTAGCTAGTTAACAATCTAACAAGCACGATGTCATGGAATGTAACATAAAACCACCGTATTTTGGCATAGAAATAGTAAAAATACATCTATGTGATGATGAAATGACAGATGTAAAGAATTTTTGTTCAAGGTTTTCAAATGGGCCTTTAGCATTGGTGGCTACGAGCGGTTAGCATGCTAACACGTTACCATGAGCCTACATTAATCCTCGTGCGAGCCATATCAAACCGTATCCATTTCAAACGACTATTTATCTCAGTTTACGACATAAAACGAAGAGTGAAACACGAAAACGCACACCGAATAAACATTTTACATCAGTCGCAGGCAGTTTGACGAAGGGTCTCTAGCTAACATGCTAATCGTTAGCCCGGGCCGAACCGTCGAACCGGGGTGCTTTACTACACTTGTCATCCCAGCAGCGGCACACTTAACACCTATAACTTATCAATAACATACAGTAATTCGAATTTCCGGTAAAATCGAAAAAGGATTATGCGTTTTTAATGCGGAATAAGGCAATGGCGCCCGTGACTTCCTTCTCTTACCTTGTGGATTCTTTTCAGAGCCATTGTTGTGCTGTTACTGCTGTCAAAAACACACAAAACGCGCCCTGTACTCGATTAAAACGGCGTTTCTTCAATTCCGACGCTTCCAACCCCTCGTGTGTCGTAATAAAGGACGCCTTGGGGTTATAATTCAATCGGTGTTTTGTGTGTGACGGAGCCGGTTTGTGTAATTTGAAGGCGAAACTGAAAGGTGGTGCTGGTAGCGGTTCGGTCCTTCCTCCTGCAGCAGCGGCAGCGAGCAGCTACCGCATCACGCACACTGCGCTGCTCTAATCAGATCCTTCCGCCAATGGACGCAGTCACCGGGGACGGATTGCGCGCCTACGCCAGTTGCCAGATAGTGCAGTTGTGAAGCATGAAACTGATGCACTAGCGGTGCCAAAATGGCGGATCGCGCTGAATGACTTTAACGCTTATTGAGCCCAAATGAAAGCCTGTGGTTGAACGCTTCCATTTCGAGCCGACGTGCGATCTGTATGATAAACTCAGAAATATAATAGAAATAGCTAGGAGGAACATACGCTTATTTATTGTTAGTGGTGTTCATTCGACTTGTGTTTACAATTATACGTGGAGAACAGTTTATATACAATTTCCACCAAAATCGCAAACACATAAATACCCTCCGTCAGAGGAAGTTTCACCAAGGCGGAAGGATATTTTACAAATTTATGTTTTATCGCGGCAAAACACGAGATCATCGCCCATAGATTAGTGGATGCAGTATGTGAGAAAGCGACGCGGTGGCGCAGTGGGTAGCACGTTCGCCTCACAGCAAGAAGGTCGCTGGTTCGAGCCTCGGCTGGGTCAGTTGGCATTTCTGTGTGGAGTTTGCATGTTCTCCCCGTGTTCGCGTGGGTTTCCTCCGGGTGCTCCGGTTTCCCCCACAAGTCCAAAGACATGCGGTATAGGTGAATTGGGTAAGCTAAAATTGTCCGTAGTGTATGTGTGTGAATGAGTGTGTATGAATGTTTCCCAGTGATGGGTTGCAGCTGGAAGGGCATCCGCTGCATAAAACATATGCTGGATAAGTTGGCGGTTCATCCCGCTGTGGCGACCCCAGATTAATAAAGGGACTAAGCCGAAAAGAAAATGAATGAATGAATGAGTATGTGAGAAACAAAGATCCACTGTAAATTTAATTTATTATTTTTTAATATTTAAATGAACACTTTCACGTTAATATATATTGTTGTATGCTGCATGAACTTTATAACTCTTAAATTGTAGGTGATTCCAATACAGGTAAAGTAAAACGATCATTTGTGTTTTATTTTTATAAACTATATATTTTTATGGGTTCTAAATTTTAAATGAGATAATTATAGTTACAATTTTTATTTGCAGGTGGATGAAGCAAACAAAATAAGTTTTTATATTGAAAAAAGAATGTGTGCGCTGTCCGTTATGCTGGCCACTAAATATAAAGTATTTAAATATAGTGCTCAGCATGAATTCACCCTAACATATATGGCTTAATGATTATGGTAAGAGGAAAAAAATAAATAAATAATAAGCAGGAAAGGGAGGCAAATTATGAAATTTAGTTGATTATTGTTTTGTAGGTTGTAATTTATAGGATATATTTCTAATATTTTTCTAAAACATTATATATATTCTGATTGGGCTTAATCTGATGTGCTCTCATTTTTATTCTATTGTCTTACCTGCCTTTGTTCTCATTTCTAATATTTGATTGTCCAAACAATTAAAAGCCAACATTTTTAGGTGCTTTTGTCTGATCCTCACATAATCCTGATTACACAAATCCAAAAAGATCAAACTATCGGCCTATATTCCTAAAATACCATAGTGATATCTTTATCCTGCGGTACAGGTTAATGCCCCCTATACCCCATTCAAACAATCACATTCATTGAAGAAAAAAAGGAAATTGTACAGTACAAATAATTAACATATATTGATATGACAGCAAAAGAGTGAAAAATATAGTGCAAAAATTAAATACAATTACAAAACAACCAGGCATTTATTTGAAAGCCTACTATGGCAATTCTATTGTAAACTGATGGTATCACATAGTTACACTTATAAATACACATTGATATTAAATGACTATCATACATTATTCAAAAGAATAACATTGTATTACTGTGATACATGCCCCAAAGCAACTGTGCCTGGAAACCATGCACTGTTAAAGAAACAGTATTCCATATGACACCTGTGCAGCCTTTTTTTAATGCTTGAAAGAACATAAAAAATAACAAGTAACAATAGAAAGAGAAATCTTAAAACAATTCCAAAAAGTCTAGATAGCAGCAAGAGAAAAAAAGAGAAAATAATAATAATAAAATAAATTAATGAATTAATACAAACTACAAAAACAAAAGGCTTACTCTTCGAAAAAAAGACATTCAAATGATTACAGTTTAAGAGCGGCAAGAGTAGTCTTCAATGAACTGAAAAGAGCGCATGTAACACCCCTCTTTGTCAGGTTACTGGCTCCCTATAGCCGCCCGCATCGAATTCAAAGCTCTGCTCATATCCTACAAGACCACCACAGGTTTAGCACCCGCCTACCTTCACTCACTAATACAGACATATTTACACTCCAGACCACTGCGCTCTGCTAACAAGCGTCGTCTCATGGTGCCGTCCCAAAAAGGTAAGAAATCACTCTCTCGCACTTTCTCTGAATCGGTCCCACGATGGTGGAACGATCTGCCTCTTACAACACGTTTGGCAGACTCTGTGTCCATCTTTAAAAATCGCCTTAAAACTCATCTCTTTCGTCTACACCTGACTCACTAAAAAAAAAAAAAAAAAAAAAAAAAAACTTGACTGCACTTAGCTCGTATATTGCGTTTTACCTACTCAAGACTAGTCCGCTTTCACTTATGTATGCTTTGTTTTCTCTTGTACTGATTGCTTCTTTTGTGAACCTCAATTGTAAGTCGCTTTGGATAAAAGCGTCAGCTAAATGACTAAATGTAAATGTAAATGTAAGAGCTTTTTATGATTCACAGTGATTTGAAGAAGACCATTAAACCATTTTTTGAAAAAGACATTTATACAACCTTACAACCTTCTTGATAGATTGATGGATGGATGGATGAACGGACGGATGGACAGACAGACGGACGGACAGACGGATGGATGGATGGATAGATAGATAACAACCTTCTTGATAGATAGATAGATAGATAGATAGATAGATAGATAGATAGATAGATAGATAGATAGATAGATAGATAGATAGATAGATAGATAAAATATATGATGGATAGATATACAAAAATAATACAAAATTTGTCATTCTTGCAACATTAAAAAAAACATATTCTTACAAATATTTTGTACAGTCATATAAGATTTGCATTCTACGCAACAAAGCATTAAACAGCCTGACGTCAATAAAGCAACAACAAGGTCTGGGCGCTCTCTCTAGCGCGCGCGCACGCGCGCTCATCTCGTGCGCATGCAGGGAAACCCCGAATCAGCCTCCGCGTGATGGCGGTATGAGGCAGTCCCTGCGAGCGAGAGCGTGGGAGTTCCTGTCTTCGCCATGTCGGGGTGGTGCTGCAACGCGCTGAGGATACCCTGAACCGACCGAGCAGAAGTCTCCCAGCCCCCCTCCTGCTGCTCCATCCATCCATCCATCCATCCATCTATCTGTCTACCCATCCGCCCCCACACGGCACCAGGCAGAGTCCAGCATCTTTCCAGCATCGCCGCTCGCCTGGATCGACTGCGACACATCTTCTTTCCCCCTGGCCGGCGGTGGACGGAGGAGAGACGCACCAAGTGATGCGGCTTCTGCAGCCCGCGCATCCCGCAGCACCGAAGACCGCACGCTCACCCGTCAGGAGTAAGCGCACTTTCCCCGTGATCTGCAACAGCCCATGAGAATGTCCAGCGCAGACATCATGGGTTTAAACCCTACCGACCGCGTAATCAAATGTAAGTGCATTGTGTTGTGTTCGCTTTTAATCACACTTAGCACATTTAAGCATGAAGCGTAATACGCGATTGTGCATGACTGGCGATGATTTAGATGATGATGCGCTTTGGAAGATCTTTTTATTGAAGTTTTTTTTGGGACAGCGTAATACGTCATGCATGGATGATTGATCAGTGATCAAAGGATGCCTCACATGGTGTGTTTGCATCCAAAAGAAAGAAAGAAAGAAAGATTTCCCATATGAGATTGGCAACCCATTAAGGCTCTCTATATGCTCAGTGATGCTGATGCAGTCGAGGTATGGCAAGCCACTTTAACATTTAAACCTGAAAAACGTACACCTGTTTATATATTTAAGCGATTTATCTTGATTATTCACTAATGCTTATTTCAGTAGTGACATGGATTTAATAAATTAGTAATTTTTATATACTGTACTGGAAAAAGGCGTAGAAACAATTTTGTGTCAGAAATTGCTTGCAAATTTCATAATAACAAACAAACCGTTTGAGTTAAGTGAGAAATTTACATTTTAAAAACGAGGTGTAAATCAATAATCTTTGTTTTGTTCACAAATTATTTTTATAGTGACTCATAAATATTAATTTCTACAGGCTACAGCTTAGTTATGGCTATTCTGCCTGTTCAAAATTCATTGTAAAGACACAATGGCTGCGTCGGACATCTGAAAAATGCTTTGCATTTCGATGTAAGTAGGCATCAAGCCATGTCAGAGTCCTAATCGAGCTTCGCTTCCTGTCTTCGGAGAGACCTTCATCTGATTGATTGAAGGCAGCATAGATGTATCCTTCACTGCATTTGATATCCCACAATCCTGTGCGTCCTATTTCTGACAGTTGAGCTAAAAAATAAAGATGGCTTCTGGAGGCTTCGCTTGGGTGTCATTTTGTGTGTGTATGTTTTTGACCAGCCTTTTCCATTTCTGATGTCATTTCTAGTGAGAAGTTAATATTTTAGTAATAGCAAAACTAATTTATGCCTGCTACGATTGTACATTTTGCCTGCCCCTAGTATAGAGTTTAAATGTAAGTGTAAGTATATTTCTATTATTCTATTTATTTTTATATATTAATGGACAGTTCACCCCAAAATGAAAATATACTCATTATTTAATCTAATTAAACCACTATTTAGTCACTAAAGAAGATAGTTTAAAGAAATCTGAAAAACTGTAACCATTGACTTCCATAGTAGAAAAAAAACTCAAATTGAAATCAATGGTTACAGGTTTCCAACTTTCTTCAAAATATCTTTTTTTGTGTTCAACAGATGAAAGAAAGCAAAATAGGTGTTGAACAAGTAAAGAGTGAGTAAATGATGACAGGATTTTCATTTTTGGTAAACTATCCCTTACATGCAGGTCAGACTGTGACTTTGAGCATGCAAAATGTCTTGATCATGCAACAGTGGTACTATGATGTCACACTCTGTACAACACTCAGCCTGCTCCACTTAATTGAGACACTGCAATTCTACAGTTTTAAAGCTGCATTATTTTAATTAATCAAAGAGATCAGACTAAGATGTAGCAATATCTTTTAGGTCATACACATTCATGTGTTCACCGATTTGATTGACCTTAAGAAAGCAGCAAAATGAATGCTTGTGTTTCTGGTCTCCTGTTTCACACATGCATATGAATGGCAGTCAATGGAACACAGAGTAAAGTCTAGTCATTCTGCCGTTAAACAGATAAGATACCTCCAATTGATAGTTCACCCCAAAATGAAACATTACTCACCATCAAGTGGTTCCAAACCTTTATAAGTTTCTATATTCTGCTGAACACAAAAGAAGATATTTTGAATAAAGCTGACCATTGACTTTCATGGTAGGAAAAACTAATTCTATGGAAGTCAATGATTACCGGTTTCCAGCCTTCTTCAAAATCCATCTTTGCAGTGCAAATTAGGCATAATAAATTCAGTAAAGTGATATAAATAATAGAATAAGTAGTGCGTAAATTAGATTTACGATCATACAAATTCTAGTTCTTTGAATGAACACGACTACGGCTTGCCACATGTATGGAGAGTATCGACGGCTGCGCGCGCCTGCTGGCGGATGGATGAACTGTTATACAGTGCCAGGTTACCCGAGAGAGAGAGATAGAGGGGGAGGAGAGCAAGAGAGATTAACATCTCGATCCAATGAAATATTTTTGTCAGTTTGAGGATGACAGCGAAAGGACGACTAAAAGGTAGCGTGGCTTTTGCATTGCATTCCTGCATTATTTCATGCACCTCGACAATACGCATCTTTTACTCCAATGTCAGTGCGCGCGCGCTCCTCGTCGGGTAGCTACAAGCGCTCGGGATAACGAGATGATCTCGTGAGTTACCGTATCGATTATGCGTGTAATGATGTGAAATAGGCAATGCCTCGAGACCTTGCACGAATGCACTCTTGTCATGCGGGGGGAAGAGAATGCGCGGAGATGCTCGCAATGTCATGGGCATCCTTGCATGGATGGCCTATGTGGGTATTTTAGTGTTTCATTCCGAAACAGTTTATCGATTCGTTGGCACAGCGTCACACACTGTAAACAAGGCTGCACACAGAGGATGCGCGCCTCATCTAGCGCCTGCAGAAATCCCAGTGGCATTAAAGCTAAATATTATTGCAGAAAAACAAGTTGCATTGCAGTACTATATATTTCATGTGATGATGATGATGATGATGAAGCATAAATACGTTAGGCGCTTTTGCAAACCCATCGACAGATATCAATGCATGCATCTATAAATATTTGCAGCCATTTTTATATTACCAAGATTGCGCGCATCAAAAATAAGCCATAAAGTGAGGATGTGGGCAACACTGGATGCTGGGAAGTGTGTATGTGTAGTGTGGGCGGTTAGTGGAGAGAGGGTTAATTAGACCTCGGTGGTGATGGCTGTGCATACTGAAAAGCTCCCCAAAAGCATCTGTTCCCTCTGTGTATGTGATCAACACTGGAATTTGTTTGGATTATGGAAGACAATAAGAGCGGACAGGGGAGGCATGTTTTGGACCATCATAGTGTGTAGAGTGAATGTGGTTTGGGCGGAGAGAGAGAAAGAGAGGGAGAGAGAGATGTGTTGTGTACTGTAAAGGGCTATTCCTCAACCCCGGAGTGTGGCTGCCTGTAATTATTTAGCAACATATGCCATTCTGCATTAAATAATCATAGTGTGGCATATGTGCCGCATTTATGTAATATTAACCGTTAGGTATCTCGGGCAATAAGCTTTGGGGAAGGTCTGTGTGTGTCTGTGTCTGTGTCTGTGTCCAGATATAGCTGGTGTACGGGGAAAGCAAAGCAGCCAGTGTGAAGGTGAGAAAGGTATTAGGGGGACGCAGCGGAGGTGAGAAACTGCTTGATTGTTCTGGAAAACCTAAGGAAAAAAGTATGATGGCGCATCCATGGTACACTCTCAGGTGGTAGTATGAGTGCTACTACGCTGATATATATGCATCATATGTTTTTTTTTATACGCCAATGTAGGTCAATGATTATCATGGTACTGTTTTGTTACTTTTATGATATTTTTGACATTATTGTGTTCTCTATGTCAGTGTTTCTCAACCACGTTCCTGGGGGACCACTGGCTCTGCACATTTACCATGTCTCCTTAACCAAACACACCTGATTCAGATCATCAGCTCATTAGCAGAGACTGGAAGACCTGTAATGGGTGTGACAGACAAAGGAGACATCCAAAACATGCAGTGTTGGTGGTCCTCTAGGAACGTGGTTGAGAAACACAGCTCTATGTGACACTATTGTCTGAAATGATTGGAAGGCACCGATCTTGTGGTTTATTGCGTACTGTTTAGATGGTACCAAAAGAATATAATGGCATTACAATGGTGCATAGTATAGATATACTATGCTCTGTTGCATTTCCAAAAGAATGGTTCATTGAATTATTGATTGAATCACCATTATCATTGAACTTGATTTGAAAAAGCATGATAATATCATAGTGTGGCGGTGTGCACATAAAATGCTTGTTAAGTTTTAATGGTAAAAGTGCAAAACAAATTAAGCTCTCGAAAGAATTGATGCTGAACTGCTGAAGCAAGTCACCAACAATACGAGTTTCACTTCCACGACTGATCTATGTAGATCCTTAACAAGTTTGCATAATGCCAGCCTGTGGCCTCAAAATTAATCTTCAGTGTCAACACTGAATAATAAGTCATTGAAATGCTAATTTAAATGGTTTAATTCTCTAAATTTACCAAAGTGAACCTTCCTGCTCGGGTCAAACTTGCAATGGAGGTTTGGGTCTGACTTGACCTCGAAATGATATGGTAAAATCTGCAGTGGCTGTGTTTTCTTGGACATCTTTTGTTGCAGTCAAAATGATGTCCTCCTGATTGATGAATTCAGAATTGTGTTTAGATGAATGCTAAAAATTGATTGGGTTGAATTGTGCGTTTATGTGTTACAAGCTTCAAATCAGATTGGATCTTTTGACATGCACATTGCATGGATATACAGAGTTTACCACTGTTTTGACGTACAATTTTGTGACAATTTTTAATTTTTTTTCAATTTAAAGAGGTAATAAGGAGACGATGAACATGGTGAAGCTTTTTTGCGGCACATTTTCCACTTCCCATGGCAAAAAACAAAGCTTCTGGGGAATGTGGAAGATTCTTTTATAAATACTCGACACTTCATTCTACATTCCATGTAATATGTAATCACGGCTTTTCTACATCACTGCCCATGTGCAGTTCTTTCCAGTTTCGGTTCTCAATTTGATAAATTGGTGTTTATATGTCCTCACAATTGGATTAGAAAAGGTCTACACCACACTTTCAAATACAATGGATTAAGATCAATCAGATCAATAAAGGTGTTTATGATTATTGACATATTATTTGGTTACTTATAGACATCTCCTCTGTACAGTTGCTCAAAAGATTAGGATGTGGAATTCAGATATGGAAATGAGAGATTTGTTTTTCAATGTGTATACCAATCACAACAAAATTAGCCATCTGGCCAATCAGAGCAGACTAGGCTCATGGAAAAGGAAGGGTTTAGAAAGATTGTTTGAGACTCTCATTTTTGAGATGAAAAAATGTATATTATGGGAAAATTAAAGGGATAGTTCACCAAAAAATGACCCCATCGTTTATTCTCTCTCATGTTGTTTTTAAATGTTTATATGTTTCTTTCTTCTGTTGAACACAAAAGAATATATTTTGAAGAATGCTGGTTGCTGTCACCCATCAACTTTCTTAGTAGGAAAAAAAAACTATGGAAGTCAATGGGTGCCAGCTAATAGCATTTTTCAAAATATCTTCTTTTGTGTTCAACAGAAGAAAGAAACTCAAATAGTTTTTGAACAAGTGAAGGATGAGTAAATGATGTTTGGCTTAACCGATGCTCCTAGGAATCCAATAGCATTATCATGGTAATAAAATAAACAAGTACCATATTGACAAAATGACACCACAAGCTTTTATGCAAATTTTTCCAGGGATTAAGAAAGAGGAAAAGTGGTGCATGGCTGACACGCTTGTGACAATCATAAAGTAAGCAAGTCGATTGCTTGAGATAAATTTGCTCATTTCCACAAGTTATTATGTGCTGCATTCTCCGTGAGACAGAATGCGTCTCGCTGCCATCTGTCTCCTCAAGGAATGTAGTAATGCGGCAATAATGACTAGATTATTCTAATTGCATCATAGAGTATTTTTTATGATTGTACTAATAGGTGTTCTTGGTCCTTAGGAATGGAGCAGTTTTAAAACATGAATATATTATTTGTGCACAGTCATAAACACACAGTTAAAGGGATAATTCACACAAAAATAAACATTTAGTTGATATTTTACTCACACAATGTTATTGTATTTTTGCAGTAACTTACTGGCAGCACTGTTGCCAGCAAGTTACCGCAGCTGCCCCTTTACAGTAACTTACCTATAAATGTGTTTTACAGTAGCAGGGCCTTACCGCAATTAAATTTTACAGTAAAATAGCCATACCGCAACTTCTTTTTATGATAAAATGTTTTGTTTGACAGTTTGACAATTTTACAGTACTTTCACTGTAATTTTTTTACATTTTACACTAGCAGTGCAAAACCTTTATTTTTAGTATTTACTATTAAATTTTATAAATTCCAAACAAATGACAACATTATGTAAAACAGTATTTTATTATTCATTGTTATTATATCCATTTTAAGTGGTTCATTCATTCATTCATTTTCTTTTCGGCTTAGTCCCTTTATTAATCTGGGGTCGCCACAGGGGAATGAACCGCCAACTTATTCAGCATATGTTTTACGCAGCGGATGCCCTTCCAGCTGCAACCCATCACTGGGAAACATCCATACACTCCCATTCACACACATACACTACGGACAATTTAGCTTACCCAATTCACCTATAGCGCATGTCTTTGGACTGTGAGGGAAACCGGAGCACCCGGAGGAAACCCACGCCAACACGGGGAGAACATGGAAACTCCACACAGAAATGCCAACTGACTCAGCCGAGGCTCGAACCAGCGACCTTCTTGCATTTAAATACTTTTGTGATACAAAATGTTAATTAATATTTTTTTCATCAATTGTCTCATTTTTGTCTTCAACTACGGTAGCAGTACTTGATTACTTTGATTACAGTAGAGTACTGCAAATTCCAAACATGCTGTAAGTTACTGTAATGGTGTGTTCACACCAGATGCGTTTTTGGCGAACAAATAGTGCTATTCACGCATAAATAGACACGTAAACATTTTGAGTTTACTGGCTTTATTTGCGCATCAAATTCATTTCACAATAGACGCGGATTCGCGTCATGGGTGGGGCTTCTGTCTGCCCGGTGACTGTAGTTTTGTTGCTAAATGGCTAACATGGATTTTATTGAGAGAGTAGCTGTGCTTTAGGAAGGCTGAAAAACAGCGTATATTTGTTTGACGCCATTTCTAAGTCCACTAGATCCTTTCAGAGGTGCACCCAGCTCTGTGAGTTCATCAACTCCTCCAGAAACTATACCTGGATGATGGTAGCTTTCAGTGGTGCTTCAGACTGAGCCGAGCCCAGTTTGATGAGCTGTTGTCCTGTGTCGGCAGCAGGATTTCCCCTCAGGACACCAACAACAGGTTACGTCATAATCACGCCCCTGCAAGAGCAAGCTCCTGATTGGTTAACGCTTTTGGTTGTCCGCTAAAGCTCAGATTTTTCAACTCGAGCAATTCACGTGTTAAGCATGTCAAACATCCGAAACGCTCAATTAGTGCCGCTTCATTCGAACGAATCGCGTCATTCGTGTCGCCTCATTCGCGCAAATAGACTTAACATGTAAATCACTTGCGTTTGACGCTTTATTCGCATCTGGTGTGAACACAAGTTTATATATTACAGTAGTGAACTGTAAAGCATGTATGTGGTATTTTACTAGGCATTTTTATTTCCAGTAAATAGCACTAAAATTGCCACTAAGTCTAACAGTGTACCTACGCAAGCAGTTCCAAACCTTTGTGAGTTTCTTTATTCCGTTGAACACTAAAGAAGATATTTTGAAGAAATCCTGTAACCGTCGATGGAAAAGCAAATTCTATGGAAGTCAATGGTTACCGGTTTCCAGCGTTCTTCAAAACATCTTCCTTTGTGTTCAGCAGAACAGAAGAAACAGGTTTGGAAATAATGGAGGAGGAGTAAGCGATGACAGAATTTTAATTTTTGCCTGAACTACCCCTTTAGTGCATTATCTTAACTGCTCAAGAGATTGACGGTTTCTCCGCATGGTGTGTCTGTGTTAATTCATGCATGCCTCCTGCTGAGCACAGACACACAACATGAACAGGATGTTAAAGCCCGACACAGAGCCTAAGAGAGAGTGTTGACATGAGCCTGGCGATAAATGGAATGAGAGCAGGTGAAAGAAAAGAGAGGGGGAATGTGTGAAAAGTGTGAAGGATGAGAAGTGGGAGAGATGGGGAATTAGGCACTTGACAGCAGATAGATAGATGGATGGATGAATGTGCTTGTGTCCCAGCAATCTCTTTCTCTCAGGCTGTGGTCAGAATGAAATTCTAGAGTACTGCATAGTGCGCAGTGTATATTGTACACTGACAACTATTGATTTTGTAATGCATAATATAATTTTTTAAGAAAGCTATCCATTAGCATTCCCGTTTATTTCAATTCAGTCGGTAGTAGATTTTGATCAGCCAATCAGATGATCTGTAATAACCATGTGGTCATACTATTGAATGACTGTCAGTGGAAAAATATTTGTTTTGCTTGTTGTCGCTTCGTGTCGGCCATGTCTGGACCAAAAAGCTGCACATAAACAAAGCAAACGGACTGTAGCCAACGAAAATTTGAACGCGCATTCTGCGGCTGTGTGAAAGGATGTGTCTTTCCGCACCCGTGGGTGGCAGTAATTGTTTTTTTTTTTTCATTCCAAAAAGAGAAACCAGAACTTGCTGTGTGCACATAAAATCCATTATCACAGTAATTGTCACTCGCCACGGAGGAATTTGTTTATGCAAATTTGTCTGATTATCTAATAATCCATATTGTTTACCAATATTTGTGAAATGAAGCAAAATTACTGCCAGCTTCTGTGTGTTTCCTCATGACTTAAATTGTTTACTTGGTTGCATCACTTCAGTTTTTGATCTTGCGCTCTGATTTGTTGCTGAACATCATCAGAGCGTTCTCTTCAACTCATTTTGATGCTAACACGATGAGAACTCATATGTGGAACAGACCAAACCAACTAGCCAGATCGATGCTAACCGATGGGCTGACGCTACCCAATGGCCAACTGTTGGCTTGGTGTGTCCTAGCATTAAAGGCGCAGGATTTAGGAACCTAGTGGTTGAGTTAGGTATTGCAGTCCAAATTCAAAATATTGTAGAGACAGCTGTTTGCATTCAGAGATGCGAATTAAATTTATGTGCAAAACTGTAATATCGCATAAAAGATTTCTGAATAAAAAATCGAATAAGAGGATAAAATCGTCACTTCCTGATAAACTGGCGCCAAATATCAAAAAGAAAATCAGAATTTGCTGTGGTAGGAGAAGCTGTTTGAGTATTTTTCTTATATAATAAATTACTTCCGCTTCAGAAGACAATGCTGTGCAATATTCCAAAATGCACATAAAATTGAATAATTGAAAATTGAATTGAATAAACTAAATGGGCCATAGTGTATGTGTGTGAATGAGTGTGTATGGATGTTTCCAAGTGCTGGGTTGCAGCTGAAATGGCATCCGCTGTGTAAAACATGCTGGATAAGGTAGCGGTTCATTCCGCTGTGGCGACCACTGATGAATAAAGGACTAAGCCGAAGAAAAATCAATGAATGAATGTTTAAAATGTCGTCATGATAGTGATAATATACTTTATACTTAGTTAATATTCTAATGATTATCGGCATAAAAGAAATATCTATAATTTTGAACCCATACAATTTTGAACATTTTTGGTTATTCCCAAAAACATACCTATGCAACAACACACTTTGTGATCCACAGTCACAATTTACAACACACAAAATGCAAACCAAACAAAACCGTACATAGAAAACATTTACAATTACCTCTCCATCGTAATATATTACATTTACACACTGAAGCTTACACACTCAGGGCTGCTTGCTGGCAATTATGAAATTGAAATTGTTCATGTGCACTCATTTAGGAGAAAAACAATCATTCTTGCATGACTTGAAGGCAGCATATTGCAGTGAGCGGCGTCCAGTTTCAGTTATTTTCCATTTTTAATCACATTTTCTGTAAAGTCATCCTAACTCTTGGCAGTCTGTTCCAGTAACGAGTGCAGAAAAAGATGTAAAACATTGCAGCTGATATTCCTCTGTTCATTTGTCACAGTGAAAATGGAAGGTCACGTTGGGCACAGTGCATTGTGGGATATACTGCTCGTTGTGCATTGCATACTCTTGTATTCTAACTATACAAATTGGTTGTTGCATCTGAAGCTATAAGGCTATATTGTGATGTGAAGTATGTAGTATCCAATTCCCAAAGTAGTCAGTGTTCTGCTTTCATGCAAGTGAGAATGCTTTTATTCAGGACTAAAGTGCTGCCCATCTAACCAGATACTGAGCTAATCAACTTCATCGCCCACCTGAATGATGCAATAGAGAGAGAGAGAAAGATAGAGAGAGAAAGAGAGAGAGAGAGAGAGGCAATCTTGCATCAAATGCGGAGCTAGAGGACTGCAGGAAAATGATGAAAATGTTTCCTCCCACACAGATGCAAAAACACACAGAGACACACACATATGTTACGGGTCACCAGAGACGTTAACTTTAGCACGCACACACACATAGTTATATACAGATGTGTGTAACAGTGAACAGCATTCAACACGCTTGACAACCTTTGCGTACCACAATCTGTGTTTGTCTTACACAAAAACAAATGCATGCTTTAGGGTTGAAAACCAAACGTGGTCATCTGTGCCTCTGGCTAAAATCTCTCTCACCCCTTTACTCTGTTATTCATGGTTACTTTTTATGTATCATAACTTAATTTAAACAAACGCTCCACTTTAAAAAAAAAAAAAACAAAGGCTCATTTTATGACACCACAAGAGTTAAACTGTTGAGTTTTACCATTGTTTGAATCCATTCAGCCGATATTCAGTTCTGGCAGGAACACTTTTAGCTTAGTTTAGCATAGATTATTAACCCTTATGTACTGTTGGGGATGTTTTTATCCACTCTGGGGTGATTTTGAGTTCTAATTTGGCCTTAACTTGTTCTGTGTTTCAGCTAGCAGAATGATTTTTGGTGACAAATCTTATTTTGACACATATTTTGAGAAAATGCTTTGAATTTTTAAATATCTCAACAATACACTCTGGGCAAATGTACTACCCTTTTGTTATGTGCGGGATGAAATCATCCACTAAATTAAACTGCTGTAAAAAGGCATCAGATAATTATTTCTTTTTTTTTTCAAATTTTTTGCCTACATCTGTTAATCAACCTCAGTCATGATCAAAACTACTAAATTGCTTAGAAAATTACAGGATTTTAACAATTTAATTGCCAAATTCATAAATGATGTCACTGATTTTGTGAAAAAACACACACTAAATGACGTATTTTAATATAAAAAATAATTGTGGACTGGATTTTTTTTTTTAACCTTTTATCAAAGTCTTGGACATGTGAAACAATGTTGTCTTTGATCCATTGTTTTTGATTGATTAAAATTTTTTCTCTCTAATTTACTGTTGGTGGCTGTTTTTGCCCCATTGACTTCCATTATTCAATTCAATTCAATTCAATTCATGTTTATTTATATAGCGCTATTCACAATGTAGATTATGTCAAAGCAGCTTAACATAGTTCTAGTAAAGTCCAGATTTCAGAGTTGAAGTTCAGTGTAGTTTAGTTCAGTGTGGTTTAAATTTCACTGCTGAAAGTTCAAACACTGTAGAGCAAATCCACCGAAGCACAGCTCCACAAGTCCCGATCCGAGCAAACCAGTGGCGACAGTGGCGAGGAAAAAAAACTTCACCAATTAACGAAGTGAAGGGAAAAAAAACCTCGAGAGAAACTAGGCTCTGTTGGGCACGACCATTTTTCATCTGGCCAAACTTCCGGTTCAGAGCTGCAGTCTAGGCGCTGGAGGCTGGAGAAGCTGGACGTCCATCGTGGAGAAGCTGCAGGTGTGAGTAGGGCACCGGCGGGCGGTCAGGTTGGCCCGCAGGATCAATGTGGGGACTTGTTTGTCACGGTGCTCATTCAGGAATCAGTCTCATGCACTCCATTTCTCCATGACAACCACAGGATCAGCTCAGGATACGACCTGGTCCAGGATTATGGATACCTTGGGATCATCTCTTCACAGGTCTTGGATCGCATCAATGGCGCTGCATAGTCTCTAGGGACCTTGGACTGAGTATCCCCAGGTGGAAATAGAGAATAAAGAAAATAATTAGCGTAGCTGCTGTTCATAGTGTATTTAAACGAGATGCAAAAATGGAGTGTTATAGTTGAAAATAGCAGTTAAATAAACAAACATAGAAACAAACATGTAAAGCATATGAGAGTTTCTAACACAATTATAACCATATCTTTTGATTACAAACCCATGACACCATATAATCATGCATTTTTGATTGTTGGTTGTTTTCCCTGTTGGGAAGAGGTAAAATTTGTAATTTTTACTGTTGATCATCTGTTGGCACCATTAACCCTTTAGATAGGCCTGTGCAAGAAAAGTTGTGTATGTGTGTCTGTGAGTGTGTGAGAGTGACCTTTGCGCACTTACCTTGATGTGTCTGAGAAAATCTAAGTATGGATCTCAGCTCTCAGAACTACATGGAATAAATAAAAACAGACTGTGTATTTATGCACCATCAAATGTGGTTATAATGGAAGTCAATGGGGCAAAAACAGCCACCAACAGTAAATTAGGGAGAGAAAAAAGAAAGTCTAACAATGCATCAAAGCCAATGTTGTTTCTAATTGTTCACATGTCCTAAAAAATCCAGTCCACAATTACTTTTTATATAAAAAATGACAAAGTCATTTTGTGTGTTTTTTTTCACCAAATCAGTGACATCATTTGTGAACTTGGCAATTAAAGAGTTCAAATGCTTACATTTTCTAAACAATTGAGTAGTTTTGATCAGGACTGAGGTTGATTAACAGATTTGCGCAATAAAAAAAATATATATATATGTTTATCTGATGCATTTTTACAGCAGTTTAATTCAGTGGATGTTTTCATCCCGAACATAACAAAAGGGTAGAAAATTTGAACAGTGCACAAGGGTTAAATCGTATCAGACTATTAACATCTCGCTCAAAAATGACCAAAGAATTAGATAATTTTCCTATTTTAAGGTTGACTCTTCTGTATTTACATAATGTACTAAGACTGACAGAAAATTAAAAGTTGCTATTTTTTAGGTCGATATGGCTAGGAACTATACTTTCATTCCGGCGTAATAATCAAGGAACTCTGCTGCCGTACCATGGCTGCAGCAAGCGCAATGATATTATGCAGCGACTGAATTTGGCTTTACTTTAAAACAATGAGTTGCTTTTAAAGCGTTTAGTTGACTTTACTTAAAAAACATGAGTAAACACATTGACTTAAAATTATTAAGTAAAAGAACTATTTGCATAATTATAAAACTTAAGTCAACATTACATATCCAAGTTGCTTTTTAAAGTAGTCAAGTTGTTGCTTTTAAGGCAACGGGGTTACCTAATCACATCTTACAGTGTTTTTACAGTGTTCTGGGGCTTTGTGAGTAATGTAAATAAAACTGAAATCATGTCTTGCGGTTGTCAAAACGTGCTGTGTGTTATAATTAGAATTAAGTGCCTATGAACTGTCGTTAACAAAACAGAAACTATAGAACTATGCAGAAAATATACCTGTGAATAGTTTTCCACCAAAATTTAAAGGCATAAATTAAATAAATAAATATAATACAGCCATAAAATCATTTATATAAAACATTTTGCCAGTTGTCCCCCTCCCCCACCGCCCCCAAAAAGTGCAACCCTATCATTTTATTCCATAAAGAGAGTATGAATGTTTTTTTAGAACGTCTCCTTTTGTGTTTGAAACACAAACCAAACATACAGGTTTGTCACAGCATGGTGGTGAAATAAATGACAGAAGTGACAGATTTATGATCACAGATTGTCCAGATGTTGCCGACAAAAGTGAAGCTTTAAGATCTTCCTGTATTTTTCCATCAAAATAAAAGCTTTATAGCTTTTAATTTAACGTTACAGTTGTACGATTACACTTAAAAAATGACTTTTGCTGCTTGTTCAAACTACTTATTTAAAATTTGTTGAAATAACACAGGGCGGCACGGTGGCTCAGTGGTTAGCACTCACAGCAAAAAGATCGCTGGTTCGAGTCCCGGCTGGGTCAGTTGGCATTTCTGTGTGGAGTTTGCATGTTCTCCCCGTGTTGGCGTGGGTTTCCTCCGGGTGCTCCGGTTTCCCCACAGTCCAAACACATGCGCTATAGGTGAATTGGAGAGACTAAATTGGTTGTAGTGTATGGGTGTGTATGGGTGTTTCCTAGCACTGGGTTGCAGCTGGAAGGGCATCCGCTGTGTAAAACATATGCTGAATAACATAAATTGGTGGTTCATTCCGCTGTGGCGACCCCTGATGAAAAAAGGGACTAAGCCGAAGGAAAATGAATGAAATAACACAATTCTTAAGGTTTTTTTTGGGGGGACAACTTATTTTTTTGTTCAATCCACTTAAATTTGTAAAAATGATCAAGTTAACTCAATCAATTTGTGTTAGGACAACATGAAGGAATTGTGTGGAACCCAGCACCTTTTTTTTTACAGTGTATTATGTTACTTAAATTCCCATTCTTCCCTGAAATATTATTATTATTATTATTATTATTATTATTATTATTATTATTATATCTACAAATGCCTACAGGGGGATCCACATTTTGTGACTTTATATAAGTATGATTATATAATAACAACATAAACATTAAGCCGAAATAATTTTATCATAAAATTGCAATTGGCCGTTATTGGCATGTTATTTTTAACCCCACGCCACTTCCTGTGTTACGAACTAATGATTTTGAATATCCTATGATTTCCCTGCCAGCCTACCAGACTGCATCCTCATCCAAGTCTAGTGTCAGTGTAAAGGAACAAGCTCTCCAAAAAATGAACAATCTGTCATTATTTGCTCACTTGCATGTGGTGGCGAACCTGAATGTTGTTATGCTTTTGTCTGGCAAACACCTAAGGAGACATTCAGAAAAATGTTCATGCTGCTTTGAATTTTTTTTAAGTTAACTGTGTGGCTTTTGTGACTTTATATAAGTATGATAATATAATAACAACATTATTAACAGTTAGCCAAAATAATTTTATCATAAAATTGCTGTTAATTAAAAAAATAATAATTCAAAGCAGCATGAACATTTTTAGAAAATCTCCTTATGTGTTTGCCAGACAAAAACATTACAACATTCAGGTCCACCACCACATGCGAGTGAGCAAATAATGACAGATTGTTCATTTTTTGGAGAGCTTATTCCTTTACACTGACATTAGACTTGGATGAGGATGCAGTCTGATAGGCTGGCAGGGAAATCATAGGATATTCAAAATCATTAGTTCGTAACACAGGAAGTGGTGAGGGGTTAAAAAGAACATGCCAAACACATACAGATAGATCCCCGTCCGCAGATCTGGTTCGAAAATTGATAAAAGGTGAAGCTCCGAGGAAGAGCGAAAGAATGAGCTGGACTAAATTTAGCCTCTTTAACATAAATACTTTGGCTGTGAGTTTAGAGCGCAGAGGACACAGTGGATGGCGCAGAGCTGGGACCTAATCAGGCCAAGCGAAAGCAGGAACGCTTGTGTGATCCAGAAATCCAGCAGAACGGATCTCTCTACTATTTATCCCGCATTTGCTGCCGCCTGACTGGACGGGCTCAATCGCTGCTCGCTTCGGGCCTGTCAATCAAAGCGGTTCTCTCCACTAATTGGTTCATTTGCCATCTCAAAGTCCCACCTCCAGATTTTGTGCACGTGCAGATGGCCCCTTCATGTGTGAAGCGTGCATTAATTGTGCAACATCAAACGGCGCTTGTAAAAATCCCTCCGCATGATGCCGTGTTATACCTTCTCCCAATCTGGGTCAGGCGCTAATCAATGAGTCTCTCTCCCTTCCTCATATTCATCCCTTCGCTCAGCTTTTCCCATGTTCCCACTCCTTCAGTCTCTGCGCCTGATTCTGGGATTGTAGGAGGACGTGTTTTTGAAGCTCGCCTGTAGTAACAGCACAACGCTTCTGTCTGACATGCAGCAAAATGTGTCTTCAATCGGTTTTTTTTATGTCCCAGGGGCTGCAACAGAGCCGTCCCATGGTTGTGTGATGTATTTGGGATTGTCAGCGGTTTAATTACAGGATGTTGCAGTTATCACACTGGAAGTGCTTCTGGAACGGCACTGTGGGTGTCTGATGGTCTTCTCCTGGTACAGTTGTATCTTGCAAGTTTGTTGTTTCGACACCACAAGTTTCTGCCCTACTTCCCCACCTCCGAAGCCAGTAGTGAGATTGCCACCAATAATTTCTGCAGCAGCAGTGTTGTATTGTACAGTGAGTTCACAGCGAATCCAGTATGACCTCATTAGGATGTGGAAAGTCACTGCGCCTGAATCACGCTTAATGTACCTGTGAATTTAGGTTTGAAAGTTTCCTCATTGAGAATGCGTCATCATTTACTCACTCTCCAAGTCTGAAAAAAACTTTCTTGAAAAAGATTAGCTTATCATTCTTCATAGAAGAAAGTAATGTGTGTGGTGTATTATGACATCATTTTCATTTTTGGATGAACTGTCTATTTAAGTGGTCATTAACACTGGAACTATCAGTATTCTATAATAATTACCATAGTGGTCATTCTGACCATTCTCATATAAGATATGATATTGTCATATTGTCACGTCATATTTACATTCAAAGCTTCCATTGAGATATTAAAATTAAGCTTTGAATGCGTGTTATCATATTTAATCAAGTCATCACCCTAAAAATATGATATTTTTGGTAATACAGCCTATAAATGTACAGTATGGCTACGTAAGACCATGAGTCTCACTTTCATTTTCACTTTCTCAAGCGGGGATAAGGCTTTTTCGTAGCGCTGAATATGCTGTTTTGAAAGACATATCTGAAGTAAAGTTATGTTTTTGCCAACAGAAAGTTATGTTTTTGCTAGGCAACAGAGGCACGCATATTTAAAGTCACGGGGGAAAATCATAGACACTGAAATGCATGCGGTCATTTTTGCTGCTATGGTAGTTCTAGGTAGAAATAATCAGAACTCTTTTCTGTTTTGTAATTTTAATAAAATAATGTTAGAAGGAAATCTACACATATTTAATATAAAAGTCAGGGAATTGTAGATGTGCGTGAAACGGTATATGACATTTATTTGTATATCTGTGAAATCCAAACGTACTTGTATGTCATATATATTTGATTTGCATATATTGCTATATATCAGAAATCTGCCTCTGCTCACTGCAGTTCGTAAGCAACAACTATAACTCAGTGTAGACAGAATTATTGATTATAATGCTTTGTTGGGTTTGTTGTATCACATCACTTGCTTGCAGTAAACCAGTGTTGTCACCCATTATATAAGCCTAAATGGCTTTGCAATAAAGAAGAGATTTTTATTTGCAAGTAAATAGGGTACTTACTTTAGGTCACAATTCAGGGTATTAACAAATCATTAACTAACACTACTAGCTTAATAAACTACCAATTAGCTGTTTATCAATAGTTAATAAGGTAAAAGTTGGGTTTAGGTTTTGGGTAGGATTAGGGATGCAGTATAAGATCATACTTTATTAGTACTAATGAACAGTTAATATCTTAATAATAGGCAGGTAATTAGCCAGTAGTTTATAATAGCATGAATTGTGACCTAAACTACAGTGTTACCATAAATACACTATTGTTTTTTTTTTTAAAGGGGGCCTATTATGCCCCTTTTTACAAGAGGTAAAATTAGTCTCTGATGTCACTAGAGTGTGGATGTGAAATTTCAGCTCAAAATACTCAACAGACTCATTTTGGTGACGGTCGCTTTAAATTTAAATGAGATCGTGCTCTTTTCAAAAGAAGGCGGAGCTACAAACACCTATGCCTCAGTGAGATCGTCACTAATGGGAGGGACTTTCCCCTTCCCATGACACATACATGTATCTAAGTGTTTCTACAGACATGAAGTGTGAAAAAAATAGAATGAATTAATTTTTACTATTAGATGCTGGCTATATTCACACACTATTGCCACACAACTGTGTTTAAACCCTTTATAAAAGTGCTTTTTGCATAATAGGTCCCCTTTAAATGCTTTTGATATAAGTCTGCAATGAGAAATATTGTGAAATATTATTATAATTAAAGAAAAAACATTCAGTCGTTATATATGACCACAAAATATATTTGTAGGAATAGCTAACAATAAGTTGAATAACAACATTATCGATTTTTCTTGTGTGCCAAAAATCATTTGAATATTAAGTAAAGATCCTAAATATATCTAACCTTAATGTTTGATTAGTAATATGCATTAGGACATAATTTGAATAATTTTAAAGGCAAATTTCTCAAAATTTAGATTTAAATTCCCTTAAATTTCAGATATTTCAAATATTGTCCTATCCTAACAAACCATACATCAATACAAAGCTTATTTATTTAGCTTTCAGTCATTACTTTTAACATTATAGATATTCAAATAAGCTTATTTGCTGATTTATTTATTGATTAAATGAAAGTCAATTTGGAAATATAAATGTAAATTAAGTAATAAGTAATACATTTACCTTAACTAATACATTTAATGTGTTCTTGCTTTGTAACAGTGTTCGTTTCTTAAATTAAGCAAAGAAATCTTGAAGATCCCCAGTATAAACCAACTGTATTTTGAGCCAACTCAACATTGCTCATACTGTACTTCTATTGGCAGGAAGAATCATCAGTGTTAAAAATGGTCTGAAATGGAGGATGACGTGGCTCCAGCAGGAAAGAGTTTGTAGCTTGCTGATTATAAGGGTGGAAGAAAAGGAAAAGACCTCTGCAGGAATAATAACACATGTAGAGATGTTAATCAGGGTCTCAGTCTCAGTTGGTTTTGGTTAGTCTCCAAGGTCTTTTCATCAAATTAGATGTTTTTATCTTTCTTTTTTCCAGTAGCACTTTATTTTACAGTTCTGTTCTGCATGTACTGTACTTGTACTGTACATGCACTTACTGTAGTAATCTTAAACCTAGTCACCTTATATTATTCAGTACCTTCCTGGGTAAGTAAACTGTAAGTGCATGTACTGTAAATTAAAGGGCAACCATTTTTTAAACACAAAGGTTAGCTATTATTGCAACATAGATGTACATACATAGATGCCTCATTAGTGACTCTTTTCATGAACCACTAAACGTTAGCTGTTAAAGTCTGTGAGAACATGAGAGCATTTTCAGGCATGGTTTAACACATACACAGATTTCTATATTTGTATTAGACATAGGTGATTTTACTGAACTAACAGAATACTAAATTAAAGGGATAGTTCACCAGAAAAATTAAGACCTACTCCACTTCCAGTTCCAAACCGGTTTGAATTTCTGTTTTTCTGTTGAATGTAAGAGGAGATACTTTGAAGAATGTAGGAAACTGGTTGCCGATAACAACCATAGTAGAAAAAAGAAAATACTATGGAAGTCAATGGCTGAAAGATTCTTCAGCATATGTTTTTTGTGTTCAGCGTAATAAAGAAACTCCAACAGGTTTGGAACAAGTGAAGAGTGAGGGAATGATGAAAAAATGTCTCTTTTGGGTGAACTATTAACTGTTGGATGGGAGACCACATGGGAAAGCTAGGTTGCTGCTGGAAGTGGTGTTAGTGAGACCAGCAGGGGGGGCTCAACCTGCGGTCTGTGTGGATCCTAACGCCCCAGTATATTGATGGGACTCAATCCGCTTGTTGTGACGTATCGGGGACGTATGGAATACTGTTTCTGGGTCCAAGCCGCTACTCATTTGAATTGTGAAAATGTTCATTTATGACCCCTTTTTAGTCCTATCACACAATAAAGTGAATTTTATATAAAATCATGGTGTACACATCAGTCTCTGGACTTGCTGCATCACAGACACCAATATTTGAACAAATTATAAAAAATTAATCACTTTCTGGCATGGATTTAGGCATGGATATACATATTGCGATCGTGATTTTCGAAAGTATTACATCGCTTTGTAAAGGTTTATTATTACCATTTGATGAGTCTCCCCATACAGTTTGATAGAGCGCTTGGACCCGGAAGCTGCTTCACGTGACGTCACACTTAACAAGCAGATACTGCTCAGTGAGCACTGTCTTTCAGATGAGATGTTAAACCGAGGTCCCGACTCTCTGTGGTCATTAAAAATCCCAGGATGTCCTTCGAAAAAGAGTAGGGGATTAACCCCGGCATCCTGACCAAATTTGCCCACTGGCCTCTGTCCATCATGGCCTCCTAGTCATCCCCATATCATAATTGGCTGCATATAAACATCAGCTGGTGTGTGGCGCAATATGGCTGCCATTGCGTAATCCAGGTGGATGCTGCACACTGGTGGTGGAAGAGGAGATTCCATCAAAAATGTGTAAAGCACTTTGAGTGTCCAGAAAAGTGCTATATAAATGTAAGGCATTATTATTATTATTATTATTATTATTATTATTATTATTATTATTATTATTATTATTATTATTAACAAACACATTAAAATTGCTATATTAAGGTAATAAATACAAAAACAAACCAACACGTAATCCCTTTGAAATGTTATCCCACTTTTTTGAGGATTTAAATCTTGGTGGTTTTTAAATCAGATTTTTTATTTTTTAAATATGTTATTTTTTTGACGATACGTTGACCTGATGTTGACGTGTTTGGAAAGGTAAAATGTGGCATTTACATAGACATATCTATAGTGTGCAAGTGGTATTACCGACACATGTATTACTAGCTGGCGTCTGTTACACATGCTCTAAAGTTTTGTTCAGAAAATAAAATATGAAAATCAGATGTTTAGTTTATGTGCAGTTTTGGTAAAGCATACTTAAAAATACATTTGCCTGCAGTTTCTAGGTAAAATGAACATTATGGTGCAGTACGAAGCCAAGTTTTGTTTCTTTTCACACTATTACAGATATTTATAGGGACATATTATCAATGAATAAAGGATTATTTTTGTGCAGTTCTTTGACAAGCATAATCTTCTCGTGGAAGTGTGCAAGAAGGACGTGCATTTGAAACGTACAACAAAATGTACCCTAAGTAACGTATTTCAGATTCACATAAATGTAGACAACGCCCTCTTGTGGATTTGCCACCTGAAATGTGCAATGAAACATACCCAGTGCAACGTATTTTACGTTAGAAATGCAGGCTGAGGCATGTATTTTCAATGAGCCTGGGCTGATGCATTCTGATTAATGAAAATTAGGTCATCATGTAAACAGACCTAGTGAAAGTAAGCTTGTGAAGTGTCTACAGTTATAATTGTACTAGTAGCCCAGTACAGATTACATTTAGATTGTAATCCCTTGCTAATTCATTTGACACTGATTTCGACTCGAACTAGACTTTTGACACACGCAGTGAGCAGTTGTTTTTGAACATAGTTGAACAGACATTTACCAAATAAATTCCAGTATGCACATCAAAAAAGTCAAGTCATTTTTTTTAACAGATCATGTGATAACTAAAATGGGTGCAATGGATTGGCATTAATGGACACACCAATGGACAGACCACACTGCACTACATCTCAAATGTTGTTTTGGTCATTCTAAAATGCCTCAGCCAAAGTCTGTCATCGCATTGGTTCGAAATTATTACCTCCCAGAACTGTCTTAAACATCTGTGCTCCTAAAGACTGTCTCATGCCTCCAAAAGCCACTGCGCATTCATTGCATTTCGTCTTCTGAGGCGCAATTAATTTATTATGTAAGGAAAAAGGCCCACAGTGGCTCCTCCTACTGCATCAAATTCCATTTTTCTTTTTGATATTTGACATCAGTTTATCAGGAAGTGATGATTTTGTTCTCTTTGACTCAATTGGATGGAAACATGGCTTTATTCACTTTTGTTTTTGGCGATATTCCAGTTTTTCACATAAGTTTAGTTTGCATCTTTGGATGTAAATACACTGTAAAAAATGTTGGGTTCCACACATTTCCTTAATGTTGTCCCAACACAAATCAATTAAGTTAACTTTATAGTTTTTACAAATTTAAGTGGATTGAACATAAAAACAATTAAGTTGTCCCCCCCAAAAAAACTTAAGAATTGTGTTTTGCCAACTCATTTTAAATAAGTAGTCTGAACAAGCACCAAAAATATTTTTTTTTAAATGTATAGCTAGTGTCACATGGCTCCTCCCATGCCAGAAATAGTGTTCAAATCCTGCTTGGAGTGGGGTAGGTTGAACCGAAGGATGTTGTGACCTATAGGGTCTGATTTATAAAATTAGTGAAGTTGTGCATTAATTAATTTATTAATGATTATTTCTCATAATGATTTATAGTGGTTCAATTAAGTCAATATTTAAAATATGAGGCACACTAGTGAGAGAGGAAATTGTGGTTCGAATCCTGCTCAAAATGGCTAGGTATAACTAAAGGGATTACTTAATCTTCATGAGTTGTTGTCTTCTGTTTAGGACCCCAAATTGATGAATATCAATCCTAATTTTAAAAGAAAGAAAAGCACGGATGACTAAACCAGCTGGGAAACTCATATAGCGTGCGCGTCAAAAGATCAAAATTGATGTAAACGTGACATGTAAATGCTCACGTTAAGTGTTCACGTAAACACAGTTAATCAATCTGAATTATTGTTTTCCAATTAAAATAAAAGGGGTCCATATTAACGTAGCTATATAGCTTTCAAAAACAATGTTTACCTAATGTGAGTCTATATTCATTTATTCATTTTCCTTCGGCTTAGTCCCTTATATATCAGGGGTCGCTACAGCGGAATGAACCGCCAACTATTCCGGCTTATGTTTTACGCAGGGGATGCCCTTCCAGCCGCAACCCAGTACTGGGAAACACCCATACTGTAAGTCTATAATAAAATGCTAATCTTTGAGTTTGCTTTGAGTTGGAGCACTCCTGGTGTTTCTCCTGGTGTGGAGGTGAAACACTACGCTAGTGTGCCAGTGGTTTCTCTAACACAGCAGGAGGCAAACCCCCGTAAGTGTCTTCCCATTTGTGGGGGTCAGGACGGGGTGAGGGCAGGAGTGAGCGGTCGGTAAGGAAAGAGAGTGAGAGAGAGAGAAAAAGAGTGAGAGAGGCTCTAGCACAGCTGTGACCTGAATGAGTCCCTCCCCTCGTACCTTTGGGGTCTGGGAACAAGCACGAGCCTGTCAGTGGCCTACTTTCCCAAAGTATGATTCTAGGCCATTATCTGTGTTACCACTGGTGGGGCTCCAGCGGGCTCAACGGATCCGCAGAACAATCCTCTTGATCGGCTGTGAACGCGTGAGGGAGGGCCGGCCGCGTGTTTGTAAATGTTACTCTGAGTGGAGCGTATTTTACAGGATAGAGTCAAGGTGAGGTTGGCTACTGGGAGCAGCAGGACAGAGATGGAGACAGTAAAAAGTAGCTGGTAGATTAAGGGAAAGAGATTTTAACTGCTGTACATTATGGTTGGACTAAAGTTGATTACTTTATTTAAAATAAAGGTTATTTTTTGGTATGAATGGCTACATGAAGAAAGTTTAGCAACGATGGAACCTTTTCATTCCACAAAGGCCTCATGTTCCTCTTTAGGACCTCATTTACATCTTGTATTTAGACAACACAGGCTCATTGGAAATTTGTGTTTCAGAATACATTTTTGTCAAAACACAAACACGAACTTCAACATACATTAAACTGCAGTTTCTAGGAAAAATGTTTGGGGCCAACAACTCTTGTTCCTTTTCACATTATTGATATTTACAAGGACATTTTATCGATGAATACAGGATTATTTTTGTGCAGTTCTTTGCACTCCACCAAATAAATACCACAAAACAACTTAACAATTTCTATGATTTTTAATTAAATGCGTTTGCCTCCCCTATCTGTCTCCATATGGACAACTTTTCTGGTGTGGTCAGTTTGCTCGGTAGCTCACTTTGTACGGTGTTGTACTTGTGAGTGCTCTGGGTTCCTCAAAAGAGATAAAAGCAATGTTAAATCAAGATAAACTATGTGGCCGCAGTGCACTTTACTCTTATGTTTGCTTTTGAAAAACAACAACATGGGGGCTCTCGAAAAGATGGCGGCTTGAACGGCAGCAAGCACAATCAGCTCCCGATAGCTAGTTAGATTCAACCCCTAAAATTCAAATTCTATTATTCTGAATTATTCAGACGCAAAATGAGTGGGGGTACCAAAATAAAGACTCGTAAAATTCCTAATACTCAAACAAAGGGGAATGAACAAAACACGAATGTTGACGGAGATGCCTCGCCTGATAAACGAGGAGAAGCTAAGCTAACACGCAAGGAAATACAGACAAACAATCAAGCCGGATTTGAAATTATAAGTAAACAACTCAGTGACCTGAGAAAAGAAATGAAGTCCGATCTACGATCGTTTATCGAAGAATTCAAGAACAGCATGAAAGAGGAAATCGCTCAGTTTAAAGAAGAAATAAATGAAAAGCTGTCATCGATCACAAATGAAGCTCAAAAACATCAAAGCAGGCTCACAGAGGCAGAAAAACGCATCAAACAACTGGAGACGTGGTCTACTGAGGCGAATGCAGCTCTTGTGAAGACGGTTCGTAGAAATCGAGAGATGCAAGAGAAATTGACTGACATAGAATCAAGGTCATGCAGAAACAATCTCCAAATCTATGGAATACCGGAGGGTACGGAAGGCGAAGACTCCGTCATTCAGTTCGTGGAAGCATTTCTCAAGAAGGATTCGATATCGATCTTCAAATTCAACGTGCTCATAGAGCTCTGTTCCCTAAGCCAAACCCAAACTCACCACCACGATCTATAATTGTTAACTTTCTGCAGTTTACAATTAAAGAATCTGTTCTGAAGCTGGCTTGGCAAAAGCAGATACAGGTGCAGGGACGTCCCATCTCGTTTGATCATGACTATGCAACAGAAATAATGCAAAAACGCAAAAGATACAATGGGATAAAGAAAGCACTAAAAGAAGAGAAAATACGATTCCAGACACCTTACACGAAAATACGCATCCATGGGAGTGACGGGATACGGGGGATGTTAGTTCAAGTATGGTATGGGACGCTGCTAAGGCAGTTATAAGAGGGAAGTTATTAGCATTGCTGGCATCTTATAAAAAAACTAGACTAGTAACATATGATAACCTAATTAAAGAATTAAAAGTTTTAGAAAATAGGCATAAGAATACTCAAGATCTTAATGTACTTAATGAAATGAGAGAATTAAGGGGAAAAATAAATGACATCCTGAATGGTGAGTTGGAGAAAAAATTGAGATACATAAAACAAGCTTATTATGAGTCTGGTCCCAAAAGTACAAAAATATTAGCCAGACGATTAAGGAAACAACAATACAATATACAAGATCCAGGACCCCATGGTGAAAAAATGTATATATGAACCAGAAAAAATTAAAACTATTTTTGAAAATTATTATAAAACATTATATTCTGAACCTCCAGTTGTGAATCCAGAAAAGATAAAAACTTTCTTGGATAACCTAGATTTACCTACAATTGGCAATGCGCAAAATAAATTCCTTACTGCTCCAATCACGACAGAAGAATTAGCTATAAAAGGATTAAAAAATAAAAAATCACCTGGGAGTGATGGACTTCCATCTGAATGGTACAAGACCTTCAGGGAAGACTTGAAACCAATTTTATTCAAATCATTTAATAAAACCCTGAAAGAAGGTAAGCTCCCCCCCCCCCCTCATGGAAGGAAGCTATCATAACCGTGTTACCAAAAGAGGGTAAAAATAAAGAAATCTGCGACTCATATAGACCTATTTCAATGTTGAATGTCGATTATAAAATTTATACTTCAATTCTATGTAAAAGGATGGAAACTTTTCTGCCTGACTTAATAGATGAGGATCAAACTGGTTTCATCAAAAATCGACAAACGCATGACAATATTAGGAGAACCTTACATGTTATAGAAAAGATTACAGAGAACCACGAATGTGCAGCTATTTTGAGTCTTGATGCAGAAAAGGCATTTGATAGTGTCTAGTGGGCCTTTCTATATCAGGTACTCAAAAGATTTGGATTTATTTTATTACTCATTACGGAGTATTAGAACCCTATATTTAGAACCAAGAGCCAAAATAAAAATAACTGGAAATTTGACAGCCACGTTTAATTTATACAGAGGCACGAGACAGGGTTGTTGTTTGAGTCCTACTCTTTTTGCCCTTTACATCGAGTAAACACTCTTCCTATTCTTATGAACCTACTGTTAGAATATGGTAAACTTTCTGGATATAAAATAAATATACTAAAAACTCAGGTATTAACATTCAATTTCACTCCTTCACAAATAATTAGGCATACATACAAACTAAAATGGGATGCATTGGATTTGGGATTTATTGGGATTGGGATTTATTAAATATCTTGGAGTTTTTCTGACCAAAAAATATTCTGAACTCTATTGTAAAAATTACATTATCATTAATAAAAACATACAAGAAGACATTGATAGATGGTCAACACTACCTATGGAATTTAGTTCTAGAACAGAGACTGTGAAAATGAACGTTGTTCAAATTAGGCCATGTGTATGTTGGTGTAATCCTAGCTATACCTCAAAGTGGAAAAGTATAGAGAGTACAGTCCAAGGATTCCCTATTCAATGTCTTTTGGGAGACAAAGATAAATTTCTGACTCTTAAAGGAAGCTTAGATCAAATAACAGTTACCACGTTTGATGTATGGTTCAAATTGATTGAGCAGTATAACCTACAAGATCATATTATAATGCTAAGATGGGTGGCATTGGACCATAACTTTAAACCGGGTCTCAATGATGCCGGTTTCAAGAGATGGATAAACCAAGGATTAACTGCTTTATGTACATTTGTGGCTCAAGAGAAATTTAAATGTTTTTCAGAATTAAAAATTTATAATAATTTGGACAATAAAGACTTTTATCGCTATCTGAAAATTCGAGATTACTTTGAAAGGGAATATAAAGCAAAGGACATTTCGGATTTGAATGAATTAATAAAACTAATTATAGATTCTTATACAAAAAATAATTGTAAAATAATTTCTTCTTTCTACCAAGCCCTTAGGGAGAATAGAAAAGATTCCACAAACTACATTAGGCAGAAATGGGAAAGAGAATTAGCAGAAGAAATTCCAATTGAAAAATGGCTTTCTGCCTGTAAGATACAACATACAATTACCTGTTCGCGGAGGTGGAAATAATTTGCTTGGAAAAATTTGGTACATTTTTTCATTACCCCCAAAATTAAAAGCAAACTATTCTCCACACCTCAAACTTGTTGGAGAATATGTGGGAAGGTTGATGTAGATCATCTCCATATTTTCTGGACTTGTGCAAAAATACTACCGTTCTGGAACGAGGTTTTGTCGGAAATGGAAAAGATCTTAGGATACCATATACCAAAAGACTTTATTACAAATTATCTTGGAAACTATGAAGAGGTGGTAGTGAAGGAGGATGTTTACCTTGTGAATATATTACATGTGGCAAGCAAAAAGAGTATTACCAGATACTGGTATAAGCATGACACCCCCTCTATTAGTGATTGGATTGAAATTGTGAAGGAAAGCGATATGGAAGAATTAACATTTATTTTGAGACTTAAAAAGGACTTATTTCTAAAACATTGGAAGAAATGGATTGATTATTGCTTTGTTAACAACTGTTGAATGCATTGAATCTGGAACAAAGTAACCCCCCCAATGTTTTTTTAATTTACTTATTATTATCTTTGTATTTGTTTATTATTTCATGTGCAATACGGCAAAATTGTATATTTTTGACTGTAAAATGTTTTATAACATTTAAAAAAGTTCTCAATAAAAATAAAGTAACAAAGAAAAAGAAAAACAACAACATGCAAATAAAAGGTCATCAGCTTTTCAATTTTTTTCTATTGCATTGCGACCCCGGGGATCACGTTAGATGACAGAGCAATGGCGTTGGTTGCAGCAGATCGATTTTACATTGTTAAATTTTACAACGTTGCGACCATGTTAAACTTTCCGACACCTTATCAGCACTCACGTACATTAAAAATAAATACAGGTCAAGATCGAGTGGCATTCTCCAAAATTAAACCAAGAATGGACTTGCTCCAAACATTTTGCCCATCCATCTCATTAGGCGAGGTTAATTAAACGGATAAATTACTATAAAAAATAATGTGGTTGATAGACCAATCAGAAGAGCTTGGAGGCGGGGCAACCGTTGCGAGCTTCTGTTTAGTTGAAAGTGGAAACGTTTTTGACATACTGTTACAGTGCCGTGAAGTGAAGAGCAATGTGGGGGTGGGGGGGATGGTGTAGGTGATTGCGAAGTGCAGGCTTGGGGGTGTTGGGGGGAGGGGGGTTCTTCCCAAAGCCACCCCCTCTGCACGTGCCTGTACTGTTATATCATGGTGGAGAAGGCGCTCATTGTGGCTTTGTCCAGAGTTTTATGATGTATCTTCATGTGCTTATCAGAACATATTGCTTCCCTGTTTCTAATGGGTCCATTATTGTCGTTATTACATCACGTTCATAATATCTCGTCACGTGGACCTTGTGTTGCGCTTTTTTAAACACATTCCTGAGCCCCGCATCAATCGACTGTCGACATTAGACTATTGCAATTTTTGTGTTGTCAATATACTCGTGCTTATATAGGCCTATTGGTGTGTGTGCTCCTTTGAGTGCAACATTTATATATTTATAACCACCTCCGAGGTTAGTGAGGGTCGTGAGTAACTGGCATTGGGATCGTGGACTAAAAAAGTTTTGGAACGCCTGGTCTAGGTGATCTGTCTGACAAGCCCCATCTTCTCATGGACGTACATAAGGATGTGTATCTGAATCCAACAAAACACACCCTAAGTAACATATTCCAGATTCACAAAAATGTAGACAGCGCCCTCTTGTGGATTTGTGATCTGAAATGTGCAAAGAAATTACGTATTTGCAATAATGCAAGCTGAGGCATGCATTTCCAAATGAGCCTGGGTTGTATTTAAATGTGTTTTCATTGACCCAGTCACAAGCGGATGCTGCTAAATTAAACTGGCTCTGAAATGTTTTGAGCTTGCCCTCTTTTGAACCCTTCCAGAGCTAGACAAAAACACATTAGACGGGATAGCTTTCATAGTACAAATGCTCCTGCATGTGGTCGAATGCATTCAAACATTGACAAAAGCACACCTGCTCTCCAAATGCTAAGTAAACATGTAATTGTGACGGCATGTGTCCATCACAGGTTCAATTCACATAATTTTTGTTTGCATGCTTTGCTGTTTTCCACTTTAGGAAATACTGCCTGAATTGTTCTTTGGAGAGCAAATAAACTGGTTCTTCTACTGTAAAAAAAAAAAAGTTGACTCAACTTAAAATTTTAAGGCAACAAACTTCAGGACATTTTTGAGTTCACTCAACTTAAATCGAGTCAAGTGAAGTAATTAGGTTGAAAGTTGAGTCAACTCAAAAACGTCTTGTGTTTGTTTGTTGCCTTAAAATTTTAAGTTGAGTCAACTTTGTTTTTTTGGGGGGGGGATTTGTGTACGACATCATTCATTCATTCATTTTCTTTTCGGCTTAGTCCCTTTATTAATCAGGGGTTGCCACAGCGGAATGAACCGCCAACTTATCCAGCTTATGTTTTACGCAGCAAATGCCCTTCCAGCTGCAACTCATCACTGGGAAACACCCATACACACTCATTCACACACATGCACTATGGCCAATTTTATCTTACCCAATTCACCTATACCCGCAAGTCTTTGGACTTGTTGGGGAAACCGGAGCACCCAGAGGAAACCCACGCGAACACGGGGAGAACACCACACAGAAATGCCAACTAACCCAGCCGAGGCTCGAACCAGTGACCTTCTTGCTGTGAGGCGATCGTGCTACCCACTGCGCCACCGTGACGCCCTGTACGACATAACTAGTGGCTTTTTATCACTCACTCAAAAAAACGATTTTTGCTGCTTGTTCAGACTAATTTAAAATGAGCTGAATCAACACAATTCTTGAGGGCTTTTTGGGACAACTTAATTGTTTTATGTTGAATCCACTTAAATTTGTAAAAACAATTAAGTTAACTTAATTGATTTGTGTTGGGACAGCATGAACGAATTGTGTGGAGCCCAGCACTTTTTTACTGTGCTGGTACTTTTCCCCATCTCATCAACCCAATAAATAATTATGAACCCAATAATATAAACCCAAATAACCCCAATGTATAAACCCAAAATATAAGTGAATAAACCCAAAATATAAATTATCTAAGGAAACATTTGTGGAACATGTCTGTATTTAATATGATGAACTGTGGATTGATACTTTTGCTTCATTTTGTAATGCAGTGGAATTCATACATCACGTTTGACTTGAGTCTGTGAAGTACTTTCTTTCATCCGCGGACCACAAACGAATATATACTTGAATTGGATCCAAGCCCCACTCATTTTTATGTTAAAAAGTAGTCTTTTTTCTTGTATTTGAGACTTATTTGATATATGTGCCTCAGCCTTAATTTTTGCGAAATGTAAAATACGTTGCTCTATTTTATTGCACGGTTCAGATGACAAATCCACTAGAGGGCGCTGTTTACATTTTCGCGAATTTGAAAAATGCTATTTAGGATACATTTTAGCTATGTCTTATTTCAGAGGCTGCATCCCCAGAAGGATGCATTCGAAGGGTGCTGCATCATCGTGTCGTGACGAAGGCTGTCTCATTCAAAAGCTCCTTCAAATGCAGCCTCAAAATGCGTCCTTCGTTTCCCAGGTAGTGAAGGATACAACCGGTGGATCCTTTGTGGCCTCGAACATCCCAAGATTAATTGCACGCTGATAACGGCAGGACGTTTTTTAAAAGAAAACTCCGGATTAAATGTATGAATTAGGTTTTATTTTATTTTACTTGGGTATTTAAACACATGGTAAAAAACAAAAAGAGTATGACATACTAAAAAGTGATTTTATAGATACTTTATATTTTTATGTGTACATGTATGGATCAAAGTAAATATTTTCCAGGTTTTGTAACCTGCATCCTTCGGAGGATGCAGCCTCTGAAATGAAACACAGCTTTTGTTATACCCAACATAGGATCATTCTGAAAACATAGCCCTATATACATTTCTGGAGATCACAAATTATGTAGCCAGAGGTACGTATGGCTCCATTTCATCTTTAAAATGAACGTTACGGGGCGGTATGAAGCCGTTCCTTTTCGCGCTTACCAGCTGACCGCTTACCTCCGTATGGACGGCTTTCCTGCTGTTACCAGTTTGTCCAGTAACTTGCCATGTATGTTGGTGGACTTGAGATGCAAAGAGGAATTGACCACGACCAGTCCATCAGTCAGTCGACTCTGGTGGATTTACGCGAGAACAGCAGGCGTGAATGGCACTCACGAGAGAAATTTGAGATCTCAAAAAGCGTACACTGCAGCCTCTGGTGTATTTGCGAAAACAAAAACTGCAAAAAAAAAAACTTACCTCCTGGCACATATTTGGCGCTCTTCAGAAATGTATATGGCGGTACATTTTCAGAATGAGCCTGGGCTGGTTATACCTTATGAATACACGTCCTTCTTGTACATGCCCACGAGAAGGCGGGGCTTGATCACCTGGCAACCCACTGACCTAAGCCCCTCCCTAAACCAAACCTTCGTGCTTTCAAATACGAAGATAAGGAAAAAGTACACTGCCACCACATAGTTTTACCCTAATTTTACATCACTTTTATCCCTTTTGTGGAACTCTTTTGTTGAACTCAAGCACTCGTCATCATTAGTGTAAAAAAGGGTGGGTGTTGTACTGCTCTGTAACATTAAGTTTACCTAGAAACTGCTGTCAAAGTTGCAGTTTTTTTGAGAATTCACAAAAATGTATCCAGAAGCATGTATTTTCAATGGCCCTGTGTTGTGAAATGAAGTAATTTGAAACACTGTAAATTATGACAGAGTTGAATTTTTGTCAGCTGTTTGTTTTAAGGTATGATGAAATATTTTCACCATGTTATTCAGTCTTGGTTATGAGATTTTTGGCAGTCGCTAAGCTCGCTGACCAACCAGAGAATTCCCTCATAGGATCTTTGTGAGCCTCTGTGTTCTCTGGTGATTCGATATACTGTCACATTCCTTCGAATCAATGACTGACAAGTTATTTCAGCACAATTTGATCTATAATAACAAGTTAAACTGCATAGAGGGTCCCAAAATATATTTAGAGACATTTTAGGAGTTGTAAATGTAAGAGGTTAGAAAAATCATTATTATCCTTATTGTTAAATCTGTTACACATCTTTAAGTCTGCTTACTGAGGTTATAATAAAATCAGTAATAATGTGTAATAAACCTGTAATAATGTGAAATATCTGTAATAGTATAAAAATATCTGTAATAATAAAATATAATTATAAATATAAAAATAAAAATGTAAATGAAAGTTTATTTCAATCTAATTTGAAATGTAATTGTTTCCCATGAAGCAAAACTGTATTTTCAGGATCATTTCTCCAGTTTTCCTCACAATCCTTCAGGAATCATTCTAATGTTGATTTTCTGCTAAAATGTCTTCTCATTAATAGTTAGCTATGATCTTTTAATTGCGAGAATTTCAAAAGAGGTATATTTATTTGAAATGTGAATAATATGTAACTTTATAAACGTCTTTACTGTTATTTTTGTGGGCGGCACGGTGGCTCAGTGGTAAGCACTGTCGCCTCACAGCGGTTAGCACTGTCGCCTCACAGCAAGTAGGTCGCTGGTTTGAGTCCCGGCTGGGCCAGTTGGCTTTTCTGTGTGGAGTTTGCATTTTCTCCCCGTGTTTGCGTGGGTTTCCTCCGGGTGCTCCGGTTTCCCCCACAGTCCAAAGACATGCGCTATAGGTAAATTGGATGAACTAAATTGCCTGTAGTGTATGAGTGTGTGTGTGAATGCGAGAGTGTATTGGGTGTTTCCCAGTACTGATAGGGGAATCCGCTGCATAAAACATATGCCGGAATAGTTGGCGGTTCATTTCACTGCGGTGACCTCTAATAAATAAGGGACTAAGCTGAAGGAAAATGAATGAATAAATGTTATTTTTGTTCAATTTAAAGGGATAGTTCACCTAACAATGAAGACTCAGACATCATTTACTCACCCTTTATTTGTCCCAAACCAGTTTTGCTCTGTTGAACACAAATGAACATAGTTTGAAGAAAGGTGGAAACCGGTAACCATTGACTTTCATAGTATTTGTTTTTCCTACTATGGATGTCAGTGGTTACAGGTTTCCAACATTCTTCAAAAGATGCTTTTTTGGTTTCATCAGAAAAAACAACTAATGTTGGAACAAGGGTGAGTAAATGAGGGCTAAATTTTAAAATGTTTTGCATTTAATCCGTCATGGCTGAATAATAGTATCAATTTCAAGAGTTCACACTTAGATATTGCATGACGATATTAGCAGGTTTGGCATGCTGTCCCGGGAGAGAACCCTGAGCTTGGAGTTAATTGACCCCAGGGCTCCCGCCAGGTCTTTTAGCATGCAAGGTGGTCCAAGGTCAAGTAGGTCTCTAGAGCTCCTCCTAGTAAAGAAGGAAAAGGAGGAGATGGGGTGGAAGGGGGGATTCTTCCAAAACGAAGATATGGCAGTAGGGTGAAACCGGTCTATTTATAGTAGGCTTGGATCAATCTGATTGGATTATTACTGATTACAGATGAGAGACCAGCCACGATCAATCATATCACATGCTCCTCTCGAAATTAGTATAAAAACTTCACTTATTCTTCCCCAAAAATGTGAACGTTAGTGTATAACAAAATATCGACCCAAAATTAATAATTGTAACTATAGATATGTACCACTAATGTTTGACAAGCACTGTACAATTACAAATACTTTTGGATCTCCATTCAGAACCAAATTTAGAAATATACATTTGGTCAAACTCAAAACAGTACACTGTAAAAAAATGTTGGGTTCCACACAATCGATTTGTGTTGGGACAACTGACAACATGAAGGAATTAAGTTAACTTCTTAGTTTGTACAAATTTAAGTGGATTGAACATAAAACAATTTAGCTGTCCCAAAAAAACCTCTAGAATTGTGTTGTTTCAGCTTATTTTTAAGTAAGTAGTTTGAACAAACAGCAAAAATCATTTTTTGAGTGCACTGCCTGAAGATAAAAAGGCAGAAGAGGACAAAAGAACAACATCGATGAAATGAATTTAAATACATTTTGATTTCCTGCTTACAAATATTGCTGCTGCTGACAGAATGAAAAAATGGCACTGCTGGAAACACAATCACAGTAACTTTTCCATTACCAAGTGGTAATTTACATCTGCAATTGATTCATACAGACAGGAAGCTTTTGACAGGAAGCTTTTGACAATAACATCCCATCAAAACCATATACTCCTTTAAAGCATTTTACAACCACTTGACTCTTGAATGCTCCCATTGCAAGAAAAAAAGAGCAACGTAAATGCCTCTTTTTTTTGGGAGAAATACTGCTTTGAAGTGACATAATAGTGAGTAAATGATAGATAAATGACAAAATGTCTCTCAAAATAGAAACGTGTGCAGTTAGAACGTGTTTTTTGGGGTTTGTTTGACGGTGCATTTGAGGCTTTTGTGAGTGTATTTATGAGAGCAGGGGATCTGTGTGTGTATGTCTACTGGTTTTGGTGGTTTACAAGGGCAGAAATTTGTATAGTGACACTGGTATAATTATGTAGCCAGAAGTACGTATGGCTGCATTATGTCTTTAAAACGAATGCTACAGGGCAGTATGACGCTGTTTCTTTTTGCGCTTACCTCCGTATGGACGGCTTTCCCGCTGTTACCAGTTTGTCCATTAGCTCGCCATGTCGGCGGACTTGAGACACAGAGAGGAGTTGACCACGACGACGGCGTTCGAATCTGAGCCAAAAAATAAAATAAACAGTTAAATAACAGGGTGAGAATGTGGTAAAATCTGAAAATGTGGTAAAAATCAGGCGAGGGCTTTTCTTTTTCTGGATTGCTTTTTAAAACTGTCTGTTGGATTTAGGGAAGTGGGTGGGCAGGTCAATCTCTGCTTTTGAAAACACTGTTGGTTGGGCTTAAGGAAGTGGGTGGGCGCTGGTCAATCGGAGCTTTTGAAAACACTATCGGTTGGGTTTAGGGAAGGAGGAGGGTGGGTCAGTCAGTCAGTTGACAGCGGCCTCTGGTGGATTTACGTGAGAACAGCAGGCGTGAATGGTACTCACAAGAGAAATTTGAGATCTCAAAAAGCGTACACAGCAGCCTCTGGTGGATTCGCGAAGACAAAAACTGCAAAAAACCTACCTTCTGGGACGTATTTTGCATTCAACAAAAATGTATATAGCAGTACGTTTACAGAATGAGCCTGGGTTGGATTTGTTTACATCCAGACTTGTTTATTTTATATATATGACGGGTTGCAGCTGGAAGGGCATCCGCTGTGTAAAACATATGCTGGATAAGTTGGCGGTTCATTTCCGCTGTGGCGACCCCAGATTAATAAAGGGATTCAGCCAAAAAGAAAATGAATGAATGAATGAATATATATATATATATATATATATATATATATATATTTATTTATTATGCCCTCGTAATTCAATATGCTTAAAAATTATACTTAACAGGATTATTTTTTTTACATCAGTTTGCCACGTTTCCTGTGAGGGTTGGGTTTAGGGGTAGGATGCGGTAAGGCCATAAAATGCATTATGTCTATGGAAAGTCCTCATAAACCACCAATACCAACATGTATGTGTGTGTGTTTGGTGTGGTGCTTGTTTTTGAGTGTCTAGTAGATGCAGAACGAGTCTCAACATCTGTCTCAGCAGCTGGAGTTTGTCACTCATGCACACACACACGCACACACACACACACACACGCACACGCACACACACACACACACACACACACGGGTCAGTTATCCTGACCTTACACTGCTGCTGCTTGCCCTGCCCTGACCTGCACTATCACATACATACACATACATGCATAGAGGCTTACACACAGGCTGTGAAAGGACAAGAAGGAAGTTTGACAGAGGAAAAGAAAAAATGCGCAGTGCATGAGTATTCATAAAATGCTGATATTAGCTTTTCCATAGCAGAGGTGGAAGGTCAACAGCGCTGTTGACACCGGGCAGAGGGTGACTCTGTATTGGCATCACTGTATTTGTATGCAAGCAGCGGATCTAAAATCTTGTGTTATATATATTTTACATTTTTGCATTTCACTTATAATTATATATTATAATTATATACACAATATAATTATTTTATTGCTTTTTTGTTATTTCTATTACTTAAAAATGTAGTGATTTTTATTATTGTTTTTGCAAAAATATATCATCAAAGTTAATCTTCAAATTAAGTTTATTTAATTATTTAAATTAAGTAAATGTAAACAATTATTATTGTTATTATTATTATTATTATTATTATTATTATTTTAGTAAATCTCAAAACAGTAATTTGTTGTCTAAATTCAAAAGTTTTTTTTATTTTAGACAAGAATAGTGTAGAATTATAATATCTATAGTACAAAATTGTATTATTAGCCTATATATAAATATTTAATACTTTATATTTATATTTTAATATTTTTCATATAATATAAAATATAAATAAAAAATTATAATATAAAATAGTATAATATAAAATATTATAATAATAATTTTTTTTATTTATATAATATTTTATATTTAATACTTTATAATTAATAAATTATAATTAATACTTTCTATACATGATACTGTACAATAAGTTATTTGTGTATTATCTTTTTTATTTTAGTAAATCTCAAAACAGTATTTTGTTGTAGAAATTTGTTTTACGATTTTTTCTAAATTCACACATATTTTTTTTTTTTAGACAAGGATATAGTGAAGAATTATAATATCTATAATACAAAACTGTATTATGAGCCAATTTATATTTATAATTAATTAATTAATTAATACTTTCTATACAGGATGCTAAACCATAAGTTATTTGTGTATATAGTTATTTGTGTCTATTAGATCAGTGAGTACCAAAGTCAAAACTAGAATAAGTTTAACAAAATAACTTAAGATCATGGTGAAAACATTTGTACACCCCAACGAATATGTTAGGGAACAATATTAAATAAATAATTAATAAACATATATATTACATTTAGTTTTAGTTTGATTTTAGTTTGTAATTATTTCTTTTTTTTGCAACACCTCATTAGAATTTAAATGTATTATCTTTCTATTCCTAAAGATACATACAGTATATGTGTGTGTATGTATTGTTAGGTCTTCGACTACATCTCTGCAACACTCATGTTTATATTTAGCTCACATTGTTTTTGCGCGGATACGTTCTGCTCTCCAATCAATGATTCATGGAGTTTCGTTTCATCATTGTGGCTCATAATCAGCCATGTTTATTTACCTTGAAACGCCTGTGAAAAGATGCAGCACATGTGTGTTTATTGACAGGAGAGTTTGGCTGAGGCTCATCACTGTATGACTGCGTCCAAGACAACAGTAATTATGTTCAGAAACACTACACTCTACAGTATGTGCTTATTCAGAAGGAATATATTCAAATATCTGCACTGTACATGTGTGTATGTGGTATTATAAGTAGGAAATGTCAATGCTTGTTAGGATTGGACAATGTTTGTATATAACAAATATAACTATTTGAAAACCTGGAATCTGAGGGTTCATAAATTGAATTATTGAGAAAATCATATTTAAATGATATGTATTTATTTTCCTTCGGCTTAGTCCCTTATTTATCAGGGGTTGCTACAGCGGAATGGACCGCCAGCTATTCTGGCATATGTTTTACGCAGCGGATGTCCTTCCAGCCACAATTCAGTACTGGGAAAGACCTATACACTCTCACATTCACACACACTCATACACTACGGCCAATTTAATTTATTCAATTTACCTATAGCGCATGTCTTTGAACTGTGGGGGAAACCGGAGCACCCGGAGGAAACCCATGCCAGCACGAGGAGAACATGCAAACTCCACACAGAAATGCCAACTGGCCCAGCCGGGACTCGAACAAGTGAACTTCTTGCTGTGAGGTGACCACTGCTAACCACTGAGCCACCGTGCCACCTTAATTAGATTTATATATAATATTATTATATTATATTATTATGTTATTGTTCTATTAAATATAATATATTTATAGTTATAAGCATATTACTAATAACAAATTAAGTTATGATTTGTTTACAGTAAACCATACTGTGTACTTTTGGCTGTTGACAAAAAAAAAAAACCATGCAACATAATTCTGGTTTTACCGTCCAGGGTCACATATTTATCTAATTTGACAATTTTGGCAAATTACCCACCACAATACATCAATAATCAAACAGTTCTTAGCAATATATACATCTCCTGGTTTCAGAAATAGATTCTAAAGCATCCAGTTTCCTTTCAGTCATTGCTGTAAATGAAAAAAAAGAAAGAAAAAACATTACTTGATAATTTTACTCATAACTCCAGTTTGCCATCAGAGTTCACATTGGCATTAGATTTAACCATAAGCAAGTCATCCGTTGCACATAAACGTTTGTCTTTGTTCCAAGTTCCTAGATGAAATGAAGTTACAGATGAGCTTTAGAGCAAATGTGTTCCTCATCAGTGTCAAATAGACCTCAACACCATTAAGTGAGCCTTCTCCAAAGAAGACTAACTTTCTGATACTTTCTTCTTTTCTACTCCTTAATAAGGTAGATTTTACAGATGTTGACACTCTATTGTCGAGTAAAAATCAGGGTTTATAGAGAGAAAGAGTAGTGGAATATGAGTAAAGCCGCGGTCACACTGGACTTTTCGCCCCATAGACTTCCATTCATACGGCGCAAATGTTTTTTTTGCTACTTTCAGCCTGACGCAGATATCATTTTCACATCCTGCGCCACATTGTTTACATAGAAAATGCATTAATGTTCATGGGTGTGCTAGCCTTAAAGAGATGTGTTTTAGGGTGCATTGTTGACGTGTTGCTATTTTAAGGAAACTGAAATATACTGCATTATTGACCAACTAAAAGCTGGTATAAAGTCAATGATGCAGGTGTTTTTGGTTATTTAAAGAGCACATTAGTGATAGGAGAGTCCAAAAAGCGTGTACATGTTGCTTATTACACACACAGCGATGCGCAGCAACACATAAATATCTATAAAAATTACAAATTAAAGGATTAAAATGTACAACATCATTATTGTCTAATAGAATATAAAACCTCTACTAGACCTGACGCAATATTCAATATATCGACTTAATGCGCACTACATGGACATGACCTCAATCATTTTTAGTGGCATAGTAGGGTTGTGACGAGATTTTGCAAGATTAAATCGTGACGAGATTTCTTGTCAAAGGGAAAAGTTGTCTCGTGAGTTGTGATGTTATGATGAAGCATCAGGGTGAAATTAGTGTTGAAGATTGGAGGCAGTATTGGATTTGAACCGCAAATCAAGTGCTTTGCACACACCTGGCAACCCAGACTGGCCTCGGTGTTGCACGTGTGAGTCTGTTGGGTGGGTGTGTGTGACGTAACCACCTTTTTTTTCACTGGAGTTCAACACGACTCCTGCCACACACATTAACCACGGCTCATAAGGATGGAATAGCACTTTAGGTATGCTGAAAGTCATAATCGTCATAAACACAAATGGAATAAGGACATGTGGAGTATTCCTATTTTAGTCGCATTATTGAAGTGCAGTACAGACACCCGTAAAGACCGAAATCAAACTATTACCGTTGTATAGAACCTTTAAACACACACACACACACGCACACACACACGCACTCAAAGTTAGATCGCATACAAAGTCAATGCAATCACATGAACAAAGACAAATGACATAGTGTCACAATCACCAGCGATCTAGTCCATACAGATCGCTGGAGAACTACAAATCTGTCACCAAAAGAACTACAAATCCTGTAATGCACCACACACTCACACCTGTTCCGGTTTCACCTTGATTACAGACACACACACGCACGCACGCACGCACGCACACAAACACACACACGCACACGCACACACACACACACAGCAAGAGGTTGTACGGCCAGTTCAATGTAATTCATTAATATCCAGTGGGGCTCATGCAACGGCATATATGAATAAAGGGGCACAGATAAACCACCACAAAAGAATATCATTAAACATACCTCATTTATAGATGTTAAATGAGCCAGATTAATGATATCCTCCACATACTCCTCAATCGACCTTTCCCTCTGACAGAGACGCATAATCTCAATTCCTGCTGGATCCATTAGTGTGGCTGAGTCTTCTGTAACGTGATGGACGCTGACAATGGAGTTGAGAATCCAAATGCACGTTTATTATGAGAATGGTCAGCCAGGCAACGGTCAACAGGGTCAAACCAGTACATGCAGGCAAATCCAGAAGAGTGGTCAAATAACAGCCGAATGGTCAGTACAGGCGGCAAGCAGCGTAAACAAACAGAACAAAGCAAGGGTCAAACACAGCAAGGCAAGGCAAGGCAAGGCAAGGCAAGGCAAGGCAAGGCAAGGCAAGGCAAGGCAAGGCAAGGCAAGGCAAGGGAAACATGTTGTAATGTCACAAAACAGTTAAACAAGACTCAGCAACTGGTGTGTGTGACTGTGCTGCTTTTAAAGTCAAAGTAATCAGTTCATAATGATTCTCCGGCTGTGTGTGTCTGTGTGTGTGTGTAATCAAGGTGAAACAGGAACAGGTGTAAGTGTGTGGTGCATTACAGGATTTGTAGTTCTTTTGGTGGCAGATTTGTAGTTCTCCCCCGATCTGTATGGACTAGATCGCTGGTGATTGCCTCAATTGCTCAAGTTCAAATAATTCAATGATAATTTGCATAAGGTGAAAAATATCCCTTAACTAAACTTTAGCAACTGTCGCGGTTCTCTGCGTCATATGCAGACTTTATCTATGCACAGTTTAAAATATTATTAAAATGAAACCCGAAAAGGACATTTGCTCTCCATTTTATCTGATTTCTCTCAAGCAGAAACAATTGAGACAAGGATTGCTCTTCTTTTAAAATATTTTGCACAAAACAATCGCGTTCACATGCGTGGCTTTGCACGAGTCATATTTCTTTTCTTTTTTTCACGAGAGCGTGTGTGCGTTTATCACGTGCACATGAATGCTTGTGGAGCTGGCAGTGTGTGTGTGTGAGCGCAGTGCATTTGCCTGAGGAGACAGTGTTATGTAAGAGATCTCTGCTGCATACTGCACTTCAATAATACACCCATACTGCTAAATAAAGGCACACACTCGCACTGTACACACATGCAATAGCAAATGATTTACAGGGCCGATCAGATTCTCAGGACACCCATTCTGTCATCAAGAAAGAAAAATCACAAATGACATCTCTGTGACAGCGCCAAGGTTTCAGCTAGACTGAATGGAGATTAAATTGAAAATAAATGGAGAGACACAAGTGTAGACTCTTCTGCTTCATGGGTATTTCTCCTGGTCAACAACAAAGATCTAGTAATTTCATGAGTTTTAGAACACAATGTCTCAAACTATGCTCATATTTATTTATATATTTTTTATTATTAAAACAATTAATTATAGCTTAAAATAAGGCAGCAACAAATTATTATTTTATTATTAGAACAGTTAATTGACCAATCATTGATTATTTTACTACTCAGTAAGCTTTGTTGTTTTTTTAATACTTTTGCCGGTGGCTCAGTGGTGGCTCTCGCCTCACAGCCAGAAGGTTGCTGGTTCAAGTCGTAGCTTGGCCAGTTGGCATTTCTGTGTGGAGTTTGCATGTTCTCATCGTGTTGGCGTGGGTTTCCTCCAGGTGCTCCAGTTTCCCCCACAGTCCAAAGACATGTGCTACTAACTAACTAAACTAAATTGGTCGTAGTGTACGGCTGGAAGACCATCCGCTGCGTAAAACATATGCTGGAATAGTTGGCGGTTCATTCTGCTGTGGCGACCTCTGATAATCAGAGACTAAGCTAAAAGAAAATTAATGAATAAAATATTGAGTTATTCCTATAGTAAATAATAAAAAAAACTTCAACTTTAGGTTTTCTGTCGTTTATTTAATGCAACTACGCTACAAATTTTGGATCGAAAAGTTAGTGCAACTATACATAGCTAACGTGGCTATATAGCTAAGTTTGTGGTCATTGATTGAAGACCTGTTCTGAGGTAAATGTACAGTATCTTTACATGATATTAGGGGATTTTGCAGTGTATGAACTTTTTAGATAGTTCCTAGAACTGTTGGCAGAAGTATCTGCTTTTTGGCACTAACTAAAACTTTTCAATTTCATATGGTTCCTTTTACAGCATCGATGTTGTAATGTAATTAAAATATAATCAGTTAAATAGACTTAATCATTCATTTACTTGCTCAAGTGTAAAACAAGGTGAAAAGCCGTTTAAATGCAAGCACTGTCAGGAGCAGCAGGCGAGCGCTGAAACTCGAAAATACTGTGGTAAAATAAATGTTCAGGGCCTCACGGTGGCGCAGTGGGTAGCACAATCGCCTCACAGCAAGAAGGTCGCTGGTTCGAGCCTCGGCTGGGTCAGTTGGCATTTCTGTGTGGAGTTTGCATGTTCTCCCCGTGTTTGCGTGGGTTTCCTCCGGGTGCTCCGGTTTCCCCCACAAGTCCAAAAACATGCTCTATAGGTGAATTGGGTAAGCTAAATTGTCCGTAGTGTATGAGTGTGAATGAGTGTGTGTGGACTCGAACCAGTGACCTTCTTGCTGTGAGGTGACAGTGCTAACCACTGAGCCACCATGTCACAGTGAAGATCAGTGATTTTTAAAGAAGACAGAACTTAAACATGGCAATTTTGTAACAGCGTACAGTTCACTGGAACTGGGTTACTGAAAATTAAAAGTCTTTCTGCATATACCCTGTTAGCTCCTACTTCTTAGTACAGTCTAACCCAACACAATAGGAATTACCACTGATGTAAGTGCATGTTGATTGGGTGAATGGTTGCCAGCACAGTATTTAAAAAATCTTACAAGACGCATTCAGAAAGCATGTATTAGCAGCATTTAGAAGTCCCCACTGTGTGTGGCATTACTGTTTTATCAGCCTCAATGATATGTAGTAGCACTACAAGTTGTCATACTGTAGCTACTGTAATGTAGCGCTCTTTTTTGGTCTTTCATTGGCATAACTTACATGTCTGCATTTTATCTCCATTATCACAAAGCATGTTTTTTTGTAGTATAGCTGACTGAATCTGGAAGCTGAGACTTTGATATCAAATGTAGCTGCTCTATCTTGTGCCGGTGCCATCTTTGCTCTGCGACATATCATTCACTGTGAGAAAATGGATGTGTGGTGTGAAAACAGTGTCAGTTGCTCGAGTCTGTATGGATAAGAGTTGGCAGCCCTGCATATGACAGCATTGTCTTCTTCTGTTGGCTCACACTATTATGCCACAGCGCCCCCAATGCTTATCTGCGTCATTGCAGGTCCTTACAACAGAGATATGATGGACAACAAAACTAATTGTCACAATTTTTCATTGTTGACTTTGTTGAATGTAGCTATGTTTCCGTCCAAAGTTGCTAATTAGATTTAAACATTTGACATTTAAACATAAAACATTTGCGAATAAACCACTGTTTCCACCCAATGAGTCAAAGTGAATAAAATGGTCACTTCCTGATAAACTGGCCCCAAATATCAAAGTCCATTTGTCCATTAATGCCGTCCCATCGCACCAATTTTTGGTATCACATGATATGTTAAAACAAAATCACATGACTTTTTTGATGCACATGCTGGAATTTATTTGGCAAATTTGTTTCCATTGTAGTTTATATGCATTCTTTCTTATCGAATAAAAAGTGTATCCTACTCAGTTGTGTGCATATGTTTGTTAGGCTCATTTTCAAAATGTGTGCTCATCTTGGCATTTCCATTAAGCATGTTTTTTTTTTTCAATATTCCAAAATGTGCATTAAATAGGTGGATGAAAAATAGCTATTTTCGACCATTTATTTTAGATATATATATATAGTTTGATTTCATGAGACTTGGAGGAATTTAATGAGAAATTACTTTACTGAGACAATTATGAGATATTAAAGAGATCTTATTTGTGATGTTTTGCAATCAGAAGTCAAAATTTTACATGATTTTTCATCAAATTCAGAATAGCTGATGTGGTGTGTCTCCTAAAAACATCGCTAGCCATCTAAGATAGCAAGTTCTGCTGTTACAAACATAGTTCAATGATTTGGATATTCACAAACATTGTCACAAACTTCACAAACCACTAGACCTGTATTTGGAAGCAGAGTTCCTGGCTGTGTTCTATTTCAAGTTATCCACGCTATGCCCCATTTATTCCATTTTGAATGCATCTGCGGCTTGTGAAGGATGATGACTTGAAAATCATATAAGTCACTTTACTTCACAAGCCTCGGATGAGTTAAAAATGGCATAAATGTAACTGAAGTGCACTACGAAGGGAGCACAATTGTCATCATTAAAACTCAACTGTATTTAAATGACCTGTGAGAGCAAATTACAACAAACAAAGCAAGTTCAAGCATTCAAAATCATTTAAAGTGGATGGTGAAGTGTTGGAAATAAATAGGGCATAGGATGGTTAACTTGAAATAGAACACAGCCAGGAATTCTGCTTCCAAATACAGCGAAAGAAGTGTGGTTCCAACCACACAAGTTTGCAACACTATTTGCGAATATTCAAATTCTGGAAGATTCTAGCAACTTATTTTTTGCTTTTGAACTTTTTTGACTTTTGGCAATAAACTAAATAAATTTGTGGTCTAAAAATTATTTTCGGTTTCAGAAATAAATTTTACAATAGCGTAAAGACCACAAATAGACAAACTGTAATTTTTTATTCCTTAGTTGAATAAGAAGAAAATATAGGGCGAGACTGTCTGTCTTGGTGGTTTGCTGTTGGTTGATATCATAGACACGTTGTCAGAGTGCGAATTACAGGGGAGTTTGGGGGGGATTGACCCCCCTAATTAATGCTTGATCCCCCCTTGAAGAACATCAAAACAACATGCATGGGGGGTCAGCCCTCTAAATAGTGAAAAATAGTTTGCTATGATCTGTGTCTTGAATAATAATATTAATAATTAAAATAATAGATAATATAAATATACATGGCGTCACCGTGGCGCAGTGGGTAGCATGATTGCCTCATAGCAAGAAGGTCGCTGGTTCGAGCCTTGGCTGGGTCAGTTGGCATTTCTGTGTGGAGTTTGCATGTTCTCCCCGTGTTGGCGTGGGTTTCCTCCGGGTGCTCCGGTTTCCCCCACAAGTCCAAAGACATGTGCTATAGGTGAATTGGGTAAACTAAATTGTCCGTAGTGTATGTGTGTGAATGAGTGTGTATGGATGTTTTCCAGTGATGGGTTGCAGCTGGAAGGGCATCCGCTGCGTAAAACATATGCTGGATAAGTTTGCGGTTAATTCCGCTGTGGCGACCCCAGATTAATAAAGGGACTAAGCCGAAAAGAAAATGAATGAATGAAAGAATATAAATATACATTTGCGCACCCCTATAATGGTTCATACCATTGTGAAGGTCTAATCGCCCCAATCAGTCGAGAAAAAATTCATTCAACAGTCTGAAACCAGCAGATGAAAGCACCGATAGACACCTTAAGTGTTCACAAGACACTTTTCTTGTAAAACAGGTGTTTGTTTCTACATATAGCCTAAAAGTAAAGTAAAATTAGCTGCATAGTTTGTATATTTTGACCTAAAGTAGCCTCTGAAATAGCTAATCAGAAGATACTGTAGGTCAGAATACACTAAATATCCCACAAAACACTGAACACTTCAATACGTTTTATTAATAAAGCAGATGCAATTTAAATGAATGCATACATTTGATTGACTGAAGCATGTATTACACAAACTAACAGTACCGAAAATGTGACATAAAACTGTGTATGATCTGCGGTTCTGCATCATGGAAGTGGTTACATACTGTAAGCAGCCATTGAAATGTTTTCTGACTGAATTCATCTACACAGTTATTGTTTTGGCTGCTACGGCACGTCTGCACAGCTCTGCCGCTTCAATGCAGGCTGAAAAAGTAATTTTTGAAAACACATTTTTTGGATGTAGAAATGGGTTAGCATGTGGTCTGCTATGACTCAGTGTGTGTGTGTGTTTGTGTGTGTGATGTGCTTCACTGGTGGCTTGCCAACCTCTGGCTGCTGTTGCCCGGTAACACTTTGCCACAGTTTTGCTCTCATTTCACCTTTTTACAGACTTTTAGTCTTCTCTCTCTCATTCTTTTTTTGTGATCACTTTTTTCCCATCTATTTGATCCCGTTTCATCTTAATTTTTAATTTATCTAGGTCGTTTATCTGATCGTTTTTGTTTAATTTAAATTATTTGTAAGACCCTATTAATGGGATAATCATCCAAAAATGTACCATTCACTCAACATCAAGTGGTTCCTACCTTTATGAGTTTCTTTTTTCAGTTGAACACAAAAGAAGATATTTCGAAAAATGTTGTAAACCTCTAACCATTGACTTTCATAGTATTTGTTTTTCCTACTATGCAAGTCAATGGTTACAGGTTTCCAACATTCATCAAAATATATTCTTTTGTGTTCAACAGATGAAAGAAACTCATAAAGGTTTGGAACCACTTAAGGGTACCTACATAGTGAGTAATATTTCATTTTTGGGTGAACTATCCCTTTAAATGATCTTTTTTTGTCATTTTCTTTCTGTTACACTTTCTTCAAGTTAAGCTTTTTTTACGGGTTGTCATGAAGACACTTGAGTACCTGTGTGAATGTGAGAGTAGTTTTTCCTCAAATTTTATAGAAGCTCTGGAGATGAAGTTTATTTGTTCATGTCTTCTTCATAGTTAGAAGACAGATGCTAAAATAGTAAACAAAACCAATGCCATTCATTCACACAGACCTGCAGAACACGTAGAATTTATATTTAAATAGTTTTTTGCATGTTAATATTTACAAACTTTAGTTCGTATCACAATTTGATCAATTGCACAGCACTGAATTTGCTTTATTCAGTCAAATTCTGTGACATGTAAGGGATAATGTACATCCATTAGGTTGTTATTGCAGAATAAAGCCTGACAGGCTTATCAGCAGTCCAACGTGAAGCAAGGAAAACAATCGAAAACATATGTTATCCCATTTATTGCAATTATTTATTATTCCTTGCCACAACACTAAACAATTATTCAATTGTATACAATATATTTTCCCAATTGTGACCCTGGACCACAAAACCTGTCTTAAATCGCATGGATACATTCATAGGAATAGCCAATACATTGTATGCTATACACTGTAGATTTTTCCTTTATGCCAAAAGTCATTAGAGTATTAAGTAAATATGATGTTCCATGAGGACATTTTGTAAAGTTTGTAAATATCCAAAATATTTTTGATTAGTAAAAATTTTTGATTAGTAAGAATTTAATTAGAAAATTTTAAAGGGGACCTATTATGCAAAAATCCCTTTTATAAGGGGTTTAAACACAGTTGTTTGGCAACAGTCTGTGAATTTAACCAGCTTCTAATGGTAAAAATGTATTCATTAAATATATATACATATATATATATATATATACATTATATATAATATATAATTACACTTCATAAAAAACTGCTTTTTAAAAAAACAAGTCTGCAGAAACACTTTGATTGACATTCTCCTGTTGTACATGCCACCAAAGGGGGAAAGCCCCGCCCATAAGTGACAATCTACCCTCATTAGCATAGAACTTAGTCTTGTTTTTGAATTTGCCACTATGCTGGCACATTTGTAGCTCCACCCTCTTTTGAAAAGAGCACAATCTCATTTGCATTTAAAGCTACAGTCACCAAAATGGCACAATTAGAATCAAATCCTAAAAGGGGCAGTTTCAAAGAGTTATAAAACATTATTTGTAGGGTATTTTGAGCAGAAGCACACTTTAGGGACATCAGAGACTTATTTTACATCTCATAAAAAGTGGTCCCCTTTAAAGGCGATTTTCTCAATGTTTAGATTTTTTGACTCTTCAGATTTTCAAATAGTTGTATCTCGAACAAATATTGTCCTACCTAACAACACTTGTTTTATTTATTATGTTTTTTCAGATGAAGTATCAATATCAATTTCAATAAATTGACCCTTACGACTGCATGGCCAATTGGGGTCTAGTCAGTGTCACTTTAAAACAAATCAGTTTGATCCAGTTGAGTAAGCATATATGAAAAAGATGTAAAATAAAATATAACATATGAAAAAGATAATAAACCAAGTGTGCTGTTTTCCTGAAAATTTGCATGTTTTTGTGCAATTTTGCTAATGTCACATCATAATTCCCAAACAAATAAACAATAGAGCCATTCTGCAGTTATTTAATGAATAAATTGAAAAATTGACTTAACGACAAAGTCATAAAGACAGACACTTGCTTTGCCAATAAAATTAATACATTAAAATGTTTGTCTAGGTATGATATCAGACTCTTAGATGTGGTATTTTGGTCTCTAGATAGAAATAGATGCTTTCATCAGTGTATTTGCATATATGGGACACTTAATATTTAATAATAATGGATCCTTTTCACATCCCCGGGTTTCTCAGTAGCAGAAGTCGTCATAGTTGTGTAAACTTAGAGCGCAGTAAATGGTACAACAAATAATTTTTTGACAATCATATTTGCTGTAATAATAAAACAAAAGAAAACTCCACGATGGTGTTATCAAGACTTTCAGAAAAAGGAAAAAAAAATAGTGTGAGACTGAAAACGGCAGCCAGAAGAGAGAACAACGTCAAATTTACCCTCCTGCACATACACGCTGCATTAAAAACCCCTCGCACAAGCGGTAATTCGTTTTTTTTGTAATTTGATTCAAAGATGATAAAATACATACATAAATACATATAAATGTTCATACATTAAAAAAAATCTAAATATTAAAGACTTTCAAGGATTTAGGATGCTAATGACCGTTAAACGCATCATAACAGTCTTGTGAAAAGGGTCCATATTTATCAATATTGTTTTTGTAGATTGTAGAGTGGTCCAAATATCTAAATCGTGTAATCTCTCATCCTCATGTTCCTCTCAAAGTCATCTGGAAGGTTTTCATTGAGTATGGCCTATGTGTTTTGGCCTGAACGCTGCCTGAAAGTTTGTTCAGCATTCTGGATGTGTCACTATGCAGCGGTTTTTTTAGTTAGTGTGATCTCACTTGGATTTCTACATCATTTACTCTTCTCCGTGTTCCTCTTTCTCTCTTTTCAGCGGTGCCGTTCCCACTGAGCCACAGGTTGAGCATGCGAGAGGTGTTTGACTGTGAGGGGAAACCGCGTGTGGACCTGCTGAAGGCTCACCTCACTAAAGAGGGCCGCGTGGAGGAGCCCGTTGCCCTGCGCATCATCAATGAAGGGGCCGCCATCCTGCGCCAAGAGAAGACCATGCTGGACATTGAGGCTCCTGTCACAGGTTACTCATGCAGACATCTCTGACATGCAGAGCTGGGTAGATTACCTACAGTTGAAGTCAGAATTATTAGCCCCCCTGTATATTTCCCCCCCAATTTCTGTTTAATGAAAAGAAGTTTTTTTCCAAACATAATAGTTTTTTACTATTTTCTAATAACTGATTTATTTTATCTTTGCCATGATGACAGTACATAATATTTTACTAGATATTTTTCAAGAAACTAGTATTCAGCTCAAAGTGCAGTTTAAAGGCTTAATTAGGCTAACTATAAGCAAGTTGGAGTAATTAGGCAAGTCATTTTATAACAGTGGTTTGTTTTGTAGACAATCAAGAAAAAAATATTGCTTAAGGGGGCTAATAATATTGACCTTAAAATGGTTTAAAAAAAAATGTAAACAGTTTTTATTCTAGCCGAAATAAAACAAATAAGACTTTCTCCAGAAGAAAAAATATTATCGGAAATACTGTGAAAAATTTCATTTGGGAAATATTTAATTTTAGAAAAAAAAAAATTAACAGGAGGGCTAATAATTCTGACTTCAACTGTATGAATTGTAATCAGATTACAAATTACATGAAAAATATGTAGTCAGTCATTTATTCTTATACTGGGATCACACAAAATACAGAACCTTGCATCACTCGCTCAGTGATGGACAAGGTACAAAAATTGTAAGCACTCGAGTAGAAGTACAGTGAAATATTACTCCCTCAAAAGTATAAAGTCTTCTTTTTTAATATTGCTGGACTCAAAGTATTTTTATCTTACGTATGTAATCAAATTAAAAGTACTTACTGGCTAATGTTTAATTTGTTAGTTGTTTAATTCGTCAAATGTTTAAATACTATAGTTAAAACTATAACTACTCTAATTCATGATAATTCAAGTGAAAACATGTCAAACCACATGCACGTGCTGAACCCCAACTCAGATCTGTTTGTAAAATTGCTGAATCATTGACTGGAGACTCACTCTGTACTTTTTGAAAATGTTCAAAGCGTTTTCCCAAAATATGTGTCAAATTAAGATTTGTCACCAAAAATCATTTCACTTGCTGAAACACAGAGAAGGTTGTGGCCAAATTTAAGACTCAAGTAAATGAAAACATCCCCAACAGCACACAAGGGATAAAACATTTTCTTACAATTAAGTTCATTTAGTAAACAGCAACATTACAAAAACCAGTATTGAAAAACGTGAAATTCAAAGAAATACCTCTGCTACATTCAATATTTAATCTAAAGAAAAACACTGTATAAATGTCATATAAGAATCACAGATATATATAGGTTTATTATGAAATAAGCAATAGGTTTATTATGAAAAATGTAAGTGTTAAAAAAGAGGAACATTTGCAGGATCAATGAATTGTGAACAACTTACTGCCATTCTGTAAATGATCCACAATAATGTAATCCATAAAAATATAACTATAGTCTGATTATAAGTATTTTAAAAACTAGTTTACTCTAATTACAAGTAATCCATTATTACCCAGCTCTGTTGACAAAACAAGAGTGTGTGATGTGTAGACAAACAGTTATTAAAAATATGGCCACTGAAGGTTATTTTCATCTTTTCCAGTGTTTATCAAAACAGAGTAATGAGAATAATACAATTACTGTGTTGCAATCGGTTACGTTTTTTAAATGTTTTATCAACAGAATAAAAAATCTTAAAGGGATAGTTCACCCAAAAATGAAAATGTGTTACTTTTTACTTACCATAAGGCCATGCAAGATGTATATAAATAATGTTTCATAAAAATAATGGTGTTTTTAAACAGTTGGTTTACCCCAAAATTAAAATGGCCAACATTTACTCACATGCATGATACATGTTGCAAATGACTTTTATTTATATTTGGAACACAAGTAAATATATATTTTAAGCAAATCTGAGCGATTTCTGTTAATCTCTTGAAAGAATCATCAAACAATGTTTATACAGCATTCAAATTTGGTTACAAAAGAACCATTGAGGTTTGTTCCCACATATCTATTTATGCTCATTGTTAAAAGTTTATGTGTAAATAAACATATAAGTCTGTCCATCATATAAAGCAATCAGATCTATTCTGAAGACTTGGATCAAACACCTTTAATCATATGGACTGATTATTATTATTTTTATCTCTTTATGACCAGCATCAAATTTTTTGAGTGTCAGATTTGATTAAAACGTCTTAATTTGCTCTGAAGATAAACAAAAGTCTTAGGGCTCATTCATACGAACATGAACAAAAAAAAAGTGTGACTCTTCTGATTGGTCCACTGCTTTGGAACTGACAGTGATGAGCAGCCTAATTTGTGCGGCACTTGGTGTGAATGGTCACACGTCCGTCTATCACATGTTTACATTAAAAAAAACAACAGAAAAGTAGCACATTTGAAAGTAAAAACCTGTTCTGTGTGAACCGCCCCCTATTATTTTGGCAGGAACTAACTTTTTACTAACCCTATATCCCTTTGAAAGTTGCAAGAAGCAAAGCGTAATGGTCACACATATGTCTGTCAATCGCATGTTTACATTGAAAAACATTAGAAAAGTAGCAAATTGGAAACTGTGTGAGCCACCCATTATTATTTTGGCGGGAACTAACCCTTTACTAACCCTATATATCATAGATATCATTAGAAGTCGCCTACCCTATTGTTGTCTATTGGAAGGAATGCGTCAATAGAGCCGCCATTTTAGTACAGGGTAGCGCTCCTTTGAAATGAATGCGGGACCAAGGTGCAGTGGAGGACTGGCCATCTAGAGCCAGAGATATACACATATATACATATATCTATGATTTCTATGATATATCTATGATCGATGAGTTTTCCCCGGTGGTCAGTACGCAAATATTTTTTTTTATTATAAAAAAAACGTAAAAAACTAAATCTTACCTATGAAATGTTCTGCCTTTTTGCTTTGTTTTCTTTGTTTGCTCGTTACTACACCTGTTAGCAGCGCTAAAGTCCAGCATCTTCACATTGACACACTGTCTTGACTAGTGCGGTTGAATGACATTTGTCCTGGGAGCACTGCACAAATGTGGCGGCGCTATTGACGCATGCTCAGGGTCCGTATGCGATATCTAGTGTATATATCTATGACCCTATATCCCTTCAAAAGGTGCAAGACGCGAGAGTAATGGTCACACACACGTCTGTCAATCGCATGTTTACATTGAAAAACAATAGAAAAGTAGCACATTGGAAAGAAAAAACATATCCTGTGTGAACTGCTTATTATTCTTTTGGCGGGAACTAACCCTACAGACTCAAGATGGTTGCCAGGTTGCACCAGCTAATGGCAAAATCATCTATATTCCAAACACAGTTTATTCTAGATTTTTTTCATCAGGGTAGGGAACATCCTAACTTCATAAGTGACATATTTGGATCACTACATAGGCAGCAACTCAATGTTTTACACAAATAGCTCTCCACATGGGAGTCTCAACTCATAATTGATTTTAGCAGTCATAGAGTTTGACATTAGCATGTTGCTAAGCTTGCGAATTGATGCTCTAATTGGCATAAAAATACATAGTGAATGAATATTGGGTAAAAAAAATGCATTTCTGATTTTTATTTATTGTGTTAAATGTAAATCAAATCTTCATGTCATTTTTATTTATTGTACTGTACTCAAGTCAATGCTTTCTGTCGTTAGCACAAGGAATAAACTCTAAAATGGCCTCAAAATAAGGCATTTTACAAAGTAGCATAATTTGAGTAAACATGTTTAATGGTATACATTAGTCTGTTTTTTATAATACCTTATTTTATGCAAACTAAAAGACAATATTTTTTGTGTCCTTAAAAGATTATACAAGATTTTACAATCCCAGAATACATCTCTGAAAATGGGCCGGACAAAGATATCGATATTTGTTTATTATTACATGTCGATATCCAATTAAAAAGCAGAATTAAATGTAATATTTAAGCTACCATTCAAAAACTGTATGATTTTTAAATAATTAATCCAGTAAGGATACATTAAATGTATCAAAAGTGAAAAAAAGGCTGAAATCAAATGCATTACAGTTTATAATAAATAAATAATAATTAATAATGTTAATAATAATTAATAACAATGTTCTTTTGATGTAACAATATTTTACAATAGTTCTGTTTTTATTGCATTTATGAATAAATAATTATACAATATAAAAAGTATATTTTATTTACTTACACGTGAATGAAGAAATGAATGAATGAATGACAACATAAATTTAACATGTCTGAATATTTACCTTTAGGCTCTATTGCGGACAGATGTCCGCAATACAGATCTCAGAAAAAAGTTAAATATACACATATACATGTATTTATGCATATTTCTGCAGGTAGACAGAATTACACTCTATACTAATGAAATCTTTAACTGAAAATCTCCTCACAAAAATGTAATAATAATAATAATAATAATAATAATAATAAGTCAAGTCAAGTTTATTTATATAGCGCTTTTCATAATATAGATTGTGTCAAAGCAGCTTAACATAGTTCTAGTAAAGTCCAGATTTCAGAGTTGAAGTTCAGTGTAGTTTAGTTCAGTGTGGTTTAAATTTTACTGTTAGAAGTTCAAACACTGTAGAGCAAATCCACCGAAGCACAGCTCCACAAGTCCCAATCCAAGCAAGCCAGTGGCGACAGTGGCGAAAAAAAAAAAAAAAAAACTTCACCAATTGATGAAGTGAAGGGAAAAAAACCCTTCTAGAGTAATTAGGCTCTGTTGGGCACGACCATTATTCTTCTGGCCAAACTTCCTGTGTGGAGCAGCAGTCTAGGCGCTGGAGGCTGGAAAAGCTGGACGTCCATCGTGGAGAAGCTGCAGGTGTGAGTAGGGCACCGGCAGGCAGTCAGGTTGGCCCGCAGGATCAATGCGGGGACTCGTTTGTTACGGTGGTCATTCAGGAATCAGTCTCATGCACTCCATTTCTTCATGACCACCACAGCATCAGCTCGGGATACGACCTGGTCCAGGATTATGGATACCTTGGGATCATCTCTTCACAGGTCTTGGATCGCATCAATGGCGCTGCATAGTCTCTAGGGACCTCAGAATGAGTATCCCCAGGTGGAAATAGAGAATAAAGAAAATAATTAGCGTAGCTGCAGTTCATAGTGTATTTAAACGAGATGCAAAAATGGAGTGTTATAGATGAAAATAGCAGTTAAATAAACAAACATAGAAACAAACATGTAAAGCATATGAGAGTTTCTAACACAATGTCTAGTGTATTGAGGAGTGTGTCCTACAGGTGATGTCAAGCCAGCTCACCTGCGTGGAGCACATTCATGCATCATACCGTTATGCGATGCATTGAGTGTATGCTTTACTAAAAAGATAGGTCTTTAATCTAGTTTTGAACTGAGAGAGTGTGTCTGAGCCTCGGACATTATCAGGAAGGCTATTCCAGAGTTTAGGAGCCATAAATGAGAAGGCTCGACCACCTTTGCTCGACTTTGCTATTCCAGGTACTACCAGCAGCCCTGAGTTTTGTTATATAACACCCAGATCTTTTACAGTAGAGCTAATGCTAACTTTGTGTCCCTCTAATAGCAGGTTGAGTTGTGAGATAAATAATAATAATAATAATAATAATAATAATAACAGCACAGCTGTTTTCAACACTGGATGTTCTTTTAGTGTAACAATATTTCACAATAGTTCTGTTTTTATTGCATTTATGAACAAATAAAAAATAATAATAAAGTATATTTTATTTACTTACTTAAAAGTGAATGAATGAATGACCACAAAATCAACATGTCTGATTATTTACTGAGCGACGCGGTGGCGCAGTGGGTAGCACAATCGCCTCACAGCAAGAAGGTCGCTGGTTCGAGCCTCAGCTGGGTCAGTTGGCATTTCTGTGTGGAGTTTGCATGTTCTCCCCGTGTTCGCGTGGGTTTCCTTCAGGTGCTCCGGTTTCCCCCACAAGTCCAAAGACATGCGGTTTAGGTGAATTGGGTAAGCTGAATTGTCCGTAGTGTGTGAATGAGTGTGTATGGATGTTTCCCAGTGATGGGTTGCGGCTGGAAGGGCATCTGCTGCGTAAAACATATACTGGATAAGTTGGCGGTTCATTCCGCTGTGGCGACCCCAGATTAATAAAGGGACTAAGCCGAAAAGAAAATGAATGAATGATTATTTACCTTTAGGCTCTATTGCGGTCACATTAAGCGGCACAGCTGTTTTCAACATTGATTGTTCTTTTAATGTAACAATATTTCACAATAGTTGTTTTTATTGTCTTTATGAATAAAAAAAAAATCTAAGTATATTTTACTTACTTATTAAATGTGAATAAATGAATGAATGAATGAATGAATGAATGAATGAATGAATGAATGAATGAATGAATGACAACATAAATTCCAGATGTCTGAGAATTTTCCATAATGCTTTATTGTGGACAGAATAATAAAAAAGTTAAATATACACATATCCATTAGGGATGTAACGATTCACCTGACTCACCATTCGATACAATTCATGATACTAATCTCACGATTCACGATTTAGTCACGATTTTTAAACAAAATTATTTGAAACAAATTTAAGGTGAAGAGCCCTTTCATTTTTTTCTTAAATGCTGCACATTTTGTGCAAAATAATACATTTTCTGCTATAACTAAATTGCTATTTTAAAAACAAATTCCAAAAAAATGTATAATAATAATAATAATAATACAAACTAAAGACGACTCATTAATATAAACAAACTAAAACTGTGACTGTGCTGGGATTTTACATTTTTAAAAAGAAATATCAGCATATCTATGTTTTCTGGCATAAGCTGAGGTCTTTGCACATTTACAATGTCCCCTGCTGATGAAAAAACTCTTTCACTGGGGACTGAGATGTGTGGAGAGGAAAGCCTTTCCTAAACCAGAGAGCAGTGGCTACAGAGGTGGTCAATAGCCCCCTCTGCTCCAGGGGACTGGCCATTGGCATTCTAAAATTCTAAAATTCTAACATTACTAATTACATAGTAGGATAGAGACAGGAGTTGAACATGATTATGAAGGTGAATAACTAATATTACTTGTATAATTAATTAGTATCAGTGTGATACACTTAAGAAGAGATAATCTTGACCATTTTTAAATATTCAATAATAATAAGCAAATTATTAAAATATGCATAAACTAATTTGAAAAGGAGAGTGTAAAAATAATCTAATACTTGCTTCTATAACAGAACAACTTTCTCTTTCAGTCTGAAAAACATCTTCACACTTTTGCTATGAAAACACTGATGCACCGTGTGATCTCCGTGGCACTCGTCGGAGCAAGCAGAGCTGCCAATCCTCCGGTCCACGTTGTTTGGCTTATTAATAGTTTTTTTGCATATAGACATCTGTGACAGTAGTTTATCACTGTGCTGACGGTTAATGTGCATCGTATTCGTTGTTCTGTTAGTGTAAGTAAATGTCTTTTTGCAATATTTGCACACAGTTTGTGTTTTGTCTGGCGTGCTTCACCGCTGTCATTTCACTCTGCCCCCCCACCTCTTGCTTGCCGCTGATGTGCAGATAAAGCGAGTCTGCACCTGTAAACACATTGCGCCTGTTCAACATTTCTACCGGTTTGAATCATCACATATTTTAATCGATTTTCAACCGGCTCACGGTGAATTGTTACATCCCTAATATCCATGTATTTATGCATATTTCTGCAGGTCGACAGAATTACGCTCCACACTAATAAATTCTTTAACCGAAAATCTCCTCACAAAAATGAAAAAATAAAATAAAATAAATGGAGGCATTTGAGAATAAATGACAAAGTGACCTTAATTTCCCACGAGTCAAAGTGAGGTTGCAGGTCTGATGCGGGTCAAAGATGTTGCTCCTCAGCTATAAAGATTCCATCATTTAGCAGGCCGAGACACTGAACACCTGAGACCAAAAGCTCTCCCAGCATGCATTTCTGAGGCCTCATCAGCTGGTGGCAGCATGAATTTTACACACTGGAGTCATTAAACATTAATGGCTTGCTGGATAACTGATTTAATTCCCTGGAACCCATTAAACAGAGAGAAAGAAAAAGGTAGTTAGCTTTGTGTGCATTCAGACCTTGTGGCCTTTAATCCTTTGACCTTCCATTGGGAACACAAACTTGTATGAGAATAGCTCCAATTAGACATTTTTATTAGATTTAAAACAACAATTACCTACTGTTCTGGCTTTTTGTCTGAAACACACATGCTATATCAGTCAGAATGGTGAGTAAATAGCACCTACAGGAAAATTTTTTTTTCATGCGTTCAATCCCGAGTATGGTTCTGGAACTTTTTTATGTGGACAAGTGTGGGATTGTTATCACAAGGGTTTCACTATAAAATATAAAAAATAGACAATAAAATGTTCCAAAACTACACGTTTCACAGAAAAATGTTTAAAAACCATACATTTCACAGAAAAATGTTTAAAAACCATACATTTCACAGTACAATGTTTCAAAACTACACGTTTCACAGTAAAATGTTTCAAAACCACAAGTTTACAGTATTTCATATGAAAATGTTCCAAAACTACACATTTCACAGTAAAATATTAGACAACAACATATTTTACAGTAAAATGTTTTAAAACCACAAGTTTCAGAGTTTTTATAAACAACATTTGTACAGTACAATGTAAAAAAACACACTTATTACAGTAAAATGTAACAAAAAACATTTTACAGTAAAATGTTCCAAAACCACACCTTTCACAGTATTTCATGTGAATAGCTTAGTGTAAAAACCACAAGTTTCACAGTATTTCATATGAAAATGTTTAAAAACCACAAGTTTCACAGTAAAATATTAAACAACAACATATTTTACAGTAAAATGTTCCAAAACCACACCTTTAACAGTATTTCATTTGAAATGTTTAGTGTAAAAAACACATTTGACAGAAAAATGTTCCAAAACCACACCTTCCACAGTATTTCATATGAAAATGTTCCAAAACCACACATTTCACTGTAAAATGTTTCAAAACCACAAGTTTCACAGCAAAATGTTAAAACAAAAACACATTTTACAGTAAAATGTTCCAAAACCACAAGTTTCACAGTAAAATGTAAAAAAACACATTTTACAGTAAAATGTTCCAAAACCATAAGTTTCACAGTAAAATGTTTAAAAACACATTTGACAGTAAAATGTTCCAAAACCACACCTTTCACAGTATTTCATGTGAATAGCTTAGTGTAAAAACCACAAGTTTCACAGTATTTCATATGAAAATGTTTAAAAACCACAATTTTTACAGTAAAATATTAAACAACAACATATTTTACAGTAAAATGTTCCAAAACCACTTTAACAGTATTTCATATGAAATGTTTAGTGTAAAAAACACATTTGACATTTGAAACACAAGTTTCACAGTAAAATGTTTAAACAAAAACACATTTTACAGTAAAATGTTTCAAAACCACAAGTTTCACAGTAAAATGTAAAAAAACCCCACATTTGACAGTAAAATGTTCCAAAACCACAAGTTTCACAGTAAAATGTAAAAAAAACCACATTTGACAGTAAAATGTTCCAAAACCACAAGTTTCACAGTATTTCATATGAAAATGTTCCAAAGCCACACGTTTTACAGTAAAATGTAAAAAAAAAACATTTTACAGTAAAATACTCCAAAACCACAAGTTTTGCAATAAAATGTTCCAAAATCACACTTTTCACAGTATTTCATATGAAAATATTCCAAAATCTGAACCCAGAAGTACCTAGAAATGACCCAGAATTATACAAGTGAAGGGTCAAGATCAATAAAACATGAAACACACTTTTTTTCTGGTCAAATCAGTGCAAACTGCAGCACTACTAGAGTTTCATGAACCTGCAGTCATGCACAGAGAACAACAGCCTAGATCATTATTTTGGTTTGTCATTTTGGTTAGTTTTCACTAAAACCCAATTAAACTCTCCTTTTTGGTCAGAAAAAGAAAGAAAGCAGAATTAGAACAACACTGTGAGCAAATGATGACTTATGTTTAATTTAGGTTGAACAATTCTGTAGAATTCCTCTACTGTTTCGCTAGCACCAGTGTTTCCTTCAGCTCACGCTAACCTATTTTCTTTGTACGGTTACAGTGTGTGGTGATATTCATGGCCAGTTCTTTGACCTGATGAAGTTATTTGAGGTTGGTGGGTCCCCTGCGACAACGAGGTACCTGTTTCTAGGAGACTATGTGGACCGAGGGTACTTCAGTATTGAGGTGAGTGTGCCCTGCTTAGAGACCCTAGTGAGTGTAGTGCACTCTGTGAAATGTCTCTGTATTCTCTCCATCAGTGTGTGCTTTACCTCTGGTCGCTGAAAATCCTCTACCCAAAGACGCTGTTTCTGCTGCGGGGAAACCATGAATGTAGACATTTGACTGAATATTTCACTTTCAAACAAGAATGTGAGTACCGGATGCTTCTTTTTTAGTTTACTAAGTGCGAAACAAGAGAATAAAGAGTCAAGAGAAGAGTGGAGCTCTGCTTTTTCTGGAGCAGAGTCTCCTGTCAGACAGAAAGAGAAAGAGAGAAAGAGTACAGGAGTATGATTAGCAGAAAATTAATTTGCCTGTTAATGTTGAGCCCAGAGAGCCTGAGAGTGTGATTTCCCTGATGAGGAGAATGAGGATGAGA
>CAIGQV010018344.1:4036093-4051514 GCA_903798115.1 Danio jaintianensis | reverse complement strand
CATACTCACACTCACTACACAAACCACACAAATATGTACACACACTTATACACACATGCACACACAGACACATTCTGACAGACATGTACACACACACACACACAGACACACGCACCCACACACACACATATATATATATATATATATATATATATATATACACAAACACGTACACACATACTCATATGCACATGCACACACAGACACATTTTGACAGATCAAACATGTACAAACACACACACACACACACACACACACACACCACACACACACATTTACTCACACATATGAACAGACACATTTTGACAGATGACACACATGTGCACACACACTCTCACACACACACACACACACACACGCACACACACACACACACGCATACACTCAGACAGACATATTCTGACAGATGACATATATACACATGCACCACACACACATATACATACACTCACCCACACACGCGTGCACGCACAGACACATTCTGATAGATCACACACACGTACAAACACACTCATGCACACACACATGCACATACACACACAGACACATTCTTACAGATCACAAACATTGTACAAACACACTCACACACATATACAGACACTCGCACACACAGACACAATCTGACAGATCACACACATGTACAAACACACTCATATAGATACGCACCACACACACACACATATACATGTACACGCACATGCACATGCACATACACACACAGACACATTCTGACAGATCACACACATGAACAACCATACTCACATACACACAAGCATGCGCATACAAGTGCAACACACATGTACACATACAGTGACAGAACACATACAGGCACATACACGTAATGTCTTAATTCATTCATTCATTCATTTTCTTTTCGGCTTAGTCCCTTTATTAATCTGGGGTTGCCACAGTGGAATGAACCGCCAACTTATCCAACATATGTTTTACGCATGCAGCGGATGCCCTTCCAGCTGCAACCCATCACTGGGAAACACCCATACACGCCCATTCACACACATACACACTACGAACAATTTAGCTTACCCAATTCACCTATAGCGCATGTCTTTGGACTTGTGGGGGAAACCGGAGCACCCGGAGGAAACCCACTGGGAGAACATGCAAACTCCACACAGAAATGCCAACTGACCCAGCCGAGGCTCGAACCAGCGACCTTCTTGCTACCTACCTACTTGCGACCTTCTCGCTACCCACTGCGCCACCGCGCCGCCCAATGTCTTAATAATAGTATCTTAATATTAATAACAACATATTTAAAAAATATATATATATTTTAAAAATATAACACACATGCACACACAGACACATTCTGACAGATCACACACACATGCACAACTCAACACACATAAAAATAGGCACACTGACAGAACACATAGATGCACGCACACACGTAATTAATACGTCACACGTCTTAGTAATAGTATCTTAATATCAGTAACAACAATATATATTTATATATATATATATATATATTTAGAAATGTTTAATTAGCTCAAATTATTATTATTAAAAACTGACTTTTTAATTGTTGTTATTATACTACTACACAATTCTTTATTATACTGTAATATTATGTTCATATTATTATGTATATATTGAATTGTGTTAATTAAAATATTATTATCAAATAAATTAGCTAAATTTAAAAAATATTAGCATTTTAAAAATATTTGCATAAAAATATTAGCGTTTTAAATACTTTACAATAGAAAGCCAACATTGTTTAAATAAAAAAGATTTTTTCAAAAAAATGACAAAAAACATTTTGTGGGATTATATTCAGCTAAAACTAGTACACACAAATTTATGTTATAGAAAATATTAAATACAAAAAAAAAAAAGAGAGTCAAGAGAAGCAAAAAAATTGAAAAATTTAGTTGAAATTTTGTAGGTGGTACTGTTTTTTTTGCTTGAATTTAATTGTATTCTCTTTTAATTTCTAAATATGTTTGGTGACTAAAATATTGCGTGGACCCCCCCAGCAATAGTTAAGGCGGGGCCTCCCCCAGGAGTGAAGACTGGGTGCTTATGATCGTGCGAGGCGAAGACTTGGGGAGGGGGGGTGGTTGGGTTGCCCTGCATGCCCGTCCGCTACGCCACTGCCTATATTCACTGAGAAATGGCTAAAAATATTCATTTTCAAAATGGGGTCTACTCAATTATGCTGAGCACTGTACCTCTAGAGTAGACCAGCTCATTAAACCGGCTCAAGAAGATCGTCACATCCAGTGCTGAGTCTCCACCCAAAGCACATCTGTATTCTCACATTACCACACTACGACATGTCAGAAACTTTCCATGTTGACTGATCCACTGTCATTAGTGAGCCAGTATTTGAGAGATTCAGTGCTGCAGTGATGTGGCTGAACAGATTGGTAGATTTGGAGCAGTGAGATTGACACAGCACAGCCTGTCTCTCACACACACACACTTACACATCGCTCCTTTAGTGTACTCGCAAAGTGCAAATGAATGCAGGAGCTTACTGTACAAATGAGATTCATACAGAGAAAATCAGCCCTTCAGAAGAAGCGCCAGAGTGACATTACTTCAGACCCTCTGTGAAATCAGAAGCTGTGCGCAGGTGTGTGATCGCAGTCTTTTCTCCTTTCAGGTAAAATCAAATACTCGGAGCAGGTGTACGATGTGTGCATGGATGCGTTCGACTGTCTGCCTCTGGCCGCTCTGATGAATCAGCAGTTTCTGTGTGTTCATGGTGGTCTGTCTCCCGAGATCCACACGCTAGACGACATCAAGAGGGTGAGCTGCAGTGCTGGATTGTGCAAAAAAAATGCACAGCCCAAAATGTAAAATTCAACTGACATAAATTTTAGATATAACAGTAAAAACTGCTATAATATGCATTGAAACATCGTTTAAAGGCGTCTGTTTTGTTTTGGGGGGGGGGATAGGCTCATTTTACAAAACACCTAGATTTAAACAGTTGAGTTTTACCATTTTTAATCTATTTAGATGATCTTCGGGTATTTTAGCTTAGCTTAGCATAAATCATTAAATTGGATTAGACCATTAGCAAATCTCTCAAAAATGACCAAAGAGTTTTTATAATTTTCCTATGTAAAGCTTGACTTCTCTGTTGTTACATTGTGTGCTAAGACTGGCAGGAAATGAAAAGTTGCTATTATCTAGGCTGATATGGCTAGGAACTATAATCTCATTCTGGCGTAAAAATCAAGGAACTTTGTTGCCGTACCATAGGTGTAGCAGGCCTGAAAGGCACTTAATAATATCATTGCACTTGCTGTAGCCATGGTATGGCAGCAAAGCTAAGCTAAATGCTAAGCTAAGCTAAAAGTGCTCCCGGAGATCAGCTGAATGGATTCAAAAAATGGTAAAACTAAGTTGTTTAACTCTAGGGGAGTTGTAAAATAAGCCCAATTGAAAAGGAAATCATAATGGAAATCTCTGTTTTTCTTATTTGGAAGGATCGTAAATGTGTGATGTACTCTGAATTACACCTGTGCAATAGGGACAGACAGAGATGTATTTAGAGTTGGATTTTGTGGGTTTAACTAATATTTAAAAACATAGGCAGGAATTACAACTGCCACACATACAGTATATTATATATATATTTAACACATTTCTAAAGGCGCTGTTGACATGAAATTGATCCAGATTTTGGTTAAAAAAAAAAATAAAAACATACAAATGAAACAAAGCAAAAACATTTTAGAAACATTTGTTATGTGTAGTAACTATAGAACGACACAAGGAGAATAAAGTACTGAAGTACTGAAATCTATTTAGTACTTTGTATAAAGGGCTTTTTTGGGTAATGACAGCTTCAAGACACCTCTTGTATGGAACCTCATGCATTGTTCAGGTGTGATTTTTTTTCCAGACTTCAACAGAGTCTAAAAATCTTGACGGTTCTGTTGGTCTCATCTATCAGCTCTTATCTTTAGTTCTTATTTTCTATTGGATTCAGGTCAGATGATTGTCTAGGCCAGTGGTATCAAACTCAGTTCCTGGAGGGCCGCAGCTCTGCACAGTTTTGTTCCAACTCTAATTAAACACACCTGATAGTACTAATTGAGTCTTTTAGGCTTGTTTGAAACCTACAGGCAAGAGTGTTGAAGCAGGGTTGGAACTAAACTGTGTAGGGTTGCGGCCCTTCAGGAACTGAGTTTGACGCCCCTGGTCTAGACCATTCTAGCAGCTTTATTTTCTTTTCTGAATCCAATTGAGAGTTTCCTTGACTGTGTTTAGGATCATTGTCTTGCTAAAATGTCCACCCTGGATTCATCTTCATCATCTTGAAGAAGTTGTTTCTAACTACTGAGAAATTTCAGCTGCTGTCTGGGCTTTCCATGTCTTTCTACACCTTCCTTTCTTCACGTGTTTGAATTTTCCCCTATGTCTTTTCATTTTATTACACAACTTAATTTCTAAACTAATTAGTTTTGTTTTCTTTGTATGTATCAATTACTCTGATGAAAATTTCAAGTCAACAGCACCTTTAGAAATATATTTTCTGAGGAAAATGGTGACGTGTCCAATACTTATTTTACCCATTGTATATATGTCAGACTACTTTTCAGAAAGTCCTTACCAAGCAATCTGGATCTATTTGAAATGTTTTAGACTTAAGGCTGAGCTCTACCAGCAGATGTTTGATGGATCTTCTCTAAATCTCCCCTTATGCTTCTGCTGTATTTTCTTCAGTGATATAAAGTCTGTGCACAAATAAAGCATAGCCATCTTTCTGTCAATTTTACTTTAGTATGCTTTATCTGAAAGACAATTTGCAATGTAAATGTTATCACCAGAGGGACCAAAAAGCACAAATATAACAAAATAACAAAGCAAATAAAGTAAAAAAAAAAAAAGTGAGATGCTCACAGTAGTGCAAAGTAACGAATTGCAAATACTCAAATTACTGTAATTCTGCTTTTTCACAGGAATTTTAATTTACTAAGTAGTTTTAATTGCAGAGCTTCTCTAATTAAAAGAAAAAAAAACTGCAAGTTTTTGGTAAAAAAAAAGTAACACAAAATAACAGAAAAGTAATGTAAAGCATTACTTACCATAAAAGTAACTAAGTAATGCAACTAGTTACTTTTTTGGGGAGTAACTCAATATTGTAATGCATTACTTTCAAAAGTAACTTTCCCCAGCACTGATAAGTAAAGTAATCAGTCCTGTAATTCCCTTCCAATCAAATCGCAAAAAGTGTCCAAGAACATGAGTGTGAGACTGTTTTGACGGATGATGAAGGATGCCTACAGTATGATTACTATTCGATGAAATCACCAAATGGCCTTAAACCGTCACCGAATGCACTACAGAATGTTACGTTTTCACACACATGCACAAACTCCATGTATTCTATCAGTTCTGCAGGAGCTTGGTTTGCAGTGCCACCTGCTGGATACTCACTTAGTTAGGGGTCAAAGGTCATAACCTGAGCGTTAACATATCGGCACAGCTAGACTTTTGCCCCCTTTTTTTTTTTTAAAGATTTTTAGGTTACAAAGATTTCACTCCACATGTAAACGCATCAACCTGCTTACTGTCTGCTTAGTATAGGTGCATACATTAATTTAATGTTCTCACAATAAATTAATCTCACATTTTAAATGTATAGTTCAAGAACATAAACCAGTTTTAATTACGTTTAGGAGCACCCTTAAAAGAAAATGTCATTGATGTAAGCTACATGTTTAATCAGCAGGGTATAAAGTGGAATATAGTATAATACTCACTATTAACTACTCCTGAGTACTTTTAAAAGAGCTACTTTTTACTCTAAGTAGTGTTTAAAACAGATACTTTTATTCTACTTTTGTTTTGGCAAGTAATGGTACTTTTACTTGAGTATGATTTTTCAGTACACTTTCCACCACTGCATACTGATAAAATTGTTGTTTTGTGATTATTATCATACATCATTATTTATATTGCCAATGTTGTTGACAGTCTCTGTGTTGGTCTGTCAGTTGGACAGGTTCAAGGAGCCTCCGGCGTTTGGCCCCATGTGTGATCTGCTGTGGTCAGACCCGCTGGAGGACTTTGGCAACGAAAAGAGCCAAGATTATTTCAGCCACAACTCTGTCCGTGGATGCTCCTACTTCTACAGGTAAATGTGAATGTGAAAAATGATGATCTCTTTGATGTCTCAAGGATTTCTCCTAGACAGCAAATGGAGACTCTCCTGTTTTCAACCTTTCTGTAAGGATCTCAACATTGACTGTGCTTTAATTTAACAAGATTAAACAAAGTATGCCATTAACTCAGAAAATATCAACTCATTAATTTCTCAAATTCTTCCAAGACCTAATTATCTGAGCTGTTTTATTATCATTATTTATTATATTGCATTTAAAATAAATCAACATTTTAATAAGCCTTAATTATTAATTGTAAGCTTAATTATTGATTATATACATTTCTTTTTAATTAATATTATTATATTAATATTATATATATATATATATGCGCAATATTTTTATATTATAATATTTAATAATGTTGTTTATTTGGGTGTTTAAAATGATTTATACATTTTAAATGATTCATGTATATAACAATACAAATACAATTATTTACAGCAGTAGAATTGATACATTTAATTTTATATATAAATATATTATATTTAAAATTTTTACATTTTTATATTTTGAATATTTACCGTAGTTAGTAATATATTCTTGTAATACTTTTCTTAAAATTTCCTCTAATACTAAAATGCTTCTGTTGAGCTATAGCCTTACTCTATGTTAAAAATTGCATCATTTAAGTCTCTTTAATTTATTGAATTTCACTAGAGATATCTAAGACAAAGCTGACACTTTCTCCTGAGCTGTGAAAGAACCACTCCAGAGCAAAACACAGTTCCTCCGGGTCAGCTTGTACAGTGAAATAAAGGTGTACATGAAAGTCAAGCGTGAGTTTAATTGTAATTGTAAAGCAGTCAAACACTGGCCAGCCTCAGCACAACACACAATCCCACGGGATTCTGCGCTCTGCCGTTACCATGACAACTGGCTACTACTGCCAGATCCGCTGAGATATGAAGATCCAGAGATACAGTGAGAACCTGAGAGAAACATACAAATGATGGAGAGAGAATCGAGAACAGGGCCGAGCAATTCATGGAAATCAAATCGATATCGCAATTCGGCGATAGTCAAATCCCATTGGCTGCCATTTAATATGTCGCATATTTCAAAGAAGTTTAAACCTTTAGCCAACAAAAGAGAAGCTTTTGTTCAGGCAACACAATATCAGCCTGTTTTTAGGACATTCTGTTTAGGACATAATCACTGAATCAATCATATCATATACTAGTATCACTAGTGTTAATGCACATTTTGAAGTATTGCATGAGAAACAAGTAATGGAAATTCCAAGTTATAAAATAAAGTTTTTACGCTCTCTTGAGGAGGATTTGGATTTTTGTGAAAAAGGCTTAAATGCGAAATAATAGGAGATGGAAATGTATTTGCTGAATAAACTCTGACATAGCCAACATTACACCAATCAGCTGTATACATTATGCTTGCCTTGCTTACTGTTGGTTACTAGGTTACCAATACAACAGTCAGTCACTCTAACAACACGATGGAAATGTGGCTAATTTGAATTTGGTATTTTTTTCTGAAAAGAATCCTTTCACGTTATGATGGAAACCTGACTACTCTATTGGGTTATAGGTGGGACAGCATTCCAACTGAAAGACTAGCATGTTTAATTGTGAGGCAGAGCATATCGGTGACCATATCGGTATCATTCATTCATTCATTCATTCATTTTCTTTTCGGCTTAGTCCCTTTATTAATCTGGGGTCGCCACAGCGGGATGAACCGCCAACTTATCCAGCATATGTTTCACGCAGCGGATGCCCTTCCAGCTGCAACCCATCACTGGGAAACATTCATACACACTCATTCACACACATACACTACGGACAATTTTAGCTTACCCAATTCACCTATAGCGCATGTCTTTGGACTTGTGGGGGAAACCGGAGCACCCAGAGGAAACCCACGCGAACACGGGGAGAACATGCAAACTCCACACAGAAATGCCAACTGACCCAGCCGAGGCTCGAACCAGCGACCTTCTTGCTGTGAGGCGAACGTGCTACCCACTGCGCCACCGCGTCACCCTCATATCGGTATCAGACAATATAATATTATAATAATATAATAAATAATTAAAATAAAATATTTCTGATAGCTATGTGTTGCTTGCTAAGAGAGTTTTTATCGGTGCCTTTCACATGAAGTGAATCAGTTATCGGTATAATCCAAAAAATTTTTGTATCCCTGATGTTTAATTTTAAGTTAATGCTCCGCAACAGTTCTGTTTCACCTGTCAAGTTGATGAATAGGCTTTTGGCATCCAAATATAAAGAGTTATCGGTTAACGATATCGGCAATATTTTCCCACTGTATCCCTACTGTGTTGATCTCGTTTTGTCAGGATGACCAATAGGTCATCGATTGGTTACAAAACAAACCACTGTTGACCAATAACTTGCCTAATTCACTGTCTCCCAACCCTGTTCCTGGAGGCACACCAACAGTACATATTTTGGATGTCTCTCTTATGCCGAGTTCAGACTGCATGATTTTATCCCCGATTTTAATCGCTGACAGGTTTTGAGAAATCGCAGACAAATGCCTGAAATCACAGGCAAATCGGTGCTCGTTCACGTGAGTAACAATCACACAGTGTGAACTATCAAAGACACGATCTAAGAGAATCACAGATGAGTCAATGACACCCGTGAGATTTTTGGCATGCTAAATATCTGGACCTGTCTGCGATTCAAATCATACCGTGTGAAATGTGTTCTGATTGAAAATAACATCGGCGATTACCTACAGCCAATAAGAGAGCAGCATCCTCTAGTATAGTATGGGTATCTGCAGGCCAGTGGGAGGTTGGGGGAGAAGTTAAAAGTGCTTCTTTTCAGTCTATTTGGACCCAAGAAATGGAGGAAAACTAGTGGAAATTTGTCAGAGCACTCGTGTCTGTTTGACGTGTTATCTGAGCAATAGGTACAACAACCGGATCGGAAAAAAATAAAGTTCAAAAGAAATTGCTAATTCCTTTCAAAAGCAGGTGAGCAATATAAGTACATTTTCTCCCCCACTAAAGGCTTCTTTCTTATTATGAAGTTAATAACAAAAGATATTCTACGTGACGTCGCATTGTTTCCATGTCACTTCTCCCATGTGTTTGGTTGTGAGACATAGTTTGCGGACCGAGACAAAGTTGTCGACGATTCTTCCTATTCTAAAGTCATGCAGTGTGAAACCCCCTACCACTGATCTATCTTGCAGTGTGAACACAGCAGCGACAGAACGCTACCTCAGATAGTCATGCAGTGTGAAAACATCTGTGACGTGACTACTTTGAATATCGTGCAGCCTGAACTCGGCATTATCTGACTTCAAGTTTTGGAGTCTCTTTTAATGTTCTGTTGAGTTGATTCAGGTGTGTTTAATTAGGAAGAGGTTAAAATTGTGCACTGTTGGTGTGCCTGTAGGAACAGCGTTGGGAAACACTGGCCTAATTAACCTAACTTGCCTAGTTAAACTAGTTAACCAAGTTAAGCTTTTAAATTGCACGTTAAGCCTTTAAGGCATTAAACAGCACTTGGAAAATATTTGAAAAAGAATTAAAATATCACAGGAGTGCTAATCATTTTGTCTTTAACTCTAATATTGCCATGGTTTGTGCTCTTGTTTCTAGAAGTCAGTTTCTAGCTCCCCCTTCTCAGTGATGTCACGCATCTCATTAAATTCTGTGTGAAACTGAAGTTCGTATCGACTTTACTTCAGTATTGTATTTTCAACTGAAAGGGAATTTTGAATATAAGACAAGATTTTATTTGAGTTAGAGATTTTATACGTCTCTAACTAGTGACAAACTAACAGTTGGAGAAGAGCGGTCAGGGATTTTCTGCTCAAGCCGTCAAACTGAGAATGAATGCCAATCCAGAGCAGAAGCACATTTTCAGATTTGATTGACGATTACAAAGACAAACAGTTATTTTCTGTGGATTAGCTTGTGCAGATTAATTGTTGACCTCAAGAATTGCAATGTGAGCAAACCATGTAAATAGTGTCAATTTTAATTTCACAGTGACTGTCATAATATTATTGAATATTGTGTACACAGCATTAGGATTTATGCATTTTTTGAAACATAAATATTAATTTTCTCATTGCACTGATAAATAAACAAATATGATCACAATATAAAATTATGTTAATTATTATTATTATTAATAAATACTTTATTATACTGTTATATATACTGTAATAATACAATAAGTAATAAATACAGTTTTATTTTACTGTAAAAATTGGACTATAGGCTATATATAAATGTACCTACATTTACATTGACTCGTATAGCAGATGCTTTTATCCAAAGCGACTTACAAGATAAAAATTAATTTTTTATGATAAAAAGAAACACTTCAAATCATCCGAGAGTAGCAGTATTTTTTTCTTCCTCTGAGCATATGGAGAGTAGAGAATGTGTTCCATTATGTACCATTAGAGAAAGACAAAGAGATTTAAAGGTCCCGTGAAGTGCTTTGAAATTTTTGTTCAATGTGTGACATATTTTGAACTAAAACTCAAAAACAGGACGGGACATAAAATAGCTCCTCCCCCTTTTTTAAAAACAGCCAATAGCATTTCGCTTTAATCATAGCTCTGCCAGTGAGAGTGGTTGAGCTCAAGCGCATATAGCAATAGCGTCTTGAAGGGGGCGGGACATGTCATATACTAGAGAGAATTCGATTGGTCAAAAGATTTGATGAAGTGACATCTAACAATTGTTTATCCGATTCGACAAAAGTGACAAACTGTAAGTTTCACTGTTTATATCTTCTAAAATGTTAATTTTGCCACGTTTTTGGAGCACACTGGCTTATAGAACCTCTTAAAATGATAGTTCACTGAAAAATGTAAAACATTTGGTCATCATTTTGAGTTTCTTTCTGCCGTTGAACACAAAAGAAGATATTTTGAAGAAAGCTGAAAAAAACTGTAACTTCTGATTTCCTTAGTATTTGTTTTTCCCACTATGGAAGTCAGCAACTATGTTTCCATCCACCTATTTCCATGCGCATTTTGGAGATGCGCATAAAAAAACGGTTGATGGAAACGGCAAGATGCGCATCAATTTTGAAAATGCACGTAAAAATATATATGCTAAACTATATATTTAAATATATGCTAAAGGATGAACATTTTATTCGATAAGAGAAGATGTGCATAAACTACGATGGAAACACTTTTACAGAACAAATTCCAGTATGCGTATTAAAAAAAGTCATGTGATTTTGTTATAAGAGATCATGCGATGATAAAAATGTCTGTGAATGGACAAACCAGCAGGCTGAGCACATTGTAAAGCATCTGAAATGTTGTTTTGGTCATTCTAAAACGCCGTAACCGTTTCAGTATTAGTGTTATTATGTTATTAATGACCTCCAGAATTGTCAAGAGCGTCTGTGCTCCACCTCTTACGCCTTTAAACGCCACCACACGTTCATTGCGTGTTGGCATTGTCTTCGCAAGTCATTTATTAAATAAAGAAAAGACTCAACCAGCTTCTCCTACCACAGTAAATTACATTTTTTTTTTACTTTTGATATTTGGCGCCAGTTAATCAGGAAGTGACGATTTTGTTCTCTTTGACTCACTGGATGGAAACGGTGCTTTATTCACACGTCGTTTATGCGACACTCCAGTTTTGCGCATACATTTAATTCGCATCTTTGGATGGAAACATAGCTATTGGTTACAGGTTTTCAGCTTTTTTCAAAATATATTATTTACTCTTCAGCAGAATAAAGAAACCCATAAAGGTTTGGAAGCCCTTGAAGGTGAGTAAACACATTTTTGGGTGAACTATCCCTCTAAGACTAACATACTGATACTAACATAAAAAACTTTATTTTGATTTTCATGTGGACTTTAAACCACAGCTGCACAGCCTCTGAATGAGAGCCTCGAGTGTGAATGCTGTTCACAATTCTCACTGTTTTCATTTCTTATGAAACCTTCTGAAATCAATGAAACATGGTGGCTGGTGGGTCTGTGCATGCTGTGCTTTAGGCCTGTCACTTTCAATACCTCAGTATAAAAATACCAGACGGTGACTGCTAAGTTAAACTGACAAATAGCAAGACTGCTCTTCAACATTGGCTTATAACACCCAACCCAATGTCTTCATCTCTTTTCTAGGACCATTTTATGATATTTTGAGCAGAAATTAATGGTGATTTTACACACTTACATCGCTGCTACCCCCTGGTGGCTAACAGTGGTATGACAATAATACACAGGCTAGCGATGGGTTAAAGAGATCATTTACTCATTCTCCACTTGTTCCAAACTAGTTTGAGTTTCTTTCCTTTGTTGAACACAAAGGAAGACATAATAAAGAATGTTTGGGGGCAAAAACAGCCATTGACTTTCCGCAGTATTTTGGGTTTCCACTATGGAAGTCAATGGCTGTTTATTCCAACATTCTACGGAAGATAGAAACTCATAAATGTTTAAAACAACTTGTGAATGTGAATGTGAATGGGTGGACATTTATTTGAACTATCACTTTTAAATCTGCTGTTAGATATTTAATAAGGGCCAGCCCACATAGAAATCTGATAAAGCCTATGGCAATATATGCAAATTACATATATAACAAGTTCACATTTGGATTTCACATGTATAAAATATGTGTCATGTACAACATATATTTTGAAATATTGCGAAAATGGCCACTTGCATATATTTGTTTCAAAAATTTGAATTACAAATATGTACATACTGTATATGTTCAAATATATAATATGGCCACATATTAACATAACATATAATAGCATATTTGAATACATATGGAGGAGTTTGCATGTTCTCCCCGTGTTGGCGTGGGTTTCCTCCGGGTGCTCAGGTTTCCCCCACAAGTCCAAAAAACATGTGGTACAGGTGAATTGGGTAAGCTAAAATGTCTGTAGTGTATGTGTGTGAATGAGTGTGTATGGGTGTTCCCAGTGATGGGTTGCAGCTGGAAGGGCATCCGCTGCGTAAAACATATGCTGGATAAGTTGGCGGTTCATCCCGCTGTGGCGACCCCAGATTAATAAAGGGACTAAGCTGAAAAGAAAATGAATGAATAAATACATATGGACATATTTGTAATTCCAGTGATGGGGAAAAAATGTAAGTAATAATTTTTGCAATAATCCACAATATATGTTGCATATTTGACATATATTATATATGTAAAAATATATGTAATTGCATATATTTATATGCATTATTCTTTCTATATGGTACATAATGAAATGAAATCTAATAAATTAAAGGAGAGATTTTGGAAGCAATGTTAGATCAAAATCACAACTAGTACATGTGTAACCAAAAATACTACAGTTCGAAATACTGCAAAAATGGCTACTTACATATATATTTTTCAACATTAGTATTACAAATATGTACATATATGTTCAAATATATTATATGGCCACGTATTTACATGACATATAATAACATATTTGAACATATATGGACATATTTGTAATTCCAGTGGTTGGAAAAATAATTTAAGTAGTCATTTTTGCAATATATATTGCATATAAGACATTTTATATACGTGAAATCTAAGTATTAACTTTATCTCATACATGTAATTTGCATATATTTCCATGCATAATTTTTTCTATATAGGACATAATGAAATGAAATCCAATAAACGAAAGGAGAGATTTTAGTAGCAATGTTAGTAGATCAAAATCGCAACTGATACATTACTTACCATGCGTGTAACCAAAAATACTACAGTTAAACAGTCTGGTTAGTTAACTCAGCTTGCAGGAAATCATCATAACCAGACCAGATCCTTACAGTAGATATTTAAGTGCTGTATTGGCAGTGAAAGACTGTATATGTTGTTTATCATGTGTCATATTGTCTTTTTGTGTGTATTTTATACAGTTATCCTGCAGTGTGTGAGTTTTTACAGACCAACAACTTGCTGTCGGTCATCAGGGCACATGAGGCGCAGGACGCGGGGTAAGAAAGCATCACCTTTGACCTTTTTATGTCATTCTACATGACTTCTATTCTTTCTTCAGCGCTCTTTTGCTTTCTTCAGAGTGATAGATGCCTCACAAACACACAAAGAGTATGTGTGTATATTCACAGGCTGTTGTTGACGGACTATCAGTGCGCAGATACAGCTGACAGACAGATATTGATTTTCCATAATCCACGTTCATTACTGTACGGTAGCCAGAAATGGCACCGATTCACATACATTCACTTATGCGAAAGCAATTTTATCTGCCTTTGTCTAACGCAGAGTGTAGCTAATTAATAAATCAACTAAACAGCAGTCAATAATGCAGCACAATACCACAAACCAATAATAGCGCAGCAGTCGACAACAGAAAGCATGCTTACTGAGTAAATTAGCTCATGGTCTAATAATAATAATATCCATTATGTGTATTGTTCCTCACTTGTTTTCCATTGTGATTAATTGATTGTCTTTTTCTTTGGTTTTTTTTTTGCTCTCTCAGCTACCGCATGTACAGGAAGAGTCAGACCACCGGTTTCCCTTCTCTCATCACCATCTTCTCGGCTCCAAACTACTTGGATGTTTACAACAACAAAGGTCTGAGTTATTATTTGAGTTATTATTATTTTTCCTCTGCAACATGTGTAGTTTATTATGGAAGATCGGAATTGAATTGCATAATGAGAATATTACAAAAATATGATAATGCTGTTAACATTTTTTTTCATTGTGACATAACTTTGTCATAGTATTGACAAATGCGTTTTCAAATCATTCCTGAGTGTTGTTTAAGGGAGATTTTTAAACACATTTTTTAAACATAATAGTTTTAATAGCTAATTATTAATAGCTCATTTCTTTGGTCTTTGCCATGATGACAGTACGTAATATTTTACTAATTATTTCACAAGATACTAGTATTTTAAAGCTTAAAGAGAAATTTAAAGGTTAAACTAGTTATATTAGTTTAACTAGGCAAGTTAATTAGGTTAATTTGCCAGTTCATTGGGCAACAGTGGTTTGTTCTGTAGCCAATCACAAAAAAATATATATCTTAAAGGAGGTAATAATATTGACCTTAAAAATGATTTTAAAAATGCTTTTATTCCAACCAAACTAAAACAAATAATGACAAAAATGAGTGAAGTTTGAAAAATAACACACATAAATGTTATAATATAACATTATATTCATAATTCACAAAGAATTTATTAATACAATGTATTTATTTTTATCCATAATATAGATAGATTACTATTTAGATTATATACATTAATATTATTATTTTATATATCAAATGGTTCTCCTAAAAGGTCTTAAA
>CAIGQV010018344.1:4008009-4036083 GCA_903798115.1 Danio jaintianensis | reverse complement strand
AATGATTCTCTTAAAAGGTCTTAAAGGATCAATATTATTATTTTATAAATCAAATGGTTCTCCTAAAAGGTCTTAAAGGAACACTCCACTGTTTTTAAAAAATATGAAAAAAAAAAAGGTAAACCTCAACTGTTTAACTCGGGGGAGTTGTAAAATGAGCCTATTTTCCAAAAACGTGGAGTGTTAGTTTAATTTCATACATGCAAAATATAATTCTTGATCTTTTTCTGAACTATGACCCAGATATGTTCTTGACAGATTTGCAGTAAACCTGTTTTGTGCGATTTTTTAAAATTACAAACCCTATTTAACAATGTTGCGCATGTCTTATGACAAACATGTGTGAACAAAAGGAAAGATACTGATGTTCATAACAGAAACAGACATATGCATGTGCTCTTATGAAACATTTTTGTATTTGTGTGAATAAAACCGCCCTACTGCCTCTCCACAGCGGCTGTGCTTAAATATGAAAACAACGTAATGAACATTCGACAGTTCAACTGCTCGCCTCACCCGTACTGGCTGCCCAACTTCATGGATGTCTTCACCTGGTCTCTTCCATTTGTTGGAGAGAAAGGTGGGAAATCACAGGAGAAGTTTCGCTAAACAACTTTTTAAATATATGCTTGAGTTGCAATTTGTTTTTTGTACAACTGTCCTATTCCATTTGCATTAACAACACTCAAAAAATGACTGCTTGTTCAAACTACTTATTTAAAATGAGTTGAAACAACACAGTTCTTAAGTTAATTGTTCTATGTTCAATCCATTTAAATTTGTAAAAATGATTAAGTTAACTTAATCGATTTGCGTTGGGACAACATGAAGGAATTGTGTGGAACCTAGGATTTTTTTTTACAATGTTGGGTTCTACATCATCAATTTGTGTTGGGACAACATGAAGGAATTAAATTTTACAAATTTGAATGGATTGAACATAAAACAATTAAGTTGTCCCCCAAAAAAACTCAAGAATTGTGTTGTTTCAACTCATTTTAAATAAGTAGTTTGAACAAACAACAAGAATAATTTTTTTGAGTGAATGTTCTAAATACTATAATATATACAGTAAAATACACTTTACTATAGAATGGTTTGAAAACACTTCAGTATTCCCTAAAAAAATTCACTATAAATTACTATAGTACTTTTTATGTGGGAACATATATTAGATAAAATATTTCAGTTTCTCTATTGAAAGTGATTTAATGTAATTGTTCAAGATGTTCATGGTTTTTGCTAAAATGCTAAGATATCTCCTCCACAGTGACAGAGATGTTGGTGAATGTCCTTAGCATCTGCTCTGACGATGAGCTTATGAACGACGGAGATGAGATCTTTGATGGTGAGAACGTTTTCAGAAACACACACGTCGAATCTTTAAGTAAAAATTTGAATTATTATATCTATATTTTTTTTAAATGTGACCAAATGGCTACTACACTTAGCCATTTTTGCTGGCAATGTGGATAATTCAATGACTTTCGGTTTAGCATCTGGAGTCTTCAAATATTGGTCCGCTCAGAGAGAATACTGTCTTCTTGTGGTGCGGAATATTCAGCTTCAGTATGTTGTTTATGAAATTTATGCCTGTTTTTCTGGTTCGTCTCAGCTAATGCTGCGGCCGCCCGTAAAGAGGTCATCAGAAACAAGATCCGTGCCATCGGCAAAATGGCCAAAATGTTCTCAGTCCTGCGGTGAGTATGGAAAGGGGTTGGGAACACATGTTTGTGGTTTGGATGTTTACAGCATCCAAAAATAATCTTAAAGCAATATGTGTTTTGGTGCGGTGCAAGGCTAAAAAAAAAATCATTAATTCAACCTAAAATAAAAGACTTTAGCAGACAAAAACACTCCAAAAATACATATATGCAACAATCCAGTTATAAACAAAACCAATTCAAAATATTAATAATATCATGTAAATAATACTAAAATATCAGAAGTGTACACCAGTTTTTTTTTATCATAACAGTACTGCCTATACAAGTTTTATTGTAGTACCAAATGATTTTAATAATGTGGTAAGCTATTTTATTATTATTTGAATGTAAGAAATACACCAACCTTGGAGCCACTTTTAACCTTGTTAGCTCTGCTTTTAACCAAGCAGTCAAAGGTGAGCAAACACACATTATACCACAGTCATGTCTTTAAAATATCCATGTTTTGAATTTTGAATATCTTTGCAGGATTGTCCATGTGCTGTATTATTGTTAAAACATTTCCCCACATGGACAAGCAGTTATTAGAGCAGGCTGCTTGCTGTGCTTGTCCAGTTTATGTCATCAACCTCATAATAACCATGCAAATATGAATGCTAAATAGCCTACGGGTTTGCAAATGTGCAGTATGAAATAAAGCCTGATAAAGTATAAAAGGAACAAGATAGCCTACTTAATCTATTCCACCCAGTTCAGGCTATCTATCACTAGCAAAGCCAAGGAGCCTAGGACGTGTTGACAACATAAATCATGTGGTATAGCTTGAACATGCTAACAACTTGCTAAAGCATGCTAAAATCCCACATACAAATACTGTACTATAGTTTTTTGAATCACACTATAGTAAAATACTTGAATTAATCTCTTGTGCTAATTCTATAGTATTGTTGGTACCACAACAACTATAGTAATATAAACTATTTACCCAATATTGTAGTTTTCTATAACTATAGGGTATGTTATTACAGTTTATCAGTTCACTATATTTATGCTGTAGCCTTCATTAACAAAGATTATAATAGGATATATACAGTGTAATACACTTTACTATAGAATGATTCAAAAACTGTATTTTTTACAATAGTATTATTTCATGTGAGATGGGATAAAACATGTTAACATTTTAAAATGTATAGGCTAAAGATAAGCTTGCAGCTTGCAACATGCAGTTTGTTGCTAGAATATGTCAAGTAACATGCCAATTCATGCTACTAGTAAAACAACAGCTAAAATGTGTTACATCATGGTAATTCATGTTAGGAGCAATTTAAACCTGTCAAAGACATGGCAATATGCTAGCTAGCATATACCATGCTAGCAACACACTAAATAGCAAATTCTATGTATTGCGAACATCATGGTAGCAACATGATAATATATGCTTACAATTTGCAAAAACATGCTTACTAAATGCTATAAAGCACTGGCTTTGGAAGAATGCTGGCAATGTTCTTCCATTTATTGTTAATGCTAGCAACATGTTAAAATATAAACCATGTTAAAATGTACTAAAACAACACTAATTTAATGCATGCTAATTAAACAACATGCTAATTAAAAAGAAAGTTTAAACATTGTTATTAAACCTTACACCCATATGAAAAATATTATCGTAATTTATAGTAAAAACTGTAGTGTTTTGGAACCATACTATAGTCAAGTTTATAATAATGTACTGTATCGTTTTTACAACTCTTTGTTAATGAATGTTACAGCATACTGTAGTATTAGCTATAGTCAACTTATAAGCTGCAATAAATACTGTAGTGTACTTTAGCTTCTACAGTATACTGTTACTTTAGTTACTACAGTAATCTGTGGTGTATTGTAGTATAATAAACCCTCTAGTTGTAAAAAAATACAGTATGTCATTTATATTACTATTATTGTTGTTACCATAGCAACTATAGAATTTCCACAACAGATTCATTCAAGTGCTTTACTATAGTATGGTTCAAAAACACTATAGTATTTACTACACTATAGTAATTACAATTGTAAGATTTATTTGTCTACATTTAAAAAAAAATATGTAGACCTACATAGTTAAAAAATAAAATAAAAAAAAATTAAGAGACCACTTCAAAGTTGATGGTTATTTAGATTTGCTAATTAATAGGCACATATTTTGAGTAAATAAATAAAAAATATCAGAAATGCTGGACTTAAAATGTTTCACACGGAGATATTAAGTGTGACAAGTACATTTTCTAGATTGCTTGGCATGTACTAGTGTTTAAAATTAGCATTTTGTTTCACAAATATATGTGTGTAGCAGTTTTAGTTAGCAGTAACCTGTCATTAACATGTCATTGTGTTTTATCAGAGAGGAGAGTGAGAATGTGTTGACCCTGAAAGGTCTGACCCCGACCGGGATGCTACCGAGTGGTGTTCTGTCTGGAGGAAAACAGACCTTGCAGAGCGGTGAGTTACAAACGCAAACAGCACACGTTCTCTCTCTCTCTCTCTCGTCACAGCCTCTTTTCTCTTTCAAGGCCACTAAAACAATGTCTTACAGAGTTGCGGACATGTCTGCTAACCCCTTTCTTTTATTGAAACACTTGTGTTCATTCTCTTCGCTAATGTAACCATCTGAAATGTGCAGACACAAACACATACAGGAACACTAACCGGCTAACGCTAACTGCTAATTGTCCACAGCAGCTACTTGGCAGCTAATGCTGGGGGATTGTGCTGCGTGCATGACTGTCACAATAAACTCCCCCATCCATCCTCCCTCTCTCCCTCTCTCCTTCTCTCCGTCTGTCTTTCTGTGCCTCCTCAGCTACCATCGAGGCCATTGAAGCCGTCGAGGAGGTTAAGGATGGAGAAGGTAAACTGGCCGGCCTCAATCTCTCTCTGTGCTGCTCAGAGGTTTCATAGGGACCCTGAAACACGCTAGCTAGCTAGACAGCACAGCCTAGCTAACTGAGCGTGTGGGGGTGCTATGACTGGTCAGGGATTGTGTATTGCACACACAAATACACATACTGTACACACACATTTATCTACATATCTGAATGAGGACATTTGTTTTATTATTATTTATGGAAAGGAAATGAATACTTTGTTTATTAAAGGAAAGAATTAGTTGATGAAAAGCAACAGTGTAGAGGTTTTTAAGGTTACAGAACAATTCTGTTCCATTTGAATGATGTTTATTTTAACTTAATGCAAAAATGTATTATGGTTTCTACTAAATATTAAGAAATATTAAGAAGTCTTAATGAGCATGAGAGGCTTTTTTCAAAAACATAAAAACAATAGTTTCATAGTGTGCAATGCTAGGGCTGGAGAATATTGGAAAGAACAGACTTGGGGAAGTCTTGGCAACACAATAATTAAAATTTATATAGTTTTGACTTCAACTGTATCACCAAATGACTTGAATAGCTACATGTGACCACATAAATATATCAGGGATGTTTATACAACAGTTTGACACAATGAGTGTGTAAATAATATGTAAAAATGTCTACAAAACCCTTTTGTGCCTGAACTCTGGCATTATAATCTTCATCTGTCAGCAAGATCATCTGTTTTGTCGACACTAAGACATTACAATAATCTTCATAATGCAAGCAAATTATGTGACATTTTTGAATTAGCGACAGCTTTTGCTATTTAGACGTCCAGCTACAGATGTGAATGCTTGGCGGAAGAAAGTAGTTCCTGACACAAAATGCTTTTGAGACCATTTTTGTCATTTTGATTTTAATCTAAAGACTTATGCTGTCAAACTGTTGTATAAATGCAATATCACACTTGTAGCACTGCTATATGACTGTATATCGGCACTGCTGTGACTAATATACAGTCATATCGCAATGCAACTCGTGTGATATTGCACATATAATTTCTATATTGTTTAAATATTGAGGGCTGTGTAAATAAGTAAGTATTGTGAGTATTGACATACAGTTGAGGTCATAATTATTAGCCCTCCTGTATATTTGTATCCCTAATTTCTGTTTAACGGAAAGAAGATTTTTTTCAACACATTTCTAAACAATAGTTTTAATTACTCATTTCTAATAACTTATTTCTTTTATCTTTGCCATGATGGCAGCACATAATATTTTACTAGATATTTTTCAAGATACTAGTATTCAGCTTAAAGTGCAGTTTAAAGGCTTAACTAGGTTAATTAGGCAAGTTAGGGCTATTAGGCAAGTCATTGTATAAGGATGGTTTGTTCTGTAGGCAATCGAAAAACAAATATTGCTTAAGGGGGCTAATAATATTGATCTTAAAATGGTTTCAGACAAATTTTAAACTCCAGAAGAAAAACTATTATAGGAAATATTGTGAAAACTTCCTTGCTCTGTTAAACATAATTTGGGAAATATTTGAAATAGAAACAAAAAAAAACAATCTCAGGAGGGCTAATAATTCTGACTTCAACTGTATATCGACACTGCAGAATCAATGTGGCCATCCCTAGTTTTGGGCACTTGTGAGTTTGGTAAACCTGCTTAAACCCGCCAATATGGTAGACGTCAATTTAAGCTGTTTTGATTTCAGCATGAACATAAGACCATATTAGACCTTAAATAGTCCCCGAATCAGCATATAAATGCAGTCCTCTGTTAATAATTGCTAATCCATTCGGAACAGTGTTTTATACAAATATGCTGACTCTCAAATGCACACATAATTGGAATGTACACACACACACATACACGCACACACACCTGTGTCCTCCTGCTTCTGCAAATGCTGGATTCCGCTCTGCTGTTCTCAACGGCACACATTCTTATGTACCTGCTCAAGGTTACAGAATGACTCAGCAGACGGAAGAATCTGGGCCTCTTCACTGGTGACCCAGCATTCTTACAGCACCCCGTCCCCAAACGCTGATCACTCGCTCTGGGTGTGGTCTCTGATGACCATGTGATCTGCAGGGATCATGTGACCTCTCTGTGACACGGTTTGCTTTTTAGACTCCATCCAAACCTGCTTTACGAATATATCTGGTAAACTGCCAACTGAAGGTCAATGAAGGTTTTGGAAGTTAAAAACGCCATTTAAAAAAACGTATATAGAAGAATTGGGTTTTAAGAAATCAAACGTTAAGCTTAAGAGATCGACCTGGCATGAGCTACTAGATTTAGAAGCAAGGAAATGCTTCTGTGATGTGATTCAAACACATTTTTACCAACATAGGCTCATTCTGAAAACGTAGCCCTATATACGTTTCTGGAGATCGCAAATTATGTAGCCAGAAGTACGTATGGCTGCATTTTCGTCTGCATTTCGTCAACGAACGCTACAGGGCGGTATGCCATTGTTTCTTTTCGCACTTACCAGCAGACCGTTTGGTCAGTCAGTCAGTCAGTCAGTCCGTCGACAGCGGCCTCTGGTGGATTTACGCGAGAACAGCAGGCGCGAATGGCACTCGAGAGAGATATTTGAAATTTCAAAAAGTGTACACAGCGGACTCTGGTGGATTCGCGAAAACAAAAACTGCAAATAAACGTAGCTCCTGGGACGTATTTGGCGCTCTCCAGAAATGTATATAGGGGTACGTTTTCAGAATGAGCCTGGGTTGATTTTTACACTCAAATAAAAAACAAGTTTTATTGCTTAAAATCTTAGAAGAACTGGAGCTGGATTAAATAACGAATCCAGTCTGCCTTTGTTGTGACAACATAGAATATAAAATGCAAAGTAAATTAATATGTGTAAGTATTTTCATAAAAAAAAACTAAATAAAAAATATTAACTTTACATAGAATGTCACAAGTCTTACAAGTACCGAAAATTTTACATTGTTTTTTTTTTTAACAAAAAATACCTATATTTTGTGATTTTATTTATGATTTTACATAGTACACTAACATTAATTATATAATTAATATTTTGAATTATATTTTTAGATGTTATATTTCTTTCAGAAATTGTAATCACTTTATAAAATTGAATAAAATAATTTCATAAATAATAATAATAAGAAATAAGAAACAGAAATAAATAATAAATAAATAATTTCAATAATAAAAATAATAATTTTACATATTTCATAAATTATTATTTTTATTATTGAAATTATTTATTTCTTATTTAATTATTTGTTTCTTATTTATTTCTTACTATTATTATTATTATTTATGAAATAATTTTATTCTATTTCATGGTTCTATTTAGTGTTAATTTCTTTATTTAAAAGTGTAAGCAACCTTAACACATCAGCTTCAACTTGAAATTCAACTTATTTTCTGTACATTTTTATGAATCATTATATTAGAGTATATTTAGCTACAATTCATTTTACAGTATCTTACAGAACATTACAGTGTAACTACATTTAAGTACTGAGTAATATTAATTACCTATATGATGAGGGTTAGATCAGGGTTCATTATAAATAATAAATAGTTATTACAATTATATAGTAAGCAAATGAAGTTTATTTTTATATTTCTGTATAGGGCTGCACGATATTGGAAAAATATGACATTGCGATATTTATTTTTTCTGCGAGATATATTGCGATATGAATACAATTTCTCCAGATAGCTTGAATAGCTCTATTTGGGAAAGAATTTGTTCATTTAGATTGATTTGGGATTATTCTGGGCGTGAATCATGCAAAAAATATGAATTGAGGGGACTAAGCCGAAGGAAAATGAATGAATGAATGAATAATCAAATCAATTTCAAGTCTTCATTGTGTAAATAATTCAGTAAAATACATCTTTATTAAAATTACAGTTGGTACAATGTCTTGTGCCTGAACGCTTACACAGTCACGGACCTTAAAACTTTAACTCTTATCTCTAGAGTTAACTCTATTATAAACTCAACATTGCAGATCCTGCGTTGTGACTATTGCAGATTGCGATATTGATGCTGAAATGATATATTGTGCAGCTCTATTTCTGTATCTTTTTTATTACTTTATTTATTAATTTACATGTAAGGTGATGTATAGTATAGGCATGGGACGATAACCTTTTTCAAGGTATACCGTGGTTTGGAAAAGTCAAGGTTTTAAAACCGCCAAAATTTTCTTCTATGCCATTCCTATGGTATATGTAAGATTTTTATTACATTTAAAAAAATTTTTTTTTAGGAAAACAGTATCTCCAGCAGAAAAGATATCCAAAAATGCCATTTTAAATTTTAAAGAAATCTGTGTTTTACAAACTAATGAAGACAGCAGAAGTCAATGATGCATTTGAATTATTTAGCCTGACATGTTTACTGTTAATTATTGTAAATGTTTCTCAAAACAAAATATATTGTTTTCAGATGGGAAAAAAAAGTTATTGTTTTTTACCCAGACATTTAAAAAGAATATATTTTAGAGCAGTAATCACAATACCATGAAACCGTGGTATTTTTATCCAAGGTTATCATACCGTCAGAATCTTATACCAGCCCATGCGTAGTATAGATTTTGCGTCAACAATTATAACTTCATAATGAATCATATTTTAAAAAGCCTGTGAAGAATATCAGTAGCAAAAAAACACTTCCAAAACTCTTTTCTCATCATGCAGGTGATATATTGATGTATTTGAAACCCAAAACCTGTGTAAAGTCTGAAAGCAAACCCAAGAGAGGGTCTCACATCATCTCTGATTGTGATATAAGCCACTATGTTTCCATCAGAATGAATCAAAGTACATTGAAAACATTAAACCTTTGCATTGCAAAGAACATACAGTTTTGCTGTCGGGTGAAGTATGGGGTTTGTTTTCTAATGGAAACATTGACTGTGCTGCTGGTCCTTGTGAGGTTTTTCTAGCTGATCTGGAGTGAACGTGATAAGATGTGATGTCCATTATCATCGCCACAGCTGTTTCCTTGTACACTGTAAACTCTCTCTGTGTGTGTGTTTGTCTGATAGTGAAATGTGCAGTGAATTTGTGCCTATAGTGACTATTAGATAGTGGAGTGGATCAATGGCGTGTTTGAAGAGATGTCTGTATATCGGTGAAAATGAAAGATAGTACAGGTCATATTTCACTCCAAAAATCCAATATGGTTCACATAGTGTGTGTGTATGTAATAAATAATTACAGTAAATAATTGCATAAGGCCTATATGTATAATAAGCCACCATACAGGTTTTTATAATATTTTACGATTATTAAAAGTTGCTCATGGGAAAGTATATAGAGTTTAAAATGACAATTAAAGGGCTAGTTCACCCAAAACTGAAAATTCTCTCATCATTTACTTACCCTTCACTTGCCACAAACCTGTTTGAGTTTCTTTCTTCTGTTGAACACAAAAGAAGATATTTTGAAAAATGTTGCAAATCGATAACCATAGTGTTTCCATAGTGCTTGATTTTTTTCTACTATGGATGTCAATAGTTACCGGTTTCTAACATTCTTCAAAATATCTTCAGATGAAAGAAAGTCATAAATGTTTGAAACCACTTGAGGGAGAGTAAATAGCATTTAACCTTTGGGTGAAATGATGCTTTTAAATAATTTTTTGGGACTTTTAATATGTCTTTTGAATTTTTTATATACTGTATATAAAGTCTGATTTCACGAGGCCGCCATTTTAAAAGTGAAATTGAGGCTGCGGTGGGAAGAAACCCGGAAGTATCGCCTGGAGTCATACAGAAACGTGGTCGGCGATGGCTTATTGTTGTGTACCTGTGTAATCTTATCAGCGAAAAGAAAATGACACTAATTGATCATTTTACTGCTTTCCCAGTGACCCGAATGTCTGTTTTGAATGCATAGTGAAAATAAAAAGGGATATCGGACCTCATTTTCAGCTAAGTTAAGGGAAATGGCACTAGTTAGCTAACATTTTCTTTCCCAAACACACGTTTTAGATGCCATTTATCAAACTCAAGTTGAACTGAGTGATCAACTTCAACTGATTCTATCATTATATTAGACTTGTCACGATACTGAATTTCAAAAATAAAAAAACCCGTCAATTTCCTGCAAACATTTGAGCGCTGTTTAGCGCGTTCTGAAACAGCGCTGATTTGAATTCAATTTGAATTTGAATTTCAGTACCGGGACAACATTATTACAGACAACACAAGAGTGTGCTACAGAGGACTGCATTGTTTTATCGCTCACCGGGTTACATAGGCTGAAGCACGGAAGCGTCCCCACGGTGTTTACCTGGTTCCATAAACCGAAGCCTAGGAGGACACTTAATCGTATTACTCTTAAAGAGATTATGATTTTGTTTGATGCCTAATATGCTTTTAATTGTTTAAATTAAACTTAACTGAATGATATTAAAGTGATGTTTACATCACATCTGCACTTTGAAATCGTGGCAACAGCTGGAGGTTTGTAGTCCACAGCATGTTGATGTTACAGTGCTGATCCTATACTTCCGGGTTTCTTCCCACCGGAGCCGCGCTTTCGTTTTTTAAAATGGCGGTCGCGTGAAATAAGTGTATAGTTACCGGTTTCTAACATTCTTAAATATAACTTCTTTTGAGTTCAACAGATGAAAGAAAGTCATAAATGTTCGTAACCACTTGATGGAGAGTAAATTTTCACTTTTGGGTGAACTATCCCTTTAAAAAAATTGTGACTTTTAAAATGTCTTTGAATTTTTTGATATATATATATACTCTGAATGTCATTTAATACATTTTTATTTTTCTCAAGAAAAAGTCTAGGACATATTCTAACGTACAAAACATATTAAATAAGTATTACACTTATTGTTTTAACGCATGATGACCATTTAAATAAATATTGAATATTTTTTTCACATTACACTAACAGAAAATAATATATATTTTCACGAAGCTCGAAATGATTTTGAAGTGAAATATGACTTTGACATCTCTTGATCTAGTATATCCCCAAATCAATACCTTTGTGACTCTATGGAAACAATCTATGGAATAATACACTCATCTGTCTAACAGTATGTGTCAGTTTGTAGTACGTATATGTTTCCAATTTTGTCCATGAATAATTACTGACTGCTCTCTCTCTCTCTCTCTCATAGCCATCCGTGGCTTCTCTCCACAGCACAAGATCACCAGTTTCGAGGAAGCGAAGGGTCTGGACCGCATAAACGAGCGCATGCCTCCTCGCCGGGACGTGGTCAATAGCGTGGGCCTGTCGATGGGCAAGATGAACATGGCCGAATCAAACGGCACGGATGACAACAGCAATATCCAGTGATCGATCTCCCTCCCCGTATCCCTCGCTCGCCCCATTGCTCCTTCTCCCATCATGCATTTCTCCCCTCTATCCCCTCATTTTCACTGCTACCGTCTATGTAGCAGATGGATTATGTGATATATTTTAGACCGAACTCCCTGCTTGACGTTCAGCGGCCTCAACAACAACCAAGAAGGGCCCGCGTGAAGGAGATCATGCTCGACTGTTGCATGATGGGACGTGTAGTTTTACGGATATGGGGCTATGTACACGGAGAAGAGGGCATTTCCAGTTCCTTTGTCCGAAGAGATGTTTATTTATGCGTGTTTGCACTTCCGCGTGCGTGTCTGTGTGTGTGTGTGTGCGCGTATGTGATATATAATTATATGACGATAAGTAGGTTTTCACAAACGCTTACTCTTTTTGGTTTAATTTTTTTGGTTTGTTTGTTTTTTGGCCTGCTGTGGAACGTGAAACACAAAGCTGACGCTCTATTTAATAAAAGAAATGCGTAAGAGAAGCGTATGTTTGCATTCGTACGTGCGCGAGGAGCTTATAATCGTTACTTTTACACTTCTATGTTTTGCTACTAGTAATCACTATATCTACAGAATAACTAATAACTACACGAAATAACTTAATCCAGGAGAGATTTGGAGTCGGCGCGAAGCCCCTCTTGCTGTGTGTTTGTTGTGCGAATCTAACGTTGTCAATTCGTGACTCTTTAGCGCCCCCTCTGGTGATCCAAGGGAAGCGTTCAGTCAGCTGTGTGTGTGCGTGTGTGTGTGTGTGAGAGAGAAACAGTGAGGTGATTTGATCTGAGGGGTTGCGTCGGGCCGTGGTGGGTGGTTTCAAACAGGTTCTTGTCCTGTACAGGTGCACTAGTAAGAACGGAATTTCCGGCTGCGCATAATTCATGGGAGTTTATTTTGTATATAAATGGCGTATATTTTTAAGGAACGTTTTTGTTATTGTTATTTTCACGTTCTTTTTATTTTGTATTCGAGCTATTTATTTATTGTTTGTTCGTTTGTTTTATTTTTTTCGTTCGTTTACATCGCTGTACAGTTAATTAAGCTCCAATGAGGTGTTTGTTTATCGATGTACAGAAGTTATCCAGTAGTGTGAAGGAACATATAATTCTGTGAAAAAGACATCCGGGCTGCCAAAAGCATGACTGCATGGTTATTTCAAATGTAAAAATACGAATACGGACACACCTTAACGTGTCTCACATTTTTAAGGAGAAGTATATATTCCGATCATTATTCTAAACAATATTCTGGTTATTTATGATTATGATTATTCTTATGATTATTCTTAAGAGTTCTGCTGGTTTATTCCACACTTTGCCTCATTCTCGTTTCGGTTGCTCATTGTGCTTTACTTTATGAATAATGGAAAAACGTTCATGAGTTATTTGTGATTCTATATCTTGTATTTTTCTCTGGAGCTTCATTCTGAGCATCATGATTTCCTGACCTACAGTACGGACAGTGTGAGCATGCCCTATGGGACAAATCTCTTTTTTTACTCTTGAATAAAATATGCATGAACCTTTTGTATTTTTTCTCATTTCTTCAACTCGCATCGCCAGTGCGCCACAAGTCCTACATTTTATGGCTACAAGCAGTAAACTGTTCAATAAATTAGCATGCTGTTCCATTACAATAAAATTAAATAATCAAATCAAATCAAATTTTTGTGAATTTCATGAAAATGTGTCCAGGTCAAATTGCATTTAAAAAATATATTTATACACGTAGCTAAAAATTTGGGATCTGATAGAGACATAAAATGTGTTCGGGCCAAGCACAGACACCTGCATACACACCTACTGTTTTTTCTTCTTCCGCTATTGAAGTCTGTGGCATCCCATAGAGCCATGTGGTAAAACGTATCCCAGATAGCGTACAAAGGTGGGCCACTTTAGGCAGTTATGCGGTACTGGTGGTCTTCTTTCAGCCCCGAAAAAAATTAATGTGAGCCTGAAGTGGCCCACCTGTACAATGGCAAAAGGGGGCCACAGATTCCAATTCATACATGGGCCATTTAAGGCAAAGATTTGTAATCACATTGTAATCTGAATGTGAACCTAATGTGGCCCATGTGGAAAATGGTCAATTTGGCCCAAATGACAGAGGGCAAATGTGGGCCACAGATGTGTGGCATAGTCATTTAAGGGTAATCTGGGTCTAAACCTAAAGTGGCTCACATGTGTAGGTGCAAATGTGGCCCAGTTATCTTAAGACATATGTGGGCCACTTTTCCCAAATATTTGGCACAGTAAGCTCTGGCTAATGTGGCTGTGAGCCTAAAGTGGCCCAGAGAAAATATGGAAGATGTGGCCCAGTTATCTTAAAACATACGTGGGCCACTTTTTGGCAAACATTCGGCACAGTAAACTCTGGCCATGTGGGCCGGATGTAAGTGTCTGGTGTGGGCCAGATCTGGGCCAAAATAAAAGCAAACTGTGGGCCATAATAGGATCAGTTCTGGTTCATTTGGTTGAATTCTGGCTGATATGTGGTATTGCTATAGCTTAATTGTGGCCCAGATCTGGCAAACAGGAGCGTACCTCCCAAGTGCCATCATTCCATGCGGTATGTGGGCCGGATGTAAGTGTTTGAGCCATATGAATTTTGCTATCTGGGATTGAAATTTGGCACACTGATAGAAGACAGTATGAACATTAACCACAGCAAATTTGGAGTCTTCAACTCAATCCCTCTAGTGCCACCAAATGTTATAATTTGCACTCACTTTTGTGTAAAATATCTTCTAAACCTTTTTTTCCTCTGATACTCTGATTCAAGACGATTTTCAATCATGAATTGAACATAAATACATTATCAGACTCTGTTATAAAACTGTGGAATTCAAGTTGATCAATCTACCATCAGAAGAAGAGCCCTTCAAAGTGGACGTGAGTATCTCTGCAATACTTAAACATACTTAGGGCAAACTTGGTGTGTGTTATGATAATAATAATTATAATTCCTTACATTTATATAGCGCTTTTCTAGAGACTCAAAGCGCTTTACACAATGGGGGGATCTCCTCATTCAACACCAGTGTGCAGCATCCACCTGGATGACGCAATGACAGCCATATTGCGCCAGACTGCACACCACACACCAGCTGATTGGTGGAGAGGAGACAGAGTGATGAAGCCAATTATCATATGGGGATGTTTCTATGAAGCGTGATTACAAAAAATATTAATTTAATAAATTTTTACCATTAGAAGCTGATTCAATTCATTTTTGCATAATAGATTCCCTCAAAACATTTTATATTTTGAAGATATAAAGCAGACTGATATGACGAAGAGTATAGGGTTATGTGTTAATACCAGTATGTTAGTTTTGAGTATATCTATAAGCTAGTGTGCTCCGAAAATGAAGTGAAAAACAAACCATAATAAGATTTATTTTCCATTTCATATATAAATATATTAATGCTATATGTCATTCAACGCGTCAGCTACTTTCTGTTCCTTTTGAAAAATAGATTTTGCTGACACTGATCTCATATGATTGACAACAGCCCTATTATATTACAAAACCCCTAATGTAAGAATTTGCTATGAAAGATAGGCTACATTTAATAAGGTTAGGAAAAATATCCTTTATAGCATATATAAGTCCTTTATATATGCAAAAAAAAAAAAAAGGAAATCAAATAAAAACTCAAAACCTTTGGATCCCTCTACTTCCTTTTTCCGTTTTTAAAGAGCATATTATGCATTATGGATTTTTATGTTATACAAAAATGATCTTTTAGGGCAATATATAGTTTTGCATTGATTTGTGAATGAAAGCACCCGAACAGAGCTATCACTCGTTGTTCAGAGAAGGATATTAGCGTACTGAAAGTGAAACAATGTTACCCGACAAGGTGTTTCAGAAAAGTGAAGCAAGAGAGAGAGCAAACAAGACAGACTTACGGTCGGCTGAAGCAGATCGAGTACACGATACCAGAATAAACCACACTGTGTCAAAGCTAATTCAAGGTAAGCTTAATTGGGTTATTTCTTAAAATCAGCCTTTTTTATAATTTTGAATGTGTCTTAGTACACTGTACAAACCCCCCCCCCCGTAAATCAGCAGTTTTCCGTATTTTGGGATTCATCATGTTTATTTATGCTTTTGAATTGTATTATGGGACTTTTATTTTTCTTCCAAGAACTTTTAACCTTGAAAAGTTCGAAAAAGTGACTTTTATTAACAATTTTAATAGTTCAAATGATATATTGTCTGGGTTATTGTTGTATATTAAGAAACACCTTGTAATATCTACTGCCAACAGAGACTTATTTCTCTATATATTATTTCTTATACATTATATTAATTCAGACTACTAAAATGTCAATAAAAGTCACACTTAAACTGTAGAGTTGAATTTTCAACATCAAAAGTCGACATTAGAGGGCATATGTCTATTTTGCGTCCGTTGGTATACGTTGTTTGGACACCTGCCAGTTGTCTATGTAATTCACAACCGTAAATAAACGGAATACACGTTTGAATCACAAAATATACGGAAACTGTTAATTAACAAATGTTTTTTTATAGTGTAGATCATAGTAATAGTACTTTTGACTAGTATGCATGTGTAATTTTATTTGTACATTTATTTTCATTCGTTAAACTGAGTAATCTTTAGTAGAAAGTGTTATTCTTGTCTAAGACACAAAAGTCTTATTAAAAAATATTTTATTGATGAGTCTAATCAAATTGATGAAATCTTAATTTGGAAGTGTTTTTGAATCTAAACTAATTCTAAAAGATTAATACCAAGAATGCGATCAGTGATGTTTTATCTTTATAGTGGTTATAGCATGCAATTTGGTTGAGGTATAAATAAATCCGCAGGTGCTTTGAAGCTCTCATATTTGTTCTCTCACTTTTGGTTTGCTTTCTGTGTAGGTTAAGTTCTTTGACCATGGATAGTTTCAGGTGAAATGCAAAGAGCTTCATTATATTGCATGCTGACATTCAAAAGAAGCCTTAGAGGTAGAACAGGGAGTGTCATTCATTACTGTAAAACCTGCGATTCCTGTAAATCCTCTTAATCTATGTGCAATCTCATGCACAGCTGTATTGCAGGACTCTAGGACAACATTGAAAACAGGAACTAATTCAGAATAGAAAATGTTACGGTTACTACGTAACCCTCGTTCCCCGAGGGGGGGAACAGACATGCTATGTGGAAACTTCCACTATGGGGATTTTGTCAGAAAGCCAATCATCTGAAGAGAAATAAAACGGGCCAATGAAATGCCAATGAGTTGGCGGTGTCAGCGCACACAGCTGGCAGCAATCACAATCAGTTAGTGAATAAGAATGCCAGGTGTGCATAGCAAAAACACCTTTTCTAGCTGAAGAAGCCGAACTACAGCTGTCAGCTAAGGCGCAATCACTGTGGCGAAGGCACATAGCATTTCCGTTCCCCCCCTCGGGGAACGAGGGTTATGTAGTAACCGGAACGTTCCCCAGCGGTAGGGGAACTTCAATGCTATGTGGAAACTTGCACTATGGGGAAATGTATGGAAAATGCCACAGTGATTGAACCTTACCACGTCGCTGGTGAGAGGTTTGCCAGCAAGCGTGAGCGCACCATCATCACCAGAGACGCAGCCCTCCAACGTGTCCCCTGGCCCTTACTTACCTGTGAAGCGCTTAAGGCTTATTTATATTTTTTGGGGAGTCGTAAAATTTAAAATACATCAGTACGTTGGGAAGCGTGTCAGTCCCAAATTGGGAGGACGCTACAGAGGCCACCTGCTGCCCAATGGGGAGACCTGGTGGCAGGAAGACATATGGACTAACCCTGAGAAGGAGGAGCACACATATGAAGGATGGTTAGCGGGGAGGGAAGACACGGACCCGCCTGAAGCGGGGGGAACTATACCGTGGCTGAGTGAAGCATATGGGATCACCAGTGGGGATCGCGCATAGCAGGCACCTATACCCAGAACGCGGGCTGACCGAGCAGGCATGCCAACAATGTAATGGGCCAGGCACCCGACTCCTCCGCTGAGTCAGGTACTGGGGGCCTCGGAGGAACTCTGTAGGGTTCGCCAAATGGGTAACTCAACTGAGCAGAGTAAGAAAAGCACACGCATCTCTGTGTTAGAGAGAAAGGCGCAGCAAGCGTGTTCAACACCGTACCGAATTTCCTCATTCACTGGCGTTATCCAACACACGTAAGAAAAATCGCGAGTCCAGCTCCAACCCGAGAAAAGAGATGCTCTGCACGGGGGCGAGCCTGCTCTTTTCTCGGTTGACCCGAAACCCCAACAGGTCGAGGTGCCGGAGCACCCAGTCCCTGTACATAATCAATTGATCCCGCGAGTGAGCTAACAAGCCAGTCATTGAGATAATTGAGTATGCAGATGCCCGCGAGCCAAAGGGGCGTTAGGGCATCCTCTGCGAGCTTGGTGAAAACGGAAAACGGAGACATGAACATACGTGTCCTTCAGGTCTATCGCTGCAGACCAATCCTGAGGACGGACACACCGGGATATGTGCTTCTGCATGAGCATTCTGAGCGGCTGCTTGTAAGGCAGCGGGTCAAAATGCGCAGAACTAGGATTGGTCATAACCCACCGCTCTTTTAGGGTACGATGAAGTACAGACTAAAAAGCCCATACCTCATCTCGGCTGGAGGGACCGGCTCGATTGCATCCTTCGCCAGGAGGACAGCAATCTCCTCGCGCAAGACAGGGGCGGACACAGGGCTGACACCTGGTGTAATACACGCCCGTGAACTTGGGGGACCGTTTAACGAACTGAATCGAATAGCCTAGTCTGATTGTCCGAATGAGCCATCGCGACGGGCTGGGCAGCACTAACCAGGCTGGCAGAGCCCACGCGAGTGACATTAACGGCGCAATCACTGACGCACCAGCGGTGGGGCAGCACGGGATGGGAGAGCTCACCCCGGGAGGCGCGCGTCCCGAGGAAGAGCGAAAGATAAGAGGTTTAATCTTAGCTTTAACCCAAGAGCCCGCAGGGCGGCTGGGAGTGCGAGAGAAAGGAGCCCGTCCTCTAGCACTCTCTGAGCCTGTGGCGAAGAACACCGATCCTGCGAGCTGGAAGGCATAGCGTCCCATACTGGCAGTGTTCGGGCTATCACACCCGGAGAAAGGAAAAATTGCTCTTATAAAATTTAGTAGCCATACGGCCATGAGTTAATGATATGGGTGTCCCTGGCCCTCCGCCAGGGAAAGAGCAAACCTCCTTTTCTCCAAGTGGCCTGTCTCAGGGACGCTTCGCGGTCCGTACTGGACTTAGCGGCGCCCTGAGGCGGGTACGGTGATCGTCTGTGAGGTGCTCAACACTGCCGCTTAACCGGTTGAATGGACAGGGCGGCTGAGCAGTTTTTGGAGCCACAGATGAGCGCCCTCGGCGAGGAGCAGCCGAAGTGGACGATTCAATGGGGAGAGCGGTTTTTGAGCCGATCGCACATGACTACTCTTTCACCATAGTGAATTCCTGGGTGAACTCACCAACGGTGTCGCTGAACAGGCCAGCCTGGGATATGGGTGTGTTAAGAAAGCGAACTTTGTCAACGTCACGCATATCTGCCAGGTTTAGCCAGAGGTGGCATTCCTGGACCACTAGTGTGGTCATCGTCCTTCCCAGGGCACTCGCAGCCGACCTGGTGTTTTTAGAGCACAGTCGGTTGCAGTGCGTAGTGCATTAAGCCTGGGTTGGAACCTTCCTCGTGCCGCTGGGCCAACGCTTGCGCCAGCCATAGCAAGCAAAATGGAAGCAGCCTGGCCCGCAGCAGTGTAGGCTCTGGCCCCAAGGGACGCAGACAACCTACACGCTTTGGACGGGAGCCGAGGCTAACCACGCCAGGAAGGGGCACCACACGGGCAAGATTGACCGCGCTAACACACTCGACCTGGGGATTCGCCTTGTACCCCCTTGCTCCGTCATCGAGGAAGGTGAGGGCGGAGCGCACGCAGACCGGGTAGAAAAATGTGCCCTCAGCACTGCGTGAACTTACTGTGCACCTCCGGGAAGAAGGGGACGGGAGGCTTAGAGGGTTTCCCCTTCTTATCCTCCACGTAACACCCATCTAATCGGTCCGGCGGCAAAGCTGGGGGACAAGCCATCTCCAGCTACGTCACAGAAGAAGCCCGGGTTAGCACAGACATCATAACAGATGCCATATCCGGAGCCTCGCTTACCACCCCTGAGGGAGGAAGCGGGTCCAAATTGTCATCGGAAAATGACAGCCCACCCTCCGATGCAGCGATGGACATCTGGTCCTCGGTGTCATCGAGTGAGAGGGCGACCATCCCGAAGGATGGTGCGCTTCTCTCAGTCGAAGCTTGGATGGAGCGTTTTGAGGAATGGGAGGTCCGCAAGCCAGAGGGCGGCGGATTGACCCCCACTGTGACCCTCAGATCTGCCCGAGTGCCAACCGCTACTTGCAGGGGACAACAGGGGTGGTTCGCCCTTTTGCAAGAGCGAGCCGCGATCTTAGCTGCGCAACAAACATGCCATCGCAGTGATGGCATGCGCTGCTCGTGCCCATCATCCGTGGACAGGAAACCACCGCATCCAGAAACGCACGGTCGGAGCGACGTCTTTAAAAAGATGCGCTATACGACCGTGTTGCTCTTTTAGGAGAATTGCTTAAATTTATACGCACCGCTCTTGAAGTACCAGTCCAGCAAAACGCCCAGGGACGGGAGAAACCCAGCTCGACCACCGCTGCTCGTGTTGTTGCTCGCACTGGAACCGGGAGAAATCAGCCTCTCAGAAGACGGCAGCTTTCTCTCACTCTCTCTCGAACGAAGTCGGAGGATGACAGCAAACTAGTGGGGAACTAGTGATTTCAACTTCTGTGGAATTGAAATAGATATTAGTATTTTAATATTAATATTTTAAAATAAATTTTAAAATGTTCTAGCTTCACCTCCTATGAATTTTAAATATGTTTTTAAATTTCTAAACAAAATAGTTTTAATAACTAATTTCTAATATCAAATTTATTTTTGTCTTTGCCATGATGACAGTAAATAATATTTTTTGTTAATTTGTAAGATACTAGTATCCAGCTTTAAGTGTACTTTAAAGGCTTAACTAGTTTAATTATTTTAACTAGACTAATTAGGTTAATTATGCAAATTATTGGACAACAGTTGTTTGTATTGTAGCCAATCGATTAGAAAAATATAACTTCTTATAATACTGACCTTAAGAATGATTGTAAAACATTTAAAAACTGATTTTATTGCAGCCGAACTAAAAATATCAAGACTTTCTCCAGAAAAAAACCCATTATAGGAAATACTGTGAAAATTGCCTTGCTCTGTTAAAAAAAGAATAAAATAAGAATGCTAAGAAAAAAATTCAAATAAATTACATGACAAGGATTGGACACCCCTGTACTAGACAATAAACTGAACTTTAATACACTGGTGATAATGAACTAAATGTGTACACCTGATGAAAAAAGCAAACGAAATACTAAATACAATGTAAACAACAATACCAAGCCCATAATGGTGACAGCTACATATATAATGGGGTAAGTTGCTCTCATGAGTTCAATCAATTCAAGTATGATACAGTGGATAGGTGGTCACTTATATGAAATTGCCACACTAAATATTCCACAGTCAACTGTTAGTGGTGTTATAACAAAGTGGAAGCAATTGGGAACAACTGCAACTCACCCCTGAAGTGGTCAGAAATAGTCTGATTTTGATTGAAGATTACCAAAACAAACCGTTTTATTCAGTGGATTAAATGAAGAAAACAAATGCTCCCAACATTGTGGCAACAATTTGCAGATGGCCCCTTGCTGTTCCAACATGATCAGTGCACAAAGGAAAGACATGGATGAGCAAGTTTGGTGTGGAGGAACTTTCCTGACCTGGCCTGCACAAAGTCCTGACCTTAACCCGACAGATCTGATATAGGGCAGAAACTGCAAGAAGCTTAGGCCTTCTAGTCCAACTCTCTAGTCTCACAAATGCGCTTCTAAGAAATGGTCATAATTCCCATAAACACACTCCTAAACCTTATGGAAAGCTTTCCTAGAAGAGTTGAAGCTGTTATTGCTGTAAAGGTTGGGCCAACTCCATATTAAACCCTAGGGATAAAGATTAGGATGTCATTAAAGTTCACGTGCATGTAAAGACAGATGTCACAAATCGCTTGGCATATATAAATGTATGTGTGTGTGTTGTGTGAGGAATAATTGACACTTTGTCAATTTTTTTACACACTTTGTGTGTAAGGAACAAATTGACACAATAATTGACATTTTATAGCTGAAGAGTCACATTAAACAGTATAGTTACTAGTTAGCTTTTAACATATCATTATGCTAAGCTAACTAGCAAAAGACAACAAACACATGCATGGTCAACTTCTGAGAAAGATTTCTCAGGAACGGAAGCAAAAATCTGTTCAGTCATTTCTGTGTGGCTCAGTCGTGAAATGTTAAATTTGTCATGGTAATGTTGAAGGTAATAAGTGGCTGCCATGTAAACTGTGTATGTGTTCAGATGTCTGTGATGGGAGAAGACGCTCTGGTCCCCAGAGCGCGCAGCTGGCTGCCGGTGATGTGTGCTGCTGGATTGGGTTTTCTTACTCTGGCCTTTGCTTGGCTGCTGGACTCAGACAGGTTCAGTGAAAGAGCTGGAATGATCGCTTTTGGACTCATGCTGGAAAGGTTTATTTACAGTATATGTTTGTTAGCCGAGGAATTGCTCTTCCATTCAAGGCAAAGGTAAGAAAACAATTTATTGTATGTTAATATACAGTTGAAGTCAAAATGATTCGCCCTCCCATGAATTTTTTTTTTTTCTTTTTCAAATATTTCCCAAATGATGTTCAACAGAGCAAAGAATTTCCTATAATATTTTTTCTTCTGGAGAAAGTCTTATTTGTTTTATTTCGGCTAGAATAAAAGCAGTTTTAATTTTTTTTTAACCATTTTAAGGTCAATATTATTAGCCCCCCTTAAGCAATATTTGTTTGATTGTCTGCAGAACAAACCACTGTTATACAATGACTTGCCTAATTACCCTAACTTGCCTAATTAACCTAGTTAAGTTTTTAAATTGCACTTTTACAATTTAAAGTTTGAGAAAGTTCACTAGCCTTACCCATATCCCACCTCAATAACACCATAAGTGTTCAGACACAAGTACTTGCTTTTTTTTATGTACGTACCTAGTAGTTAAGGCCACCTTATATTAAGTGAGACATATTTTATTTCCATAAAGTGAAGAACATTTAAAAAAATCTAAAGAATCTTTCTACAAAAGAAGCTCTTTTTGCGGAATAGAAAGTTACATGGATTCCTGTAACAATCAATGCCAATGTAGCACCTTTATTGAGTGTTGCACAATGGTGTTCAAATTGCTAGTTTTCATTTTTTTGGTGTTTTCCAGGTATCATGGGAGAATGAGTGAGATTTTCCGGGCTTGCTTTAGAGGGAGTGGCATTCTGGGAATGTGTGTAGTATTTCTGATACTCACGTTGGGTGGAGTTTCCTTTTCCGTGGAGCAGTGGAGCACCTTAAGCCTCACATGCGCCGGATACCTGTTGCTCTATAGCCTGGGGGTGCTGGTAAGATTGATCCCATTCCACATGGCCAAGTGTGTGCAATACATTATAATAATGAGACATAAAATGAAACAAACTCTTGAATTGACTGTAAATATACTGTACAACACACCCGGCATTCATTCAGCACAGGGTGGTCACTGACAGAAAATCATAAAGTTCAAAGTACCCTACACATTATGGATAATAAATGACTGTTTTGCTAATTTTGCAACAACACGCTGAATTAGAAATCTGCTTAAAAGGATAGTTAGCCCCCCCAAAATTCAAATTCTTAATCATTTACTCGCGATTGTTCCAAACCTGTTTGAGTTTCTTTCTTCTGTTGAACACAAAAGAAGTTGGCATTATGGGACATTGATCTCTGCTCTGTCAACTTTTGATGTTGACAATTCAACTCTGCAGTTTAACAAAGTGACTTTTATTGACATTTTATTCATTTTTTCTTTTCGGCTTAGTCCCTTTATTAATCTGGGGTCACCACAGCGGAATGAACCGCCAACTTATCCAGCATATGTTTTACGCAGCGGATGCCCTTCCAGCTGCAACCCATTACTGGGAAACACCCATACACACTCATTCACACACATACACTACGGACAATTTTGCATACCCAATTCACCTGTACCGCATGTCTTTGGAAACCGGAGCACCCGGAGGAAACCCACGCGAACACGGGGAGAACATGCAAACTCCACACAGAAATGCCAACTGACCCAGCCAAGGCTTGAACCAGCGACGTTCTTGCTGTGAGGCGATCGTGCTACCCACTGCACCACCGTGATTCTCCTATTGACATTTTAGTCGTTTGAAATTATATATTGTATTAGAAACGATATATAGAGAAATAAGTCTGTAAAATTACAGAAAATGTGCTGGCAGGTTATTACAAGGTTTTTGTACTGTAATATATACCACCAACCCAGACAATATATCACTTTAAACGATTAAACATATTACTCAAAGTCACTTTTTCAAACTTTTCTAGGTTAAATGACGTTGGAAGAAAGACATAAAGAAATAAATAGGGAAAAATAAAAAAATTAATCACAAAATTCAGAAAAAAGCTAATTTACGAATATTTTTTACAGTGTACTTTGGATGTCAATGGTTTTGTGGTTGAACTATCCCTTTAATAACTTATGACATTACATCCAAAGGCTCTATAAACGACAAAGCAAACAACACAATTGTGCTGTATCCTTACAAAGTGCTGTAATACTTCAGATCCTCACCTTTATCTCCCTACTGAAAATACCAGATTGCCAGACAGTGATTCATCTGTAATGAATCATTAAATTATTAACAAAGATGTGTTCCCACTTGTAGTTTAGTTCTCAAAAAAAAAAAATAATAATAATAATTAGATATCTTTTACGATTTGATTTGGAACTTATATAGCAAACTGTGTATGGTGGGTTAAATGTGATCATTGTTTGTGTGTGCTTGTAAAAGCAACTGTAAAGCTGAGCTTGCACTGTGCAGTTTTTGTTGTCTTATGAGCAGAGGTGATCCTAGTCTCTCCGGGGCCCTACGCAAATTTGGCCGTAAAGTGAAGACCACACTGTAAACAATTTCCTGTAGAATCTACAGTAACTTACTGGCAGCAGTACTGTAAATCAATTACAGCAAAAAATACTCTATTTACATTTACAGCACCATTTATCTTGCTGTATATGTATTTACAGTATTGTATACCTTTATTGTAATATATAGTCATTTTCACAATGCAACTTTGAAATACACTAGCCTATATAACTGTCCTACAGTAAAATACAGTTTATATTACAGTTCAGTTCGCCAGTAACTTACTGTAAATCAATTACAGCTGTGTTAATACTGTATTTACATTCACAGCACCATTTACCTTGTTGTGTATGTATTTACAGTATTGTATATCTTTACTGTAAAATATACAGTAATTTTCACAATGCAACTTTAAAATACAGCAACATATTGCATAACTGCCCTACAGTAAAATTCAGTTTATATTACAATTAAATACTGTGTAAGTTACAAAAATTGTTAATAGTGCAGGGAGGATGGGGAGGGATCTTTCTGGGATTTCTGCATAAAGTACAGCAGAATTTCAAAACATGATGTAAAGCGAATGCTGTTTCCTTACATTGTAAAAGACATCTATTCATTAACATTTGCTATAGCTTGTGATTCATGCTGTTTTCCATTAATCTACACTTTATAATTTAGTTTAATAAAGCGACATGTTTTTTTAGTCTGAAACTATACTGTACATGAAATAATGCATATTGAAATAAATCTGTAAAATAACAGAAAATGTACTGACACCACCTGTTTTTTTGCTGTAATTTACATGACACAATTTAATTTACATTACACAAGCCAGACAATTATAGTAAATTAAACAACTCAAATGTTATTAGAAGTCATTTTAATAACCGTGATCAAGTCCCATAACACAAATAATTGCAAAATCAACCACAAAACACAGAAACATATTAATTAATGCTGTTTAAGTTTTTACATAAACTATTTAAAACATCCAGATTTTTACTGGAAATCCAAAACACAGAGTATGTGGTAATGTAACCATGAAACTGGCTTTATTACTGATTCTAAAAGATTTATGCTTCCCCTCCCCCACATTAGGTAGTTTATAACACTGCCATTTTGTTATTTTGATTCTGATATTTAATACTGAAAATAATAGACGTTCAAAAAATAAGCCTTGTGGTTTTCCGCTTGCAGTCTTTCTCTTCAGCTCGGTTTCCAATGAAAAACCACATCTCTAAACTATATTTAGAAATTCCTTCTCATGTGTCTTCAATGTTACGCAATCCACTACATTAGTTTAGTTTATTATTGATAAATACACAAATGGATAGCCGAAATGAGAATTTTAACTTCTGCTAAAGTCAAATTTAGCAGAACAGAATATTTATTTGTACTAAACTTGTACAAAAGGTAAAGAAAGAAAGAAAAATGAACCATACACATCAATTGTGGTATACAGATTTGTTATAAGCAAATATTTTGGTTATGTTTTTTCTCCTCAGGGCCCAGCTCCAGTCGAGATTTCAGAAATATGTGAAGCTAAGAAGATGAACGTGGCTCATGGTCTGGCCTGGTCTTTCTATATCGGCTACCTCAAATTTGTTCTTCCAGGTATACATTCATTTGCACTCTGAATGAGACGATATTTGTTGACTCCTCTAGGGGGCAGCAGTGACACACGGTTTCCTCAAACTACACACTGCATCTGGAAAGCATTCATAGCGATTTACTTTTCCCATTTTGTTGTTACAGCCTCCAAATTGGATCCAGTTCATAATTTTACTCAACATTCTACAATAAATACTCCGTAATGACAACATGAAAGAAGCTTGTTTGAAATATTTGCAAATTTATCTAAAAATTAAGGAGAAAAACAGCCTTTGCTCAAAACCTCGCTGAAACACCTTTGACGCCAATTACAGCCTCAAGAGTTTTTGAGTATGATGCTATAAGCTTGGTAGACCTCTTTTTGGACAGTTTTTCCTATTCTTCTTTGTAGCACCTCTTAAAGGAACACTCCGCTTTTGTTTTGGAAATCGGCTACAACTCCCCTAGAGTTAAAGAGTCGAGTTTTACCATTTTTTTAATCCATTCAGACGTTCTCCGGGTCTGGATTGAGTACTTTTAGCTTAGCATACATCATTGAATTGGATTATACCATTAGCATCTAGCTCAAAAATGTCGTTTAGATAATTTTTACTATTTACTTTGCTGCCTACCATGACAAAGACAAAGTTCATGTTTGTTTCATCAGACAAGAGAATTTAGTTTGCTATGGAAAAAAGAACGATTAAATATTTGCCTAATATTCCACCTGCTAGATGGGAAATGATATAAGAACAAACAGGAAGAAAGAGAAATCCTGGTTCCCCAGCGGGAGGGGAACTACAATGCTATGTGGAAACTTCCACTATGGGGATTTCGTCAGAAAGCCAATCATTCTGAAGAGTAATTAAACGGGCCAATGAAATGCCAATGAGTTGGCGGTGTCAGCGTGCACAGCTGGCAGCAATCATAATCAGCTTGTGAATAAGAATGCCCGCTGTGCCACACAACCACACCTTTTTCGCTTCAGAAGCCTCATGTGCAGTCTGAAAGAGACGTTTTGCTGTCATCCTCCGACTTTGTTCGAGAGAGAGAGAGTGAGAGAAAGCTGCCGTCTTCTGAGAGGCTGATTTCTCCCGGTTCCAGCGCGAGCAACAACGCGAGCAGCGGTGGTCGAGCTGGGTTTCTCCTGTCCCTGGGCGTTTCGCTGGACCGGTACTTCAAGAGCGGTGCGTATAAATTTAAGCAAATTTCCTAAAAGAGCAACACGGTCGGGCAGCGCGTCTTTTTAAAGACGTCGCTCCGACCGTGCGTTTCTGGATGCGGTGGTTTCCTGTCCACTGATGATGGGCACGAGCACTGTATTGCATGTCTGGGGGACCAGCATGTTAATGCGGTGCTCGCGGGCAGCGCATGCCATCACTGCGATGGCATGTCTGTTGCGCAGCTAAGATCGCGGTTCGCTCTTGCAAAAGGGCGAACCACCCCTGTTGTCCCCCGCAAATAGCGGTTGGCACTCGGGCAGATCTGAGGGTCACAGTGGGGGTCAAT
>CAIGQV010018344.1:3934776-3978009 GCA_903798115.1 Danio jaintianensis | reverse complement strand
TGCAGGGCGAGAGGGGAGTTTGAGCTCAGGTAGGTCTCGAGAACTCCCCTGCTTGCTAAAGGTAAATACAAATTATGAATATAATTATGGAGAGAAATTGCTGAATTAATCGCTCGTCTATGGTGTCAATTTTGGTTGGTCAATTTACTTATGTTACATGTTTTTTGGTCTGAGGGAGGAAACCGCAGAGCCCGGGGAAAACCCACGCAAACACGGGGAGAACATGCAAAACTCCACACAGAAATGTCAACTTGGCAAGGTAGAGGTTTGAGCAAGTGATATTCATGCTGTGAGGCAACAGTGCTAACCACTGGGCCTCCGTGTTGCCCTGTTGAGGAAAGGGGAGGAGTAGGGATGGAGGGGGGATTCTTCGAGACGAAGATGGCTAAGGTAAGATACTCTGGTTATTTATAGTGGTTTAGGAATCGTCTGATTGGTGGATCATTCATTAGCTAATGCGGGCCAGCTGCTATCAATCATAAGCATGAGCTCCTCTCGAAATTAGTTTATAAATAAACTTCACTTAACATACAAACCTGAAACGTGTTCATAACAGCAAAAGACCAAATGCTTTTGAACAGTCATGAAGCGATGATCAGATCTAACCAATCAAAGAGCCCTGTGTGAGAGTATAAATGTATGTTTTTTGGTAAAAGGGGGCAGGGGAATATCTTGTGACCTTCAGCCTGGATACTTACAAAGAGAGAGAGAAGGAAAGCAGGAGAGGCCATGGAGAGGCTGTCCTGTAGAAGGACAAACAGCACAGTGAGAAAAAGAGAGTTCACTATTTAAAAACAGACAGAGAGGCAGACAGACAGACAGCAAAGCACAAGCAGGTGTTACAGGGAACATCTGGTAAGTAGATGAATCTAAAACCATCATCATCATCAGAGAGGAAAACAACAGAGACATAAATGTGCAAAGGAACTAGAATGACCAGACATTTCACAAGCTAAGCTCCCTGTCTTGAACATCACTGACCCAATCATTAGTTTTAATATGGGGCATGGGCGTTAACGCTTCTCATTTACATTGAATGGAGTGACATCAAGTGTTGCCACAACTGAATTGTATGCTGCCTGCACTGTAAAAAAAAAAAGACTCTTACTGCCTTAAATTTTTTGGTTGAATCAAACAACTTTGTGTTTTTCTCAACTTACATCAGTTAAACTGGCTAAACATTAAGTTTTGTATGGCTAAAAAAATTGCTGAAACCTGATTAACTTACTAAAATAAGTCAAAGTAACATAAAAACATGACTTTTTTATCATATCAGTTTTTACAGTGTGAGGGGCACAACGTTTACACAATGTTTTGAGACAAAACGGGAAATGTGTTTTATGCTTTTTGCCTGTTTGTTTACATGGCAACAGTGTGCTCGAGACTGAAAATGAATAATTTTGAAAAAGGGTTACAAAGTGGAAGTTTTTCATAACGCCAACATTGTTATGTCCGTGTAAACACTGATAATGAGAGTTGTCAGGGTTGCGCGTTCATGTATTAAGAGGCAAGCCAAACAAATACACAACAATGGCGGAGTACTTGGTAGTATTGATTGATGATTTTGAAACTTTTATGAATCTTTTGTTTCGAATCAGTGGTTCGGAGCACATATCAAATTGCCAAGGTCAAGTGATTTTGGCAAACGAGCCTTCGTTACATAATTGCTGCTTCGAAACGTTAAAAAAATTCAATGGTTCTCCAATGGGGCGATCTGTGAATTACCATAAATTCCACACAAATTCATTCAGTTCGCCCCCCCCCAGTGGTTAATCACTGTACAGGTTTCATAGTTTTTACCTGATCTCGGGTCAGTTTTACTAGTTTGTAGATGTTTTAATGAGACATTTGTAAAATAAAGAGGAATAATAGTTAATAACAGTTAAGTCTCTTGTTGGCTTGTTTAGCAGAGCCCATCATGGAACAAACAAATAATAAGTCTTGAAAACTTATAAAAGAAGGCATATTATACAGATGCTTAATATTTAATGATATATGATCAGCTAAGTGCATTTACACTGTAGGTTATACTGTCAATTTAAAGCTCACAGCGTGTCAGCGCCTATAGCCTTATGTGTTAGTACGTCGTAGCACTATGGTGATCACGGTGACCCAAATTTGTTTCTCAGTTTAAGTTTTTTGTCCCTCTCTCTCTGCTTTATTCATTCTAGTCTTTACTGCTTAAAAACCACCTAAAAATAATATATTTATTTATTTACTTATATTTATTAAAATTAATATATAAAAAAAAGTTAGCAATATTGTTGAAAAAGTAAATTCTAATGTACGTTTCACCAGTTTTTGTTGATTTTACACGATTTTAACCACCAGGTGTCACTAGCACAGTGTTTTGAACGCTACGAAACAGTTTATTATTTTGCAAAGCAATTGGTTCAATTGTTTCACAGCTTTAAAAAGCTTTGTTTCTCCCATCACTACTTGGTCGTGTTGTTGTTGATCAAGTGTTCATGCCAAGTTGCTGACAGCGCCCTTTCACTTACAGGTAACAGCTCCAAATACTGGCCTGGAATGGTGTTTTTGGTATTCGTGGATGTGTAAATGCGGATCGACAATTTTTTGGCTATATCAGTGTAAATGTAGCCTGAGTCACATTGGGTCTATTGCTCGTGGAATAAGTAGATTTTTTTAAAGCCAATCAGATCGTTTTGTGCAAATATAGTAGTGCAGATGCTAGCCAATCAGGTTTGTGCAACACCAGAGAACAGCAGTAAGTCAACGGCGGAGGAAAAGTATATTACTGTGATTGGTAAATCACCCATTGGTTTATGATCAATCTTCATAAACAACATCTACTACTTCTTCTGTGCCTTTTTTGTGTCGCGGATTGGCTGTCGTCACTTTGATGACCATGTTAGCGCAAAGCTAATAAGCTTGTGCTTCATCCCGCTCCAATTCGAACTGGCTAAATTCATTTGTAATTTTGAGTGTATGTAGATAAGTAAATATTTTTGTTGATTATGATGAAATGTTCCCCCACAGTCCAAAGACATGTGCTGTAAGTGAATTGGGTAAGCTAAACTGTCCGTAGTGTATGTATGTATGTCCTGGTCCTCCAGGTTGGGGGTTGAGCGTTGGGCTAACAACCCACCTCATAAAAACTAGATGTTACGAAACACCAATATGGTGCGCTAAATATCAACTTCGATTTAAATGGGCCTGGAAGTAAGTAAGTATGAAGAAATGTAATTTGTTTGAAGAATTGTTTTAAGTGTTTAAAATTCATTCATTCATTTTCTTTTCGGCTTAGTCCCTTTATTAATCTGGGGTCGCCACAGCGGAATGAACCGCCAACTTATCCAGCATGTTTTACGCAGCGGATGCCCTTCCAGCTGCAACCATCACTGGGAAACATCCATACACACACTCATTCACATACATGCACTATGGACAATTTAGCCTACTCAATTCACCTATACCGCATGTCTTTGGACTTGTGGGGGAAACCGGAGCACCCGGAGGAAACCCACGCAAACACGGTGAGAACATGCAAACTCCACACAGAAACGCCAACTGACCCAGCCGAGGCTCGAACCAGCGACCTTCTTGCTGTGAGGCAAACGTGCTACCCACTGCGCCACCGTGCAGCCTGTTTAAAATTCAGTTCGAAGTAAATAAATCAAATTAAAGCTTCAGACACAACCTCTGTTAAGCATTAACACAGACACCCAGTGTGAATAGGAGACTTAAATGACATATGTGAATGGGGCATCTAAAGAAATAAAATAATAATAATGCTAATAATAATACTATTAAACTTATTTTAAATAAAATGTTATTAATTTTGTTTTTAATCTTTTTCTATTTAATATTACATTAGTTTTTAGGTGTTTTAGTACCCATTATCAAACTAAACAAAATAAAAATGAGACTAAAAATAAATAAAAAAAATTTCACTTTATTATTTTAGTTTATAAAATGTAACTTTTTTTTGTTCTAATTATAATAATCATAAATCTGACAAATCATTTACATATTATGATGTATTAAGTCATCAAAAATGTAAATTTTCAGCTTTCTTTTTTTTGTTAGCTGAAGGTTGTGAATTAAAACAGAATCATGAACATGAATCATCACACTGGGATGGATTCACATTCAAATGTGTCCTCGTATGGTCATCTGGTCATCCTAGCAAAGCTTCTCTACAGACAAAAGCAAACACAGATGACAAAGAAAAGGAGGATTAAACGGAATAAAGATGGAAAGAAGAGATTTCACTTCATTCTAATGGGAAGATTTGTTTGGTTGATGTGCGTGTTAGCCGGATGAAGACATGAGGTGTTCATGTATGTGAGAGTGTGTTGTAACCGTTTTCATGATGATCGCAGCACTCCAACATAAACTCAAATAAATGGTGATACAATGAGTGCCCATGAGTGTCTTTTCAATGAACAAGATCACACCGCACACAGCTTAGTGTGAAACATCACTGGACAAAAAGCATGCAGACAAAAAAAAACACTTTCACTTTGGTCTGGTGTGTTAAAAAAATAAAAACTAAACAATAAAAATGGCAAAAAGATTCAAACAACAGAAAACACCAAGAGGCAGTTTAACCCAACACTTACACCATATACTCAAATACATTGTTTTATATGATTATATTTAAACAGCAATTACACTTCTGTCATGTTTACAATTAAATTATATACCCTACCCATCAAAAGTTTGGATTATTCTAAACGTTTTTCTAAAAGAATTGTGACACTGAATATTGGAGTAATGATGCAGAAAATCTGAGAATAAGGGATATTTTAAAGTATATAATATAGAAAAAAAGTTCTTAAGTAATAATAATAACAACAATAATTCACAATTATACAGTTTTTTTTTAATATAAGTATAGTTTTTACTGATAAAGGATCTTCATTTTATATAAGAACCTCAAAATGATTGAAAAACCTTAATTATTCCAAACTTTTGACAGGCACACGCAAACACACACACACGCACGCACGCACACACAAGGACAGATTGATAGACACACAGATGGATAGACAGATAAATAGACTGATAAATAAACAGACAGAAGGGCTGCATGATACTAGGAATACACTGGAAAAATGCTTTTCTTACTTAGACTTAGACCAAATATCTAAAAATTCTTAAAATCAAAACATCCAAAGCAAAAAATACTGTCTTGTTTTAAGAAATAATATGCCAAAATTAAGTGAGTTTTTCCCTTAAAACAAGCAAAATAATCTGACAATGGGGTAAGCAAAATAATCTTATGTCCAAAAAACAAAACAAGATTATTTTGCTTACCCCACTGGCAAACTATTTAGCTTGTTTTAAGAAAAAAATTAACTAAATTAATTTTGGCATATTATTTCTTAACACAAGACAATATTATTTGCTTGTCTAGAAAATGCATCTTGATTAAAAATTTTTTGATATTTGGACTAGAAATAAGACAAAAACTCTAAGAAAAGCATTTTTTGCAGTGTAAATGTGATATGCAATGTTGTTTAGTATTGCGGAAATTATATTTCTTTGATATAACCTTTTCCTATAGGGAAAAGCTATTTTATTAGCCATTTCTAAAAAATCATTTATTCAAGTAATGATCTTACTAAAATAAACAAGTAATAGATAATTTTTTAAAAATAATTCAATTAAATGTAGGCTACAAAAACCATGTCAAGGTGCAAAGATTACGACTTTAAGGCCCTGTCCACATGAACACAGGTGTTTTCAAAAGCACAGTTTTATTATGCGTTTTGGCCGTTTGTCCACAAGTAAACGCAGTGTCAGGTGACTGAAACAAAAACTTTCAGAATACTCCAGCCAGGGTGAAGATTTTCCAAAACTCCAGTTGGAGCGAAGACACTGAGTTTTTGCCTCATGACATCAGCGTGCGTGCTGTTTTCTCCTTTTCTGATTGGCCAAAATGGTTGGGTTCACATGCTTTTCTTACTTAGATTTTTTTTTGTCTTGTTTCTAGTCCAAATTTACCTAATTTACCTAGAATTCCTAAAAATTCTTAAATCAAAAAGCATTTTCTAGACAAAAAGACTTCTTAAGACCATTATGAATGAAATTTAAGACTTTTACAGGGCAAAACTCTAAGGATTTTTTTGTAATGGCCAGTGCAAATTCTGTGTGTGTTCTGTGCAAACGCATCATGTATTCCACATCACTCGGACCACAGGAGGGGTAATCTGCCTGTGTTCTCATTTTGCATTGGCTTATATGAAATTTACTTGCGCAAATACCTAATTCATTGTTTGTTGTGAATCCAGCATAATATTGGTTCAGCATGCCCTTAACATACATAACAGTGTATTTTTGGGACGGACATTTTTTTTTTTTTTTTAATGAAGTCGGAGAAAACTCGGTTCATAAAAATACCCATGTATGTGTGGACATGGCCTAAAACACTATATATAATGATGATGATGATGAATTTGTATTTAATGCCATGTCAGCAACAAAGCCTATTTTCATGGCAAGAACATTTCAGTAATAAAAATACAATTAAAAACAACAAACAAATGAATACATAAATTGAAAATTTTTAGCGTTAATACATGATAAAAAAAAAAAAAATTCCTGGTATCAATTTTCTAAAAATGTCCTTTAGAGAGTTTGCCTAAAACACTACGTAAAACACTTTGCAGATATTCTCATTCTCTGTTGTCATTTTCCTCGCTTGTCGCTACTCTCGCCATTTTATTTACTTTCAAAACTCTGCTCTGAGGCACCAAGTTTGCCCAGTCAAGTCAATATTATAACACCACCTACAGGAAAGGCGGGTATAAAGACAGAAAGTCCCCATCTGATTGGTCAAATTTGGATAAACAACTTAGGCATGCACCAAATAAATGTTTGGAACAATGTTCTTTTTTTTCCGTATTGTGCAGCCCTAATAGACAGACAGACAGACAGACAGACTATACACAGTAGTCAACATTTGAAGTAAATCAAAACATTACATCAAAGTTGTCTTAAAACTATTGAACAACACCCATTCTTGTCCTAGGACAATTTTGAAAAACCTTTTCGATCCACTTCAAATGTTGGCTAAACGCTTTATATGAATTTAGAGAACATTGAACAATAAATATTGTATTGTGAGCAAATCTGTAAGAAACAATCGAGTGTTAGTGGCATCATTGTGTTAGACTTGTCATGTCTGTGCTTGAGTTAGTAGTTCGGTAGTCTCACCTGCGCTTGATTCTCCTCTTGAGTGTGTGTTTGTGTGTGTACAACACTGACCTTCTCAACAGTGTCTTGTTTGGAGTTGTTCCTTTTCCTTCTGGCTGGTGGTTCTGGCTCTAAATGAGGCTCTTTGTGTGCAGGACTCAGGGTCTACATATGAGACTGTGTGTTAGTGCAAGTAACGCTAGCCTTACTGTCAGGGACTTCAGAAGTTCAGAAGAGAGAGTGTGCATGCGATTGAGTGTGTGTAAGGGCCAAAAAGTCTGTTGTTTGCATTCTGTCAGAAAGGGTTTCATCTAGAAGTGTGCGGGAATCAAATCACTTCTGAATCTCATGTCTTTGATCACATTTCAGCTCAAAATAAAAGCGCTGCAGTCAGAAAGTACTCACACTCCATTGTTTCGCATTTTGTTATGTTGAAATTTGAATATGCTTGAGGGTCAGTAGCTGTCACAAAATTTCGAATAAAATCCCTCAACTCGCTAAAAATATTGTATGCTCACTTGAGGCAATTATGGACGAAAAACTGTTTTTGTCGCAAAATGGTTCAAGATCTTTGTAACCAAACTGTAAAATGTACAACAAAAGTGAGGTTTGCTGAAAACCAGAATCTAAATCACACTGGGATATTTCTGGAATTACAGACATGTACACTTAAAAAAAATAAGTATTTATGGCACTCAGGCAGCTGTGTTCTATGCAACATGTTTTCAATAGAGGGAAAAACGTTCGTCTCTAATTTAGAAATGACTTATTCTTCAGATGTTTCTCAATAAATACAATACTTATTCAGTAGAATTCAATACTTATACATTAGAATTTGTTGAGTTATTTGAATGCTCGAAACTCGAACTTGAACTCGAAATATCCCATTTTTAGCCGTCACCACTGTCATATAATAATTATTTATACAACCCCAAATCAGAAAAAGTTGAGAAAGTATGGAAAACGTAAATAAAAAAAAGAAAGCAGTGATTTCTACATTTACTTTGACTTGTATCTCATTGCAGACAATACAACAAACATTATTTAATGTGTTCCTCATGATTTTTGTCATTTTGTATTTTTTAAATCAACACGTATTGCTATTTTGGTTCCTGCAACACATTCCAGATGTCTTTGAGCCTAGAGAAGTTGACGGTGCTTCTGGACACTGTTAATATAGGGCTTGCTTTTGGCACAGTACAGTTATAACTGGCATTTGTGGCTGTAACTACGTGTTGTGGTGCTTAACAAAAGTTTGCCAAAGTAGTCCTGAGCCCATGTAGTGATGATCGCTTCTAGATGAATGACGATTCTTGATGCAGTGAGGGATCGGAGATCACAGTAGTTCAGCTAAGGCTTGCACCCTTGTCCTTTACGCACTGAAATTCCTCCAGATTCCTTGAATCTTTTAATTATTTTATGCACTGTTAAAAGTGAAATATCCAAATGTCTTCCTAGCTTTCTTTGAGGAGCATTGTTTTTAAACATTTCAATAATTTTCTCACGTATTTTTTGGCAAACTGGCGATCCTCGGCCCATCTTTGCTTCTAAAGGACTAGGCCTTTCTTGGATGCTGCTTTTGTACCAAATCATAATTACAATCACCTGTTGGCATCACCTGTTTCAAATCACATCATTATTTAACCAATTTACCTGATTGCTAGCCCTAAATTGCTCCTGTCCCAACTTTTTTTGGAATGTGTTGCAGGTCTGAATGACAGGAAAGGATATACATTTACATATGAAATGAAGTTGACCAGACAAAACATGAAATATTTGTGTTCATATTGTCTGCAATGAAATACAAGTCAAAGTAAATTTGGAAATCACTACTTTATTTTTTATTTGTGTTTTCCATACTGTCCCAACTTTTTATGGATTATTTGGCTCCAAATCTCAGGAAAGAAATTGTCATTATGACCCCGCTCTACAGAATATGGAATAACCAATAAATAAATCATTTTGCCTTTCTATCACTATTTGTGTTTGTCTTTCTTCAAGAAAAATATAAACGAATGCAAATTTCTGTACTGGGGAACTTTGGATTTATTTAATACAGAATGTGTCCTTTTTTCACATTAGTCTACAGTACATAACTATAAATACAAATAAAAAATGCCATAACATAATGTGAAAAATTAAGTGTTCTGAATACTCTCTGAATGCACTTTTTGTTAAAGAAACTTACAATATCTTTGCATTGGGACATTTTCATGAGAGTTAAACATCTGGCTCTTATTTTGGGATGAAATGTGAGTAGAACTGCTTCTTTTACAGGACTTACCATTCACCATACAAGGTTTGCATTTCCAAATTGATATTATATGTATTTGGACAGTGACACTTTTTCCTGCATTTCAGCATTTTAAATAAAACTTAGCTCAGCAACTGAGTGTTAAAATAACTATTTGAGCACAGCCATACTATTAAGAGCCAGAAAATCAATTTGTGCAGATTACCTGAGAGTATTACAACAACGGCATGCTCAGTCCCTGGTCATAAATCTATTTAGAATGTATTGACTTCCATTAAGTCTGCAGCCTAGGGACATTATGAGTTATATTTCCTGATGAAGCTTCAATTTGGACTCTCGTTCATTCTAAGTCGGATTGAAAATAGGTCAACTTAAAGATACTGATTGATTTTTGCCATTGTGAGCCGAATATTTAAAGCAAATGGTTTTACCTTATTTTTTTTCAATTTACGCTGCTTCTACTGAAATTCAATCCCACAGCGCATGCTGTGGTGCACAGGAAGCATTTTTTTTAAATCTCTCCTTTCTGCGCCTTCCTAAACCATTTCACTGTCTGCGATACTTCACTTCAGATGTCCACAGACTCTTTGATGTCCTGTCTTTGAGACATGTGGATCTTGGTTTGTTCTAGAGATATTCCTTTTTTCCCCCTCACTGCACATGATTTTCACTTAATAGATCAGTGTTGTTTTTGTTAACTAAAAAGATTCAAAATTATTTCTAAGAATAAACCGGAAAAAAATAAAATACACTTTATGAAAAACACAAAAAAGGACAAAAAAAGAAAGAATATAAAACATGATACTGTAGAAACTAATTCAAATAAGTGAAATATAAATAAATGTAAATAAATGTCCAACTAATATTATAAAATAAATAATTAATCAAAATATAAAAACACTAAATACTCTATTAAAATATAAAAAAAAATAGTAAAACAAAAATTTAATGCTTGCACAAGCTATATATGTTCAGTGTTGGGCAAAGTTACTTTTGAAAGTAATGCATTACAATACTGAGTTACTCCCCAAAAAAGTAACTAGTTGCTTTTTATGGCAAGTAATGCATTACGTTACTTTTTATTACCTGGCTGAGGCTTGATCTCTTTCAGAACTTTTTTTAATAGAGGAGCTCTGCAATTAACAACGCACTGTTTAACCTACGCCTTCATTTACCTTTAAAAAAAAACCCTGATCCCAGAGCTCTACATGCCGTATATACAGATAAGTAAAAAGTTTAAAGCAATGTGTTGGCTACTTTTGTACTATTTGTCTTACGTAAAATCACTGTCCATTGAGACAATCCTCTTTTCTTTTTCTTCGAAGCATTCAAAATAATGAACACATTCTTTCATTGACTGCGCGATTCATTGTGACTATTTTCATTTTAATTCAGCTATTTATTTTTTAAAAGCTAATTATTTAAACTAAAAAGTAACTTGCGTTACATTTTCAAAAATGTAACTCAAATATTATTACTTAATTTTGAAAAGTAACGTGTTACTTTACAAGTAACGTGAGTTACGTAATAATATTACTTTAAGTAACGAGTAATGCATTACCCCAACACTGTATATAGTCAAGCCAAAATTGGGATATGAACAATTTCAGGCTTGACTGTAAATATAGTTAAAGCTATACTGGTCAAAATAATACATAAAGTTTTTAAACATTTTGGAGTAGGATTTATTTTAAAACTGAAATGTTTTGTTTGTTGTTGTTGTTGTTAAAAGACTGAAGCAGTATTTTCTTGTAAAATGTACTCCAATAATGCGACTTTCGCATAGAAATCATTACAATAACGACAACAGATGATGATCTTCCTGCTTCTGAATAGTCATGAAACTAGAAATGATGTTTTATATCCAAAAATATTTGAATGTAAAGAAAATAAATCTGTGATCATGTCTCTTTAGAAGACTTTAGAAGATTTATTTTATTAACAGAGGGAAATAAAGATTTTGAGATTTAATTTAAAACGTATACATTTTTTCTTCCAAAGATGAACAGTTATTAGGTTTGAAACGGCATGCCGGTGATTACACACATTTTTATTTTTGTTCAAACAATTCCTTTGAAGTCTTCGTGAACCGGAAATTGCTGAGACTTATTTCAGTATGTTGATGTACTTCCAACTGAATATTGAGTAGGGGGCGGGGCTTTCTTTTTGCACATCATTCCCTCATAGCAAACTAACGGTAAGAGGGGCGCGGTTAAGAATATTGTGGCTGAAGCCGTCAAACTGACATCATCAGAGAAGAATGAGCTAGCAAATGGTCAGAATCTGATTAAAGATTATCAAAGCAAACTTGCACGGATTAATTATGAGGAACAAAAACTTGCACTAGTAAATTAAACATTTTAAATTCTCATTTCACAGACTTTAAGTGTCACTGCCCAAATATTAAAAGCCGAAATCACTGTGTTATTGAATATGTTTCCTAATTGTGCACGCTGTGTGCCTGAGTGCTGATATTCCTCCAACCTTCTCCACAGCATCTCGTTTCCACTCGTGGTTTGTATGTGTGTGTGTTTGTGATTAGTGTGTGTCTCTAACCTTCTCATTGGGGTCTTGTTTGCGGTTGGCTTCTCTTCCACGCAGGCTCTTAGTACTGATGCCCGACTCTGACGTCTGCATGATCAGCTGAGTGGCCAAGAACTGCTGGATCTGCTCCAGAACGTCTCTCTGCATCTCCAGGGCCATGTGATAAACGTCGTGATCCGAGCTGTTGTACATCACTGCGTTCTGGAACATCAGCATAATGTCCCGCTGGAACTCGGCCGTGGTGCGGATCTGGCCAGACTCGATGTTCTTCTTGATGGCTGAGAGGTCCATTGGTCTGAATGAGGGAAAAAGAGTACAGGAAATGCTATGAGCTAACAGAAAAAAACAACTATATGCTGAACTCCCATAATGTTTCCTACATCTACCATTTAAAAAAAATTATATTCCATTATATTTTAATGGGTATATAAGGCTGCATTTACACTGCATGGTTAAAGTGACCCAATTCCATTTTTTTTCTTACATGTGGCACTGATCGGATATGGCCCATGTGCGTGTAAGCAGAAAAAAAACATTATTACTCTATTTACTCTAATCAGATTCAGGCCTTGTTCATATGTGCAAATTTATCAGTTATGAATCAGATCCATGCCCTTGTGTCTGCAGTGTAAGCAGGTAGATCGGATTTTCACCTGTCAATGCGAGTCGCGCATCATTAAAAATCGTAGCGAATGACGTCAACTCTGACGCTTTCATTTCGGAACAGACTTCAGCACAGAGACTTCAGAGAGTCACAAACTCTCATATACTAGGACAAAAAAAAAGCTTTCATACTGTCATTTAGCACAAGTATTTAAGAATGTTAGCGCCAGCACAACATCTGCCACGTAAACAATATAAACTAATATAAAACTATTGCTTACATAACATGCATAAATCACACCATGAACATGACATTAAAATCCCTACTGGTTTAAAAAGCCTCAATTAAAAGAATACGGCCAAATGATAACTTTTCTGTCATAAACTATAGTAAAACAACTTGGCAAAAAAAAAAAAAAATGAAACCCTGCGAACAGATTAAATACATGAATGGAGAAAAGAGCGCTCTTTTATTATCAGCTGTCAGTCAACGCCCGCTCATTTTTTTCTGTGTCATTACGCCTTTTGTTGTGTGCAGTGTAAATGCAGACATAGGATACAAGTGACTTTTAAAAGATGATGTAAGCGGGTCATAAACAAACAAACAAAATCAGATACAGTCAAAAAAATCAGAATCTGCAGAGATCTGCAGTGTAAATGCAGCCTAAGTTTTTAATAATCAAAGAGCATGTCTAATTATATAACTATATAAATTATTTAATATATACAATACAATTGAGCAAAATTGACAAAAGAGCAGTCTCACAAAAGAGCAGTTTCCATTAAAAGAGCAGATTCCCTAAGAGAGCAACACAGTCAATCAACAAGTCTTTTTCAAGAAGCTGTTCTGTCTGTGCGTTTCTGGATGCGGTGGTTCCTATCTCCGGATGATGGGCATGGGTATCGCATCACAGGTCTGGGGGTCCAGCATGTCGATGCGGTGCTCGTGGACAGCTCATGCTCTCACTGTGAGAGCGTGGCTGTTGCACAGCTGAGATCGCGGCTTCCAAGCCACCCCTGTTGCTCCCCGTGAAAGCGGTTAGCACGCGGGCAGATCTGAGGATTACAGTGGGGGTTTATCCGTCGCCTCCGGGCCCGCGGACCCCCCACTCATCCACAGCACGCTCCATCCAAGCTTCGAGTGGTGGTGCGGTTCATCCCCCGGTTCAGCCTCTGCTTGATGACACCGGAGATCAGATGTCCATCGCGACATCGGAGGGCGAGCTGTCATGCTCAGATGACAGTCCGGGCTCGCTTCCATCCTGCGGGGTGCAATGCGTAGTCACGGTTCTCGAATCAGACATGATGGCTGCGCTTCCTGGGCTGCTTCGGTGGTGTGGCTGGAGATGGCTTGTCCCCCAGTCTCACCGCCGGACCGACTAGAGGTGTGGCGTGCGGGCTGATGTAAGATGAATCTTCCAGCTCCCGTCCACTTCTTTCCAGGGGCGCACAGCGAGCGCAAGCTGGCATAGAGGGCGTTTTTTCCCTGCCCGGTCCTCGTGCGCTTCCGCCTTCACCTCCCCTGATGGCGAGGCGGCCAGTGGGTACGAAGCTATTCCTAAGGTGGTTGGCGCCGCCACCTGGAGGGGTAAGCTGAGACCCCCGTCCAAGGCGGGTGGGTTTTCTGTGTCTCTCATGGCCAGAGCCCACAACGTTGCGGGCCATGCCGCTTCTGCCCTGCACCACGGCACCTGCTGTGCTGCACAGGGGCGGTTCTTCCCCAGGCTTATGCGTAAGCACCGCACAGTGGTCGACTATGCTCTAATGACCTTCAAGTCGGCCGCCCGTGCCCTGGGGAGGACGATGGCCACACAGTGGTCCAGAAATGCCACCCTTGGCTTACCCTGGCAGATAAGCGCCGCGCCGACAAAGTACGCTTTCTTGGTGTGCCCATATCCCAGGCAGGCCTACTCGGCGACACTATCGGGGACTTTACCTGGGAGTCCTCGGTGGTGAGAGATCAGCCGTGCGCTATGGAGCAGGTCATCTGCTGGTGGGCTCGGAAAACGGCTCCCCCACCGGACCCGTCCGCGCTGGCTGTTCTTCGCCGAGAGCGCTCTTCCCGCAGCTCCAAAATGCTCCGCCGTCACAGCCCGTTACACTGGCTAGTGAACACGCCGAGCCTCGCTGCAGGAAGTTGACGCTCCTGTCATAGGTCGCCGTAAAGTCCGGTAATTGGACCGCGAAGCGAACCTAAGGCGGGCCACTTGGAGAGGAGGAGAACCGTTCTTTCCCTGGTGGAGGGCTGGGGCTTCCCCGCGAACGAATGTAGCGATCCGAAAAGAGCGGCTTTTCCTCCCTCTGGGTGTGGAAGCCCAATTGCTGCCAGCATGGGACGCACTGCCTTCCAGCTCTCAGCTTTGGTGCACTTCACCACAGGCTTTGAGGGCGCCAGAGGATGATCTCCTTTCTCGCACCTCCAGCCTCTCCGCGGGATCCTGGGAGGAAGGTAAGAGTCAATCTCTTATTTTCAGTTCTTCCTCGGGACGCTCTGCTTCCCGGGGTGAGCACTCCCCATCCCGAAGCTGCCCCTCCGCGGGTATGTCAGCGATCATTCCGGTGATGCTGCTCGTTCGGACTCTGTCAGCCTGGTTAGCGCTGCTCAGCCCGTCGTAGTAGCTCACACGGACGGTCAGACTCGGCTATGCATTTCAACGCGCTATTGGCCTCCCGAGATCATGGGTGTGTATTTAAGCGATCATCGCTATGCTACCCCAGTCTCGCGTGAGAAGATTGTTATCCTCCTGGCGAAGGAAACAATCGAGCCGGTCCCTCCAGCCGAGATGAAGAGTGGGTTTACGCCCCCACTTCATTGTACCCAGAGAGCGGTGGGTTATACCAATCCTATCTGCGCGTTTTGATCTGTCATCTGTTCAGGATGCTGATCAGGATGCTCATGTAGAAACGCATCCCCCAGTGCGCCCGTCCGCGGGATTGGTTGCAGCTATAGACCTGAAGGACGCTCACTCCATGTCTCGCTCTCTCCCTCCTAAAGTGCGACGGGGCCCAAGCATGGCAGTAAATGGTCCTCCCCTTCGGGCTCTTCCTGTTCCATGCATGGAGGATGCCCTGTGCCTCTTTGGCGCACGCGCATCTGCATTTTTGATTATTCATTGACCTGGGTTAATTTTTTTTTTCAGACTTTTGAATTAGTCGATTATGCATAGGGACCTGGTGCTCTGGCACCTCGGCCTGTTGGGGTTTCGGGTCAACCGAGAATGAGCAAGCTCTCCCCCGGGCAGAGCTTCTCTCATCTCGGGTTGGAGCTGGACCCGGTCTCCCTCACGGCGCGCTTTTAGCGCGCTGGGCTAGTGTTGCCCTGTCCGTTTAATTCGGCAGTTATAGTGGTTTCACTGAAGTTTTTCAGAGGCTCCTGGGGCATATGACATTTTGTAGCCGCTATCACACCGCTTAATTGTTCATATGAGACCACTTCAGCGCTGGCTTCGCGATCGGGTCCCCAGATGGGCATGGCGCTCGGAGACGCACCGGGTGTCCATCACTACTCTGTGTCTCCGCACCTTCAGCCCCTGGATGGACCTTGCCTTCCACGGGCCTGGGTGCTTGATGCTTCCAGTACGGGCTGGTGGGTTGTGTATATCGAGCATGCAGCCGCAGGTTCGTAAATCGGACTTCGGTTGCGTTGGCATTCAATTGCCTGGAGTTGTTGGCAGTGTTTCTCGCTCTCCGCCGGTTCCTACCGGTACAGGAGGGGACACACGTGTTGGTTAGGACGGCCAGCATGGCTGCGATGTGCGCCAAACGGCTGATGTGCGCTACCGCCGCATGTCTCAGCTCGCTCGCCATCTGCTCCTCCGGAGTCATGCGGCTTAATAGCTGCGCCGTTCCTATTCCATACGAGCTCTACCGTGCCAGCTTACATACTCTCACGACAGTTACGTTTCTGGGAGAATGGAGACTCCACCCCGGCACAGTCCAGCTGTTATGGGCACGCTTCAGAGAGGCCCAGGACATCCTGCCGCTTCTCCCGAGCGGCCCGTCGCCAGCTGCTTTCCCTGCTCTGCACGGATGCGCTGGCTCTCAGCTGGCCCCGGGTTTACGCAATATGTGTTTTTCCCCAGTGAGCCTGCGCGCACAGACTCTGTGCAAGGTCGGGGAGACAAGGTGCGGGTCTCGCTCATTGCGCCTCCATGGCCCAACCGGACCCGAGTTTCCAGACTCACACACTCCTCGTGATGGACCTCCCTGACGAATTCCCCGGAAGAAGTACTCCTTTTTCTGGGACGGGCACCCTCTGGCACCCGCGCAGCGTTCTGGAACCCTCATTGAGGGTTTCTAGACAGAGCGCGGTGGACTTAGGTGACCTATCAGTAGATGGTTAACACCGTCACTCAGGCTAGAGCACCCTGTATAGGCAAGCCTATGTCCTGTAGTGGAGTCTATTCGTTGTGTGGAGCTCTTCTCTCTGAGAAGAACCCCGGACATGCCAGATTAGTGTTGTGTTTTCTTCCTTTAGGATAACTGGAGCGCAGGCTGTCACCCTCCACACTGAAGGTTTGGCGTGCTGCCATCCCCGCTCTCTGTGGCAGCGGATGGTAGCGCGCTGGGAAAGCATAACCTTATCAGCCGGTTCCTCAGAGGTGCGTGGCGCGAGATGGTTAATTCCATCCCCGCCCCCCTCTCTTGCCCTCTCGGGATCTCTCTAGCCCCAGCGGTTATGGTTAGGTCCGTTGAGCCCCTCGACTCAGTATCTGTAAGTTTTCTGTCCATGAAGGCAGCTCTACTGGTATCATTTAGAAGGGTTAGGATTCCGGTGGCATTTTCGGTCAGCGAATCGTGCCAGGATTATGGACCGGCCTACTCTCACGTTTACCTGAGACCCCGGTTCAGCTTGTGCCAAGGTTCCTACCACCCCTTTTAATATTAAAAGTGGTAGTGAGCCTGCAAGCGCTGTCTGCGGAGGAGGCAGACCCAGCCCTTTTATTGTATGTCCGCGCACTGCGCGTAATGTGACACGTAGAGCATACGTCTTTAAGCAGCTCTTTTCTGTTATGATCGGCAGAAGGGAAGTGCCGTATCAAAGCAGAGGTTGGTCCATTTTATAGTTATGCCATTGCCCTCGCCTCATGTGCCAGGGCAAGCTGTGTACTCCGGGAGAGACAGCACACTTAAAAAAAACAAAAAAAAATGGTGCCTACTTTTCGGCGTGAGTACGCAGCGCCTCTTAACAGATTATGCAGAGCTGCAGGCTGGGCGACACCTAACACATTCACGAGATTTTATAATCCTCGAGTGGAGTTGGTTTCCTCCCGATTACTGGGTCACTCCGGTCAATCGGGACGAAATTAAACTCGGTGTCAAAAACGCTTGCTGCGCCATGCTCCCTAACCTGGAGATACGTGCGCCTTTTCTATTCTGCTAGTAAGTTTCCCGCTTGGCGAACCCTAGAGAATTCCTCCGATGCCCCCAGCACCCGACTCAGCAGAGGAGCCGGGTGCCTGGCTCAGTGTGATGTCTGGTATGCCCACTCTTGGTCTTCCCACATGCTGAGGTTCGGTGCCAGCTATGCGCGGTCCCCGATGGTGATCCCATATGATTATTTCAGCCAAGGAGTGTTCCCCCTGACCAGGCGGAACAGTGTCTTCCCTACCCGCTAACCAGCTTATCATATGTAGCACTCCCCCCCCTCCATAGGGCTAGTCCATATGTCCTTATTGCCATCAAGTCTCCCCTCTTGGGTAGCAGGTGGCCTCCGCAGCTTCCTCCCCCTTCGGGGACTGGCACGCTTTCCCAACGTACTGTCGTATTTCTAAAATCCCTAGACTATATTAGCTAAGTAAAAGCACATTTACGACCCCCGATCTAAATTGTAATTATTCCCATGCAATGGTAATTAAGGGCCTAGGGGACGTTGGAAGGTTGCGCTCTTGGTGATGCTTGTGCGCCCGCGCTATGGTTGGCAAACTTCACATCAGGAGCGTGACAAGCTTAGCTGCAGTGGCGTTTTCCATACAGTCTCCCATAGTCTGTAACCAGACGCACGTTGAAGTTCCCGTATGAAGGGGAACGTCCTGGTTACGTCCGTAACCCACGTTCCCCGAATAAGGGAACGGAGACGTGCGTCTCCACTGCCACAGCAGCTGAGTCTCCAGCTGATTAGCTGAGTGATCGGCTCTTCAGCAGGCAAATTCTGAGGCTCACTCCGCAGCGTGCAGCTTATATAGCGCTGATGGCTCATTGCTGCCAGCTGTGGAGCAGAGCTCTGCCAATTCAATTTGGCATTTCATTGGCCCGTTTTCTTACTCTTCAGAGTGATTGGTCGTCTGACGTACTCCCATAGTCTGTTACCAGACGCTTGTCTCCGTTCCCTTATTCGGGGAACGTGGGTTACGGACGTAACCAGGACATTTTACATTTTCATTATGAAACATATGTATGCATACATTAATTTGTTTATTTATGAATTATGCATTTCATTAAGATATAAAATAAGTATACATGGATATATGATTTAATTCAAAATTCTGTATATTTATGTACATTTACTAGTAAATATTGTAAATATATTAATTACTTGTAAATTTACTCATTCATAACCTGGCAAAGTTTGTGAAACTCCATAATTCCAATTTTATTATGTATAAGAGATTGTCATCTTGGTACCTGTGTACAATGCTGTGATACCCCGGTGCGATGTCATCAGACACAGGCTGCAGAAACACACTTGCATATCTGAAACAAAACCATGAATGATACACTAACAAAAAAGTGTCGGCAACATTTGTGAACAAAAGAGCTATTTTGGTCATTCTCCATCCAAACAAAATTTGCACAGAGTGCAAACATATTTGGCCTTTAAACGATCATAACATATGTAAGAAAGTGCCTGGTTGTACCACTAGGTGGCACTAGTGTGACTTCTATCTTATTTTTAAGTAAGCATCGCTAGTATGGAAGACTATGGAAGAATTTAGTCTTTTACTTTTGCTCATACATTGTTGTTTTTTTGGGCTTTTATTTAAATTTAAATGAACTAAATGTAAAATAATATATATTAAAATACAATTTATGTTGCATTTCAGTAATTTCTGTAATAAAATTGTAATAAAGCAAAACTTTTGTACTGATGTAAAGATGTTTGGGGTGTTAAGCAATGTTCATTTCAATTTAGACTTAATAATGCAGTGATGACTTGTTGAAATGAGTGCAATAATTACAAACGTGTCGCCATGAATATTATGTGTAGGTCAAAGGCACAGCCTTTATATGCTATTTACATGTTGTTTAGTCTAGGCTGCAGGGAGCCATAGCAGGGGAGCTAAAGACACATGCGGCTCCAGAACCACGGATTGCTGAACCCTGCACTAATAAATCTGCTGGTTGGTGCTTATGATCATAACGAGTTCAGTGTGAAAAGCTGACCTGTGATTGGCTGCTGCTCGCCAAACCAACATTATAGCTTTCTTCCAGATCTTCTGAGCTTGTAGGGCCTCCTGATCTTCACTACACATGGAACTGAGAGAGCGAGAGAGAGATTTTTCAGCCATATTTAATTAACAAAAAATATTGCTAATTTAATCTTCATTAAAAAAAAAGGTCAAAACAAAGCTCCTTTTCAATAACAGAAAACATTAATTCATTCATTTTCTTTTCGGCTTAGTCCCTTTATTAATCTGGGGTTGCCCACAGCGGAATGAACTTATCCAGCATATGTATTACGCAGCGGATGCCCTTCCAGCTGCAACCCATCACTGAGAAATAACAGAAAACAATACACTTGTATAACACCATATTCCTTTATAAATGTGTTTAATGAGTCTATAGCTTCATAAACAAAAATCAATTAAAAGTCTTGATTTAATCATAGCAGCAAATACCCTTTCAACATTATATTCAGTCTTTTTCTCAATTGTCTCTCTATATATATTTTCTATATATATTATAATATATTCAAATCTTTTTCTTCTTCTGCTGATATTAATGGCAATTTTTGCTTTTCCCAAACTCAAATTTAACAACTGATATTGATAGAGAGATAGAGAGAGAGCTGTTAAAGACAGATGAAGGATCAAAATATCAAGTAATTGAATAAATTAGGCATACAACTGTGATGAGGCTGGGCTGCTTGCGGTGGAGTCTGCTGTGGTGTAGCGCTGCGAGTGACTGCCGTATCCATCCTCACTCTCACTAGCAGGAGGATCCACCTCGGAGAGATACGGGCCCTCGCCGTCCACATCGCCACACTCCTTCATCTCCATCCCTTCATCCACATCCACCTCACTGCCTCCATCCTCCTCCTTCACCTCCTACAGTCAGAGAAACACGTCAAACACTGAGATATAAAGTCAACATTTTTGTTTTTATACCAACTGTTGTCAGTTTTTTTTTAATGAAATGCTGTAATTTGTCATTTATTGTGCAACTTTGTTCTTGATTTTATTGCTCAGCCATTTAATGTGTTCGTAATGTGTAGTTGTGGCAAATGGAGTGTTGTTGGACTGTGATGTGGTGTTTGTGGTCTAATAATTTATTGTACAATTCATTTGTAATGTACAGTGGTGGCAAACGGGTTTCCCCTCACAGGGATTAATAAAGTTGTCTAATGTAATCTCATACAATCAGTTCTGTTTGTCAAAAAAATGCAGGGAGTTGTAAACTGATTAAGTACAAAGCTAAAATCATTAAAAAATAAAATCTAAATTAAGTGTTTAGTAAAAAAAATAAGTAAGGGATACACAACAGATTGTAGAGTGCTAAAGGATTTTAAATGCGCCACTTGGAGGCAAAGAAACACCAGATGTTAAGTGTCCCTGAACCCTAACCTGATTTCACCAAGTAGGACATGTTCCTGGATTAACATCTATGTTGATCCTGGAACAACATTCCAATCAGCCAATCAGAATTAAGGAATGCGTTTAATGTTTATGTTCAGTTTAGGCTTACGGTTAGGTTTATGCACTTATACATGATTGTTATCCAACTATTATTCCCCTCTGATTTTGGGAATAATTTAGTTATGGTTGGGTTTAGGGGTAGGGAATAGATATGGATTACATTTTCGAACAAAAATGATGTTCCAGGATCAACATAGACGTTAATCCAGGATCGCATTGTACTTGGCAAAATCATGACACTAAATAACTGTGACTGTTTTACTACTGTTTTAGGGAAGCACATTTATTTCTAAATTGTGACCAAAGCGGACTCTGAAACTGCCTCTGCATTAAATGATTTTACTCCACATCTTACAGCCAATCAGAATCATCAGACTATGGAATAATAACTCACAATAGCTTGTGTTAGCTACCTCTTTACAAATATTTTGAGCATATTTGCATACATTGCCATGACAGAACAGTAGTGCAGTAAGAATATACCACAGAACGAAATATTGAGCTATTTTGAACTCTCACACTGAAGCAACACAGCGCGTGCACTTTACAAGTTACTTAACGGTACCGTATGCTGCTCTTTGGCACTAACAATCTACCCTAAATGATCCTTTTAGGCTGAAAATATGGTGCATCCCTAGTCTGAAAACTGAAATCTCTTTTACTGAAAATTTTAGCTCTGGAGGTCTATCTAGAACAGTGGCTACAGTGGGCAACAACTGTTCAATCTTGTGTATAGAGAAGGGACTCATACTAACTTACATGCGCACAAGATGAGACAGAATCTTATATTTCCATAGTTTTTTTTATATTTCCAATGTGAGTGACTATTATACAATCTCGCCTTCTGCAGCACCTTGCACATGAGCACCACGTTTTTAGATGTCTCAATGTCAGTTCCAGAGCCATAGATAGATTCAGTCTGGTCAGTTCAAAAGCAGCAAACCAATCAGAAGAACTCAGAGGTAGCTTTAGAGTAGCAAGTTGGCATGACAATGGTACCATGGCAGAACCATTTCTGAGCGCTGCATCTCACGTTTTCAGATGCAAAGGCTTTGCGATTGGCTCCTAAATTGCTGCACTGCTGTGGTCTTTGTGATTGGCACATCTGGACTGAATGTATTCATTATCGGATTGCATGAACCGAACTGTGAATGGCATAAAATATGATGGCATAAAATATGAGCAAAAAAAAAAGAACAGGTTGCTGATTTCACTTTCCTTCCACTCTCGTGCATGTCATTAAAATTTGAAATAGCTCAATATTCCGCTTTGTGGATATTCTGTTCATGAACCTACATGATATGGCAATGGTGGTAAAATGACTCCTCTTTAATCATTCCCTATTAGTGCGAGCCAACCTATAGCACTGCGGTGCTCACGACAACCAGAGTTTGATTCCTGGCTCGTTTGCCAATTCTTCACCTCTCACTGCTCCCCGTCAATTCCTGTCTCCATTCTCTACTGTCAAATATATAAAAAAACCTATTTGTTTTAATAAAACAAAATGTGTGTTTTTTTTTTTTTATTAGTATAATCCAAGTTATTGAGTAAAATCTATATATTTTTAATAATAATAATAATAATAATAATAATAATAATAATAATAATAATTAGGGATGCACCGTTATGGATATTTTGGCCGATATCGATAACGGCTAACTCTTAAAATTTGGAGGCCGATAGCCCATATACTATAGCCGATAAATATAAATATTTCATAATGTTATATTTTTATACAGTGAACAACTGATTTAATTTGAAAAACTTCATAAAAGATCTTATGAACTGAATAGCAAAAAAAGCAATAATTTCAAAATTGCAAGGTGATTATATAGACCTATATTCACGATTTCACATAAATCAGCCGGCAAAAAATAAATTATTTCCTTTTCTTCGCATAGCAAATTAACATGCAACTTTACTGTTGTATAAAAATAATAGGTTAAATAACAAAATGGGATTTAATTAACAAAGTTAAAAATATATATTATAAATAAAATGAAAATGAAAGAGCTAATAATTGAAACCAGCTCAAATGTTCTTGAATAAAACGTGTTACAGTAATGTACATACTGTGTGTACAAATATGTAATGTGCGAAAAAGCGTTTTGACAGTTCTGAGCCACCATACAAGCGAAATGCTAAATACAGATAGTATGATTTAAAAATGATCGATGAAAGGTTTATGATAAACCACTGTGAGTTTAACTGCAGGCTAATGCGGTGTGCTGCGCATGCACACGAAGCAGTCAGATGAGTCAGATTTTGGAACACCTGAGCATTGACCACAGATGACTTTATGACAAACACAGAGCATAATATAAAGACAGAATGTGGCGGAGGGTTGAGAAACTCTATGCTGGATTCAGTGACTGGCGCAGCTCTCTCCTGCTGCTGTGAAGGCTCTGACGGCTCACTAGTCACTATGTGTTCGTGGTAATAGCCATCACGTTGCTCGTTATAATCATTATAAATATGCCGATCAAACTGAATACAATCTTACACCAACAACACATGGCAAGCAACGCGTTGATAAGAACAAATAATATATTAGATTACAAACAACCCAAAGAGTTGTTTAGCACGTGTGCATCGCTGCTATTATGTTTACACATGTAATATTTTTCCTGAGGCGATTTAAACCAAAATACACAATGACACTCTATCAAACATGTCTACAATGATGAGAAATATGGTTACTTACTGAGGTATTAACGCACAGCAATACCACACAAAGTAAGGACGGACTTTGAAGGAATAAACAATGAGGTAAGCTCCGTTATAGTGCACTTGACAAGTCTGAACAAGTTCAACCCATGCATGCGCAAGGCAGGCAGTTCTGTACAATTAAGTAATTTATCGGCTTAAAGATATCAGCCTAATTTTGATATCTGATCGATAACGATAACAATAAAAATATTATTATTATTATTATTATTTATCGACCGATAATGATATGGCCGCCGATATATCGTGCATCTTTAATATTAATAATAAAATAATTATTACAAAGCATTTTTGGTTTCGTTTTTTGGGCAAGTGCATTCAGAATTTTTGGTTTAGGCGCAGTATTTTCCTTTTGGTGCATCCCTAGCGGTAATGAAAGAAAATGCATACTATACTGTACTGAACTGTAAAGTCACAGGCCAGGCCCTTCATCACTTCTGACTGGCTTGATTTTACTGTTGTATGATTTGTAAGCGAGTCGTGTCAATTAAAAAATAAATCCAAAAAAACTCACTAATCCCAAAGTTTAGAGCAGGGGTGCCCAAACTCGGTCCTGGAGGGTCTGTGTCCTGCAGATTTTAGCTCCAACTTGCCTCAACACACCTGCACGGATGTTTCTAGAAAGCCTAGTAAGAGCTTGATTAGCTAGCCCAGGTATGTCTGATTGGGGTTGGAACTAAACTTTGCAGGACACCGGACCACCAGGACTGTGTTTGGGCACCCCTGGTTTAGAGTATATACACAGGCATAATTTTCATTTTGCTTTGCTGATACCTTTGCATCTTTTGCTGAGGCTGAGCTATCTTCTGAATCCAGACAGGGTGTCACGGTCTCTGGCTGAACCCAGTCCTCTCCTTCACACTTCACAGCTGGACTCGGTGTTCTGTTCTCTGGCTGCGTTGTTTTCTCCACACCACCTTCACCCTCTCCTTCCCTCTCGACCTCCGTTTTAACCTCTGGGTCCTGGTTCTGCTCTGTTTCCGGGGCAGAGGGCATCGCAGGCTCCTCTGTCACTCCCTCAACCGCTTCAGTTTCTGTAGCCTCTTCTACCAGAACCTCCATTTCTCCCTGCACACCCGGGGGGGTTGGGCCACTCTCTGTGCCCGCTGTGATGCCGCTCTGCTGGATCATAGGTTCTGGTTCGGCTGCCTTAAATGTCTGTGATTCCCAGGGGCTGGTGAGGGGGTGACCTCCGACCGCTGGATCCTCACAGAGGGAGAGAGCCGCCTCCACCGCTGCTGCGTCCAGAGCCTCCACAGGGTCGTCCACCTGAGATAGAGGTATTGCTTTTAGATACATGTTGATATTCAATCACTCAATATATTGTGATAGTGAACATGCACAATATTGATATTGTGGGCACTTTAAAATGCTGTGAATAATTATTTATTATTTAACCCTTGTGTACTGTTCAAATGTACTACCCATTTCGTTTCTGTTTTTGCCCCATTGACTTCCATTATTATGGCATTTTTTGATTGCAAAGCCATGACACCATATAATTATGCATTCTTGATTGCTGGTGGTTTTTCCTGTTGGGAAGAGGTCAAATGTGTAATTTTGTAGTTTGAGCTTAAGTATTGTGTCCTTTTAAAGGTCCACATCTTGAATCCTCATATCCTGATTTTGGTTAATTTAGAGGTCTTTGGTCCATTCGGTTTTCATATTAAAGTCACATAAGAGCTTGTTTTTTCTGTTTGTCTGTTGTGCACCAGAGTTTGGATTGCAGAGTTCAAAAGAACACAAATTCAAATGTATTGCACTAAATGTTTAATCAAACCAAACCTGTCAAATGTAAACATACTCTAAGAAATCTTATCAAAAGACAGAGATTTGCAATAAAAAAGTTTTTTTTACTTTTTATTTAAATATTTTTATTTCTTATTTGTACAGTTAAAAAAGTCAACAATTCACATATTGGACATACAACATCTAGATGTGTATACATTAAACTTATTTTCCACTTATTTAAATGTCAATCTGTGTTCTTGTGTTGATATGTATGTATGTACTGTAAGTACCCTGAGCTCCTGAAAAAAACACAAAAATTCCTTGTGTGTTTGTGCACACTTGGCGAAGAAAGCTCATTCTGATTCTGATTTTATAGGACAGTATAGTGGAGACAAGAAAGCATTGGAAGCAGAGAGAGGGGAGGGATCGGCAAAAGACTTTAAGAGTACAGTGCTAAATGTTGATGCACTAACCACTAGGCTATTTGCAGCAGACCATTGTTTTATAATAAATAACATTCCATCCGCATATAGAAAATGGTCATCTTTTGCTTATCTGCACAGGCAAAACACGTGAAACAGCGATAAATATGTATTTTTTTAAATATCCTTTGATAAATAGGTTTTTCTATGACTTGGAAAACAAAAATATAAAATTCCCTGACTTTCAATGTCTAGAATAGACTTATTTTATTCCAGAAGTTCCAAATGACAAACAAAAATCTATGATTTTCCATGATTTCGAAAACAAAACAAAATTAATTTTCTTACTTTTAATGTCTAGAATAGATTAATTTTTTTACAGACGTTCCATAGACTGTAGGAATATGAACCAAACTGCCATAGTAGAAAAAAAATACTAGGAAAATCTAAGTTTATATTTGACTGTTTGGTTAAATTATTCAAAATCTTGTGTGTTCAACAGAAGAAAAGACATGTAAGAATGTAAACTGAGAATTTCATTTTTGGATGGACCCTTTAATACTGTATGACGTTCCAGCCAAACATAACTTTGTAAATTATTTTGTATGTGTATACCTTCTCCTCTATGATTGCAATGATGTCTCCCACAGTCTCCAGGTCCAGTTCATGGCCCATGTATGACACTGATACCACTGTGTCCTCCTCCACCAGCTCCGTCTCTTTCCCCTCCACCTCCGCCGGTGTGGATGAACCTGCCATCACAGCCTCTACTCCAAAACCTTCAGCAACGGCTGCGTCTCCTGCACACACCAACAAACACCACTTACACCATGTCCTAACAACACACGACAAGATTCCAAAGACAAGCAACTTGTCTGTCTGCACCAAAAGCGACGCGACATGACAGAAACATTTAAATACCATCCACTGCACTCCCAAGAAAAATGGTAAAAGCTTTCAATCTAATTAATGCATATTAAAGCTCTTTAACATTATTGATAGGCTGCTGAGAGACTTATGTTGTTGGTTTGCACTGAGTCACAGTTCTGACTTACATTATCAAACCATCTGCTAGTTATTTCATTTTCAAGATCTGAGGTGAACGATCTGCTGCTGCTTTCAGTAGTATGGCAATACATTTCATGTAAAATGGCATTTAAACTCACATTGGGAGCATTTAACACTGAATAAAGCACATAATCTGTACCTGAGGTGATCATTGTCATAGTAGTATATGTTGTTGTTCTGCCGTGGAAATAGAAAGCATTTCCAATATAGAAATTTTGTTTGTTGTCATAGCAAATTGTTAGGACAAAAACTCCTTTTAACGTGGAAAAGATAGCTTTTATTTTGTGTCGCAGCTCCACATGTAGTTAGGACACAGTGTTACACAGTACACTTACACATCTCTCTCATGAAGTGACGACTCTTTATAAAAGAATAACAATCATATTTCTAAAGGTTGAATTTAGCCTTTAATTTGAGTATGGTTGGGTTATTTCGATACCGCTGCTAATTCGATACTTTTAAATCGGTACCGGTGCCAAAACGGTGCCTGAACCAATACTTTTGAGCCACAAAATTATGGTGGATGACTCTAGAAAAATCTTTTATTTGACAAAAAAATTATTTTAATCATTTTAATTGAACAATATAATTAAAGTTTAAAGTATACATCAATTCATATTTTATATATTTGAATTGCATTATTATATATTTCTTTTGATCATTTGCTTGTTAGCATGAATTTAAGATTTGCATTATGCAATTAACATTACATTAGCTTTCTATTAACCTGTGGAATGGCTGTCATCAAAATAAGGAAACACCTTTTTTCTAGGGTTGGGGCTTGTGACTACGTTTACATGACACATATTTGCCTTAATCTGAATAAGACAATAATATGATTAAGGTTTTTACATGAGTTGCTTTTTGAATGTTCCTTTCATGATCTCGTTTTGCATGTTATAGTACATAGATCGATTAACATCATTGCGTCACCGCGCTATCCACGTTTCCTCCGGAGTTTCATGTAATTTCAGGTGTTTCATTTTTAATTGTTCAACTTTAACTGCAGTTAGGAAGTTTCACTTTCATTCAGCAACATATTGTTCATGCCCCCGTGACATACTGAGGTATTGGATGAGAATATGAAGTAAGGACTGGTGGAAGAGTGTTGTTTTAATGGAATTTGATAGCGCAGACCGAATGGAAAGAAAAAACCTCTGCATTTCGTGACGCGGGTGTCTGTGATCCTTTAAGGTAATCAAAAATCACTGTTTACATGGTAGACTCTTAATCAGAGTATTGTCTTAATCATATTAAAATCTGAGTATTGGTGTCCATGTAAACGTACTCAGTGAAAGTGCCAGGTGATGTCGCAAGCTGTCAAAGAGAGTGCATTCCTCTGCCTTTAAGTTTATTCCATGTGCACTCAAATGTTTCATTAAGTTTGACGTGTTTCCCCCCTTGCACGCAACTTTTGTAAAGCATCTGCTTCATGCTGGTGTGTCAGAATCCTTGCTTGTAAAATATAGCCATACTTTAGATCGCTTAGTTTAAGCAAATTTGATCAACGCGATCATGCGTGTTTGATGATTCTGAAGGGAGTCGCTCACTGGATGCACTGTACTGCGTGCGTTTCCTATGTGTGTGCATTCACTAAGCAACAAAAACAAATGCCTAACATCGCCGATGGTGTTCGTATCCCTCATTGTTTAGAATTATACGTTTAGAGATGGTGTGACACAATGCTGTCAGGTGTCTGTTCTGTGATCATGTGCTCCTTTGTTCTGTTTCCCGCCATTACCTATGTTCATCAGTTCCACCTGTGTCCAATTAGTTCCATTATGTGCGGTGAATTTAAGTCCTGTGTTTTGTTCAGTCCAGTGTCCGGTATTGAATGTACGTCATGTCATGTTGTCTTCACCCCATCATCGTCATCCCTGTGAATCGTCTTCCTGAGTGTCCCAGTTGTGAGTGTTCTGATTGTAAATAAATCTACGTGTTCCCCTTGTTTCGTGCCTTTGTGGTAAGCAGTCGTGACAAACGCGTACATATGTGTGCCTTTGATGTACCCCTTAATGCTTCTTACGTCCTTGTCGCAGCACCAGTGGCACCAAAATTAGGCACTGAAATTCATATGCTGATTCGGTCCGGTACATACCAGTTGCAAAGGTACGGTTTCGGTACCCAACCCTAAAGTTGAGTAATTAATAGGTGTGTTCTGCAACGAAACCTTAAAGGGACAGTTCACCCAAAAATAAAAATTCTGTCATCATTTACTCACCCTTCACTTGTTGAAATGGGTTTTGTAAATTGTAAAAAAAAATTAAAATTGTCATTTAAATCTTTACATTTAAAGTGAGAGTTTCCCTTAATTTAAAGGAATAGTTCACCCATTCTGAACGCTGGTTGCTGGGACCCACTGACTTCCATTGTAATATTTGTTCCTACTGAGAAGACGATGGGTCCCAGCAACCACCATTCTTTAGAATATCTTCTTTCGTGTTCAACAGAAGAAAGAAACTCGTAAAGGCTTTAAAACCACACGAGGCAGAGTAAATGAGTTTATTTTTTGCATGAACTACTACTTTTAAATTGATCAAACATAAAAATATGTAAAAATAAATAAAACGGTACCAGTTTTTCTTAAGAAGGTTATTGTAGTATCGAGGACAGAGTTCTATATGTGAAAAAATAAATCTGCGATATTGCACTCTTTTCAAATAACCATTAGTACATAGTGGTGCTGCTGATATGGCGGCAATGAATCCCTTTGTTAATAAGAAAGAAGGAAAGTTACTGCCCAAAGTTTCTGTCATTCGCTGTTCTATTCTGTACATTTTAAATCAAAATTTGGTGATTTAAAAATATGTATATATGTAGCCAATAACAAATGCCATTTTTTATTGGGGTACCAAAAACTGAAGAGTGCCTGCCTGAAGGTTTACCAGGGATTTTGGAATTTTGCAAGCCCTGCATTTATAATGTTCTAATAAGAATTAGATTTCAAATGAATGATGTTCTTTTGAGCTTTCCACTCATTAAAGAATCCTGAAAAATCATATCAGAAATTCCACAAAAAATATTAAGCATCACGGTTGTCAAAATGGATTATGATTTTTAAAAATTGCACCAAATCAGCCTATCAGAATGAATTCTGAAGGATCATGTGACACTAACGACTAGAGTCATAGGTATAGTTTACATTTTAAAACAGAAAACTTTTCTGTTTTACATTATTTTATTACTGTAAATTTTATCAAATAAGCAAAGCCCTTTCAAAAATCTTATCGATCCCAACCTTGTACATCTGGAGTTCAAAAATAATGTCATTGGAGTCTGAGAAATGTGCTATTGGATGAGGATGAAGAACTGCACATAACATGGCAAACAGGAAACAGACCAGACCGAGAGAGCACTAAAGAGAGGAAATCAGAGACCTGTTTTAGGCACAGAGAGGTGGTCCGGGGCTGGAGGGACCACAGTAGGGGGCTTAGGGGGATCAGTGCTCACAGGCTGCTGTGCTGGGGTGACGCTCTCCAACAGACGGGATAGCGTAGGAGCATCTGACAGAGACACACACATATAGCGCTACAAACACACACACACTAAAGCACAAAGCTACCTGCACACTGCTCAAAACTACAGTTATAATGTAACACACAAGCATGAAATCTAAGAGTGGCATGCAGAATGACTAAAGAAAAGCGCTAAAGGCAATTTAAACCACAACAAACAGTGTAACTCAATATTGAGCTTGTTCACTGTCACAGAAATTGTTTAACGCTGAGGAAAGACACTTTTAGAACAAACAGAAAGAAGAGTTTATGTTTACCTGCTGTGATGTCTTGAGTAGCAGGAAGAACTGTTGCAGAAGTATGAAGCTCAACTGCATGAGAACCATTACTCAAACCTGTGGCCACTTCACCTTCAACCACCTGCATTAACCACAGACAAACTCTCCACTTCAGTAAATGATTCCTTAACCAAAAACAATTAATTGCATGCAGGATTAGTATAAAATTATTAAGTTTATACTAGAAGTTTGATAATGAGAAGTTTGAATGTACAGATGTTTTGGTTTGCAATTGGCTGTTGGTTGTTAAAGGGTCATGAATCCCTAAAACACATTTTATGAGATATTAGCTATGTTTCCATCCACCTATTTTTATGCGAATTTTGGATATGTACATAAAAAATGGTTGATGGAAACCCCAAGATGCACATAAATTTTGAAAAGCGCATAAAAAAAATGTATGCGTAATCTTTTTTTACTTTTAATTTCTAAGCTTTCTATGTATGTACAACTCTTATTTTGAAAACGACAGAGGTAGGGAGATTAAAGCTTGCTGTGGTGCGCCACATCTTTACATTGTTTGCTATATACTGTCATTGTGGCATAAAATTATGAATTCTTCCCCTCCCCCCAAAAAGCTATTCAAGTCCTCTGGTGAAATTGAATTTATCACTAAATATATTGCAGAAAAACTAAATAATCGCAATTTTTTTTTTTTTTTTTTCAAAACCATGCAATGTTGAGTACCACAATATCTTTCTGTGGAGACTTTTTTGACTATTTATAGAACAATATTACAATAATCTTTTTTCCCAAATTTCAAAGCTTACTATGTATGTAAAACTCTTATTTTGAAAACAACAGAGGCAGGGAGATTAAAGCTTGCCGTGGTGCGCCACATTTATACATTGTTTTCTATATATTGCCATTGTGGCATAGAATTATGAATTCTTTCCCAAAAAAAAGCTATTCAAGTCCTCTGGTGAAACTGTATTTATCACAATATTGCAGAAAAACAAAATATCGCAGTATTTTGTTTTTCCAATATTGTGCAGCCCTAATGTTGAGTACCACAAAATCTTTCTGTGGAGGCTTTTTTGACTATTTATAGAACAATATGAAGTAGACAAGAAAGTGGGGTTGAGAAATGGGCCTGGGACATGACACAGCCCAAATCCTGTTTGCTGTGACATGCGCCTAAAATCCAAAGGCTTAAATGTTAAGAGCTTTACAGTGTCCCTCACTCACTCACCAGTCTGGAGCTGGCAGCAATGAGACTGCCCTTCTTCAGCAGTTCAGACAGCAGCGGAGAGGGAGGCGGTGTGGCTTTCGGAGCGAGGTGTTTCTTCTGTGAAGAGTCGTCCACCAGAGCGCTCAGTCCTGACTCTTTAGGCCCTGGACCCATGACATCTGACACAGGCATGAAGACGGTCACTCCTTGAGCCTAGATGGACAAATCATGAGTTTGAGATCTTAGGGAGCTTTCACACCTATAGATCGATTGTTTTGTTCTGAAACAGGGATTCAAATTGTTACAATGAGTACGTTTACATGGGCACCAATACTCTGAATTTAACATGATTAAGACAATACTCTCGTCAAGAGTCTACCACGTAAACAGTGATTTTGATTACCTTAATCTGACTAAAGTCATAATCGTACTAAACAGAAATGTAATTAAGACGAGTATTCCTATTTTAGTCGCATGAAGTGCAGTACAGACATGTAAACACCTTAATCAAACTATTACTGTTTTGTAGTACTTTTCGCCACATTTCACGACAGGACGCACACAGGGCAGTTGTCAGACGACAAACAAATAAGAATGACTTCAAGCAGGAGAGCACATTTTTGATGCGAGCAGGGAACGATGACTTTGCTGAGAATTCTCCCACCAGTTCTTACTGCATAGTCTCATCCAGTACCTTGAGTTTGTCATGGGCACATGAACGAAAAGTGAATAAAATGGAAGAGGTGGCCTGTTGCTTGAGAATTGGCATGCGCCGTCGTCTGTTTGCATGCATAGTGTGAGAAATTAACTGCAGTTGAGATGTGCTACAACATGCAAGACGGGATCATGAAAGGAACATTCAAAAAGCAACTCATGTAAACACCTTAATCATATTATTGTCTTATTCAGATTAAGGCAAATAATTAGATTACTGATGACCATGTAAACATAATCACTGTTGCTTTTTTTTCTTGGTGTGGTTCGCTTTCACACAGCAAAGTTTCTAAACGGACCAAAACAGTTAAAACAAGTCACGTGCGAGTAAACTCTCCTCACGTTGGTCAGAGTTTGGTTTATTTTCCAGGATTCTGCTCGGCTGTCATTCGTCGTCATTTTAATTTATGACGCTGAGAAATGAGACATTATAAGCGAAAAGGTGCACTTTAATTTTGAATGGTGACACCCACAGACATAGTCATCAACAAACAGAAATCAGAGGCTATTAAGCACACCCTTACACACCGCTGATTTTCCATTGTGTTCACGTGCTCAACAGAAATGCCTGTGATTGGCTGTGAAGGTCATCAGTTCACCAAACTCACCGCTGTTTACTGAATGTAACCACAGATACAGGGACACTGGAGCGTTTTAAAGTCACATCGATCAGCTGGTTGTCTATAAACTGATACATACGAGCGATCTGCTGATGAATCGTGGCTTTAAAACGTTCCAGTGTCCCTGTATCTGTGTTTACACTCAGTAAACAGCGGTGAGTTTGGTGAACTGATGACCTTCACAGCCAATCACAGTCATTTCTGTTGAGTACGTGAACACAATGGCAAATCAGCGCTGTTTAAGAATGTGCTCAATAGCACTCAAATGTTAGCGAAAAATTGAATGTTTTTAAAATTTCAGTATCGATTGGTACTGAATTCCAGTATCGTGACAACCCTAATTTACTAGTATTCAGCTAAAAGTGCAATTTAAAGGCTTAACTAGGTTAATTAGGCAAGTTAGGGTAATTAGGCAAGACATTGTATAACAGTGGTTTGTTCTGTAGACAATAGGAAAAATATTGCTTAAAGGGGGCTAATAATATTGACCTTAAAATTTATATATTTTTAATGTAAAACTGCTTTTATTCTAGCCGAAATAAAACAAATAAGACTTTCTTCAGAAGAAAAAATATTACAGGAAATGCTGTGAAAAATTCCTTGCTCTGTTAAACATCATTTGGGAAATATTTGAAAAAGGAAAAAAAATTCACAGGAGGGCTAATAATTTTGACTTTATCTGTATATCGATTCTATAACAGAAGTCGAGTTAACCAAAAAGTAAATGATATTATACTTTTTTTTTTAAATAGTTTAGTTAGACAGGATGCTTTCACTTTCGTATTCGTCATGAAACGCACTTCACCGGTAGGAATGATATCTCTACTCATCATTCTCTCTTCTTATATCCTATATATGCATATTACATATTTATAATACACTGTGATACAGCCTGGTTTGTTAGTTGGTTAGATCGTATTGCTTTTTCACTACAACCGAACCGCTCCAGAGTTTGTTTCAACCGAGTCTCAGACTGATTGTTTTGGCGTGGATAAGAGCACAATCCACTTGTTAAGTGTAACGTCATGCAAAGCAGCTTCCGGGTCCGGCTCTATCAAACCGTATGGGGAGACTCAACAAATGGTAATAATAAACGTTTACAAAGTGAAGTAATACTTTCAAAAATCATGATCGCAATATGTATATCCATGCCTAATATCAAATGGCCAGAAAGTGATTAATTTTTTATAAATTGTTCAAATATTGGTGTCTGTGACGCAGCAAGTCCAGAGACTGTTGTGTACACCATGATTTTATATAAAATTCACTTTAATGTGTGATATGATTAAAAAGTGTTCATAAACAAATATTTTCTCAATTCAAATAAGTAGCGGCTTGGACCCAGAAACAGTATTTCATATCTCATGAATTAACAAGCGGATTGCGGGTTTCACATATGCCCAAACGAACCAAGCTAAGGGGGCAAAGGCATCAGGTGCCGAAACAAACGTCTAGGTGTGAAAGCTTCCTTTAAAGTCAGCTTCAAGTCATGAAACGGTGCAAGATACTCACCATGTGACTGGCACAGGATTCATCCGTCATTGGCTGCAATGCGTCTGGCTGTAAAATGTCCATGCTTGGAGAGATAGCGCTGGGTGGAGAGCGTACCGTCACACTGGGAACTCTCTTCGGTGTGTTCTTAGCTGCCTGACGCACTGGAAAGAAACAAAATGTTATACGTTAATAATTATGCAAAATAAAACAATGTTTCACTGCCGAAGCTCAAAGCAATAAAAACCCATTTCCTAGTACAGAAAATCTAATGTGTGTGAAATAAGCAGCATGCGGCAAGAAAGATTATTAGAAAATACATTTGCAATATGTTGCACCATTGAACTAATATAATTGAAACTTTTGTGATGGCGTTGAGTTATGAAAGTGCTGAGTAAATGAAAGCCTCACTCTGATAGGCTGCCTCAGTTGCCTTTTTCTTCTGCTCCGCCTCCTCCTCTTCCTGCTTCTTCTTTCTGTTAAAAGACAAACAATCCCATCATGACGCGCGCACGCACAAATGGTAGATTTGAGCTGAATTTTGATGTTTGAATTGGATTACAAAATTGGGTAACAAAATTATTTATCTGTATTCAGCTTTGACTGTAATCATAATACTAAAACTGACACTTCAAATCAATCACTGCATCCCAAATGGCACACTATACACTATGTACTTATGCACTTACACACTCAACAGTGTAGTATATGAATTTAGTGTCGTCCCAATTGGAACACTAACCTTTTTTTACTAACCAGATGACGTTTGACGGTTACCAAATTAGTAAATAAATGACCAAACTACCAAATTGTGCCTGCCATGAGTATAACTGCATTTACCATCAGGAGGCGGAATAATCACTCTCGTAGGAGAATTTTGATTTCACAATCCAAAATAAATAATCCGATAGCTCCGCCCTTTTCGCTACGTGAGCAAAGCTGCAGCCGTTGAGAGTGTGAAGTGTCCAACATTCCACACTTATTTTTAACGGTTGAATAAGTGCATCATCTGGGTATTTAAAGTGCACTTATTCCGTTTAGAATAAAAGAATATTTCAGCGTGAACTCACTACTTACAGCATTTATACAACAAAATGGCATAGAATAGTACATAAGTATGCGATTTGGGATGCATCTAATATTTCAAACACAAAAAACTAAACTGAAAATCAGTCAATGATAAGAGCTAAATATAAATTAATATGCAAAATCTGTCAATTTATTATACAAATTTGACATGGTCAAATATTTACCATGAAACATTTTTCATGTTTTTTTTTGTATTAAAAAATAAATGCTAAAAAAAAGACTTTATTCAATTAAGTGCCTCATATTTATCCATTAAGCAGTCATATTTGAATATCTACGAGAGTTAAAATATTGTGACAAAATATATAAATATTTTTAATTCTAAATTTACTCACTATTTATTCACCCACTCCACTTTTTCCAGACTTTTTTTTGTTTCTTTTTTTTTTGTTGAACACAAAAAAGTATTTTGAAACTAACATCCATCGTAGAAAAACAATGAATAATAATGGAAGCTTGAAAAAAGTTGTTCAATGCAAACATAAAAAAGAAAAAAACATTTTTAAGCATGAAAAACAGAACATAATTGTCTTACAGCTCTATTTCTGCCCAGAGCTCCTCCAATTTAGTGTCTACGTGACCTGCCTGGATCAAATCCACCTCTTTCTTCAGTTTCCTGAATGGACAGAGCACATTTATCATGCATGTGACAGAAACAAAACAGGGAAAAGAACTTGTGTAGAACAGGTGTAGATTTACCTGTATTTCTCCTGTGTGTCTTTGATCAGCCTCTTGAGCTCCTCGATTCTCTCTGCTGTCAATCTGCGGACGATCACATCCTCGATGGTCTCTACCACCTCCCCTTTCTCACCCCGCTTACGTCTGCAAGTAATTTAAGTAGTTCAAATATTACTCTAAAGTTTAATTACACATAGCATGTTCATATTTATATACTTTTTTGCTTTTTTTGTCTTTGAAGACTGGAAAATTGAACTCTTTTATGCTTTGTTTGAACAATTATCAGATTTATTAAAGATGATCAGCATAGGGCTGTGCAATATGAGAATATACACTCACTTGCCACTTTATTAGGTACACCTTAGTAGTACCAGGTTTGAACCCCCTTTTGCCTTCAGAACTGCCTTAATTATTCGTGGCATAGATTCAACAAGGTACTGGAAATATTCTTCAGAGATTTTGGTCCATATTGACATGATAGCATCACACAGTTGCTGCAGATTTGTCGGCTGCACATCCATGATGCGAATCTCCCATTCCACCACATCCTAAAGGTACTCTATTGGATTGAATTCTAGTGACTGTGGAGGCCATTTGAGTACAGCGAACTCATTGTCATGTTTAAGAAACCAGTCTGAGATGATTCATGCTTTATAACATGGTGTGTTATTCTGCTGGAAGTAGCCATCAGAAGATGGGTACACTGTGGTCATAAAGGGATGGACATGGTCAGCAACAATACTCAGGTAGGCTGTGGCGTTGACACGATGCTTGACAACGAGTGGTTATTTGAGTTACTGTTGCCTTTCTATCAGCTGGAACCAGTCTGGCCATTCTCCTCTGACCTCTGGCATCAACAAGGCATTTGCGCCCACAGAACTGCCGCTCACTGGATATTTTCTCTTTTTCGGACCATTCTCTGTATACCTTAGAGACGGTTGTGCGTGAAAATCCCAGTAGAACAGCAGTTTCTGAAATACACAGACCAGCCCATCTGTGTCTGGCACCAACAACCAGGCCACGTTCAAAGTCACTTAAATCACCTTTCTTCCCCATTCTGATGCTCGGTTTGAACTGCAGCAGATCGTCTTGACCATTTCTCATGCCTAAATGCATTGAGTTGCTGCCATGTGATTGGCTGATTAGAAATTTGTGTTAACGGACAGGTGTACCTAATAAAGTGGCCGGTGAGTGTATTAGGTTTAGAAATGTGTTGAAAAAAAAATCTTCTTTCCGTTAAACATAAATTGGGAAAAAAAATATACAGGAGGGCTAATAATTCAGGAGGGCTAGATATGAGAAAACTTGTATTGTGATATGAGATTTTTATCATATTGCCCAGCCCTAGCTTAGCGCAGCTGTTTTAAGAAAGATAGTGAAAGATCATCACTTACTTTGGAGCCTCTGTGGTTTCCAGTAGTTGAGAATACTGGGAGGCGCAGTGCTGTAGAGGTCATATTGAAAACAAATCACTAAGCAAATCCCTAATATGCATTACACTCAAGGGATAGTTCACCTAAAAATTAAAATATTGTCATCGTTTACTCACCCTCAGGTCGTTCCTATCCTATATACATAACTTTTTATTTGGTATTTGGAAGTCAGTAACCAAAGCTGATCTTGCCTCCCAATCACTCCCATATTTATTCATTTTTTCCATCTATGGCAGTAAATGAGTAGTGAGATCTGTTTGGTTATTGATATTCTACCAAATATTTTCCTTTGTGCTCAACAGAAAAAAGAAATGTATATGTATTTGGAATTACCTGGGTGTGAGTAAATTATGACTGAATTTTCATTTTTGGGTGAAGCATTGCATTTAATTGATTTCATAATTATTAGGTTATTTTAATTACCTTCTGGGAAAACCAGTCTGGGGGTCGTCCCGACTCGGAGAAAGGCTTGATGGCTCTGCTTACAGACACCCTAACAAAAATTACCAGCAATAATTAATACATATTACTCAGTGGAAACACGTCACAGCTTTTAAAACAGCAACTTAGGGATGACATTAATTAAAAATCAACACTTTCATTTAAAACATATCTTTTCCAAATGCATGTTATAGTTACTATTGTAGTTTAAACAATTCGTGTGCATATGCTTTAAACCCAATCCTACATGTTTTACACACAATAGAAAATAAATATTTCTTTTTCTATTTTAATACATTTAGTCCTTTAATACCCAAAGTTTAACACTACACTGAAAAAGTGAAACACAGTGGTCCTTCGTTTATCGTTTATCGTTCGTTTTAGTTACGTTCTAAAAATAGCCCGCGATAGGCGAAATCCGCGAAGTAGTCAGCTTTATTTTTTACAATTATTATAGACGTTTTAAGGCTGTAAAACCCCTCACTGCACACTTTATACACATTTATCAGACAGGCATTAACATTTTCAAACTTTCCTCTCGTTTAAACACTCAAAGTTCAAACTTCCGTAGAAAATTAAGTCCAGTATTATAGAATGAATCCAAAGATCAAAACCTGTTGTCAGGCGCAAACATTCATTGCTGTCAGCAAAAGGTTAATAAAGCTTTTTAGCTTTAGTGCTGATAATATTGGCATCCAGTGTAATGTTCTTTTTCCTGCAGTCACTGATCCACAAAGTGAAAGCAGACTCCATCCTTAAGGGGGTCACAGCAGATGCGCCACACACATGACAGTTAGAAGTAAACACGGACGCGCACATTCGCATGTTATTTAAAATTAAATTATTCAGACGGGGCTCTGTGGTGCGTCAGAAACATGAACTGTGTGCCGAGTCGTAGCTGAGCACCACAGATAGCCACCGGCTTGCGGCGCCGGTGTGCGTACCCTGAAACCTATGTTTGCATGCCGCTGTGTGGCGCGGCGCATACGGTGTGCGACCCCCTTTACGATGGTCTTGCTGCGAACAGTTACAACCCTTTTTGCATCCTTGTTGAAACTCACACTGCTAGCGATCAAAGATTTATGTTAATTTGGCAAGCTGAACGCATTCTGTACTGTACAAGACATGGAGGAGATGGTCTACAGCCAATCAGGACGCAGAACACAATGCGCTGTAAACAAAAAAAAGCATGTAAATTGCACTAAAATAAATCTATGAAACTGCGAGAGCGTGAAAAGTGAACCACGTTATAGCGAGGGACCAGTGTATACAACATAAGCCATTACCAGGGTTTCTGCAGGTTTCTTCAAATCAAATTTAAGACTTTTTAAGACTCTTTTAAGACCATTATGAATGAAATTTTAGACTTACACAGGACTAAACACTAAGGATTTTTTCTAATGGCCCGCTTACTTCTGTAAATAGTTTTTGTATTAATGGAAGATCATGTAAAGGAATGTGTAGCTTTAGTTTTCTTTCCCTGATTAGGGAATTTAATTTAATTTAATTTGCTGTATAAATGTCTAACAGCTGTTGTGAATTGTATCTCTTTGCAATAAAAAAAAAAGATGTCTTGAGATGGATTATAGGTGATTGGGTCTTGGCCAGATTAGGTAGCTTTATATGGACATAGGGAAATTAAGACCTGTTTAAAATGATTTAAGACCTACAACACAATATTTCAGTGAATTTAAGACTTTTTGAGGCGTAAAATTTTGTTTTTTAATTTAAGACATTTTAAGACTTTTTGAGACCCCGTGGACACCCTGATTACAGAAACGTTTTCGGATTTTGAAACATGATTCGAAATTAAATGATATAAGAGAAATTCTACATTATATTCAGGTCAGTGATGAGCTTATCTGTGATATTACGGACCTAAATTATATTCATAAATTGAACTCAACTCAATATATAAAAGTGAGTTGAACATAAAAAGGGGGTTTCAAGCATCAAAAGTTTAACAGAGCTTAAATTTACTGTTTTCCACACATATATTAAAATGTGTCATTTTATTAAATATATTTCTATGCAAAAAAAACAACAACAATTCAGTGTAATAACACTTCTAGTCAATGATTTTATCAACACAAATTGCCTTGATTTTACGCTTTTAAATGAAACTTGGCTAGATGACAGCTGTAGTGCAACAATCCTGAATGAAACCACCCCTGCCAATTTCGATTTTATGAGTGTTTGCAGAGCCAATAGGAGAGGTGGAGGCATTGCTGCGCTGTTTAAAGATGTCTATGAGTGTAAACAAGTGTCATTTGGTGACTATTTGTCCTTTGAATATCTGAGTATAGCACTAAAAGGTGCTCCACGCATTTTACTGATCATTATCTACAGACCTCCAAAATATTCTCTAACTTTTATTGATGATTTTACAGAGCTGCTATCAATAGTAACTTCTGAATTTGACTATTTTACTATAGCTGGGGATTTTAACATTCACATTGATAATACTGAAATCAATGCTGCAAAAGAACTGATGACTGATCTGACTCAGCATTTTCAAGGACCCACACACAATCGTGGACACAATCTAGATTTTCACCAGTGAGCAGTTTATGAAGGTCATATCACTAGCACCAAGCATATCTGCAGATTCTGTTGATTCTCTCCTTGATCTATTTAACTCTAAAGTTAAGAATGTCATAGATGACATTGCTCCTGTTAAAGTCAGGAAGAGGACTGGGAGACAGAACACACCTTGGACAAGGTCAACAGCGGTAAAGATGATGAAAAGACAGTGCAGAAAAGCTGAGCATATGTGGAGGAAGACGAAACTAGTAGTCTATTATAACATCTATAAAGACTGTCTTCATGCTTTTAATGTGGAGCTAAACACTGCTAGGCAGACTTTCTTTTCAAACCTTATAAACAGCAACCTAAATAACGCTCGCACCCTCTTTGCAACGGTAGAGAGACTCACAAACCCCCCCGGTAGGACTCCCAGTGAACTACTCTCTGAAAGCAAATGTAATGAGTTTGCTCATTTCTTTACTGACAAGATCTATAATATCAGAAAGGCAATCAGCTCATCCAATCAGCCAAGTTGTGTCAACGTCAGACAAGCTTAAGCACAACTTAAGAAATCAGACAGTATGTCTGATTTCATGGCAATTGATCGTAAAATCTTAGAAGAGATCGTGCAAATTATGAAAACATCAACCTGCAGTCTTGACACACATCATTCCTCAAAACGGTGTTTAACTGTCTAGAAATGGATCTCCTAAAAGTGGTAAATGCTTCACTTCTCTCAGGGACTTTCCCAAAGTCACTTAAAACTGCAGTTAAACCCCTCTTGAAAAGGAGCAACCTGGATAACACCCTATTGAGCAACTACAGGCCAATTTCAAATCTCCCTTTCATTGGCAAAATCATTGAAAAAGTTGTTTTTAACCAGGTTAACACGTTCTTAAGCTCCAAGGGATGTTTAGACAATTTTCAATCTGGTTTCAGAGCACATCACAGTACAGAGAGCGCCCTTATAAAGATAATCAATGATATCCGCCTAAATACAGATTCAGGCAAACTAACAGTGCTGGTATTGCTTGATCTCAGTGCTGCATTTGACACTGTCGATCACAGCATACTTCTGGATAGGCTGGAAAACTGGGTTGGGCTGTCTGGGACGTTCCTCAAATGGTTCAGATCTTACCTTGAAGGGAGAGGTTACTATGTCAGTATAGGTGACCATAGGTGGAGGTGGACACCCATGACATGTGGAGTCCCACAAGATTCAATTCTGGCACCTCTCCTGTTCAACCTTTATATGCTCCCACTAAGCCAAATAATGAGAAAGAACCAAATCTCCTACCACAGCTATGATGATGAAACTCAGATCTACTTAGCCTTGCTGCCTAATGACTTCAGCCCCATTGACAACCTCTGCCAATGCATTGATGAAATTAACAGTTGGATGTGCCAAAACTTTCTTCAGTTAAACAAAGAGAAAACTGAAGTCATTGCGTTTGGGAACAGAGATGAGGTTCTCAAGGTGAATGCGTACCTTGGCTCTAAGGGTTAAACAACAAAAAATAAGGTCAAGAATCTTGGTGTGACTCTGGAGTCAGATATGAGTTTCAGTAGTCACGTCACAGCAGTAACTAAATCAGCATACTATCATCTCAAAAACATTGCAAGAATTAGATGCTTTGTTTCCAGTGAGGACTTAGAGAAACTTGTTCATGCGTTTATCACCAGCAGAGTGGATTACTGTATTGGACTCCTCACTGGCCTTCCCAAAAAGACAGTCAGACAGTTACAGCTCATCCAGAACGCTGCTGCCAGGATTCTGACCAGAACCAGAAAATCAGAGCACATCACACCTGTCCTCAGGTCTTTACATTGGCTCCCAGTCACATTCAGAATAGATTTTAAAGTATTACTACTTGTCTATAAATCACTAAATGGCCTAGGACCTCAATAC
>CAIGQV010018344.1:3913365-3930762 GCA_903798115.1 Danio jaintianensis | reverse complement strand
AACCATCACAGTTATTAACGTCTACACCTTCCCAAACCCTAAACCCAGTCATCAGTTATCAACGTACAGCCGCGAGTTGTGGAGGCTTTCATACTTGACGTGCTCGCCATTGTACTGTTATTTGCAACCACAGGGGGTGACGCCGAGTAGGCTAACTGTCATGAAAAAAAAAAATGGAGGAAGAAGTCAGCAAGTGGAGTTGCTAAATTAATGAATATAACAATATATCAAATGAATAGGTTGTGGATAAATTTGGAGAGAACTCGTAAAAACATTTGGTGAAAATGCTCTCTGGTAAGTATTTCCACCATCTTGCCAACAACATCTCATTGTGACATCTCGCATGGTTCAATGGGATCTCGATAACTGCAAGTTATGCCTCTAACTTACTTACGCTTAGCATGCAAGAGGTAGCCCAGTTATTATTATTACTGCTTTACATATTAATATATAACTGTACAATGCATTATATAAATATTTTTTTAAAGATAAAAATAATTAAGATTCCATTTTTCAAAGTGTGATTGATAATGTCCTCATATGTAAAGGATACACACAAAAAGGCATTTCTATTTCTATTATTTACGATGAAAAAATACAAATTAGAACAGAAAATGTATGTAATACAAACTGGTTTATTTTTCTAGTACTTCAGGAATTACTACTACTTAACAATCATGCCAAAAAAGCCTTTTGAATTTGGTATATTGGGGCACATGATACTTATTTGACTGAGATACTACTTTGGACACAAAAGGACTCCACACACTTCCATGAAGGGGGATTAGCTCAGATGGTAGAGCGCTCGCTTAGCATGCGAGAGGTAGCGGGATCGATGCCCGCATCCTCCAACCTTTATTATTCCAGTTATTACTGCTTTAATATATTATCATATAACTGTTGCATGCATTATATAAACACATTTTTTTTTTCAAAAGACAACTTCAAGAAAACATTTTTCAAAGTGTGAAACAATGCTCTTATGTCTAAGGACATAAACAAAACAAAGCAACCATTTGAATCTTTTTTCTCAAGACTTCCATTCATCTCTAGATGTTAAAAACAGCTTGTTATGCTCCAAACTGATATTTTCTTTTTATATTATTCTACTTTGTCTGTATAGTCATGAACATACTTGCTTGTAGACCAAGTAGTTTGACCTTTTTCTCACGTTTATTTTTCATAGTAATTTCTCCCATAGGCGACTGAATCAGAGATTCTAAAACAATCGCACTTCGGCATTGCAGTATAAGGTCAATAGAGTAAAAATCTGATCATCAGTGTCAATTATTTTTATTTTTTTATCAGTTAAAAAGAATGTATTTGTCCGAGATACTACTTTAGGCTCAACAGGGGCCCATGAGGCCTTATCTCCATTGAGGGGGATTAGCTCAGATGGTAGAGCGCTCGCTTAGCATGCGAGAGGTAGCGGGATCGATGCCCGCATCCTCCAATTGTTATTATTTCTGAAACCACTATTATTATTATTTTAACATATGACATTACTATAGAACTCAACATACTTCAAATTTATGTAAAAAGTAAAAAAAAACATGAAACATTAAATCAATATTCATTGAGTGTGATTAACAATGCCCTATAATACTATATATTACAATAATAATAATATATAAACACATATAAATGATACATGCAAAAAAGCCACTTCTATAAAATGAAGCTCTGAATCACTGAACACACTGCAATCCTACAGCTCTATGATCATCAGTGTTCATTATTTATTCTTACCAGTTCTGATCTCCGCTTCTCATCACGGAGGAGGCGAGACACAGTTTCTCACGAATAGACCAGGGCTCAGTCGGACCCAGAGACAGCATTTTGTGCTCTACAGAGGCAGAGAGGCGTTCACAACATTACTTTTATTTGCAGCTGTAGCTCATGCGATTTAACGTTATTACAAAAAACGTCAGGGGAAAGTGTAAAAATAAAAAGGCTAATGTAGCATGACCACAAATACTTATTCTGTTTTAAAATAAAACGAACCATTCACTCCACATTAAATAATTTGCGTTACATTTGGATAATGTAAAACAGCACATATGGTATTAAAAATATAAGGAAATAATGTAAACAGAGATCGCCTTTGTTATCACGAATCCTAGCTAGCGCAACAACGAAATTGCTCACCGCGGCTTTACTAAGAGCTTTAGCTCTTCCGTTTATAAAGGATAAAATACTTAAGAATTCAATGTACAAAGTGCTTAGATACTAAATTGCAATGTTCATTCATTTTTAAATAAAATAGCACTTACTTCCCATCCCAGTCGACATTTTCGCCTTTCTGAAACAGGCCGCAAGGCTCGTTCTACTCACTTCCGCCGGTACTATTCCGGTGTGACACCCGAGTGTGGGGTGTCACGTAAATATGTTTCCGCCAGTAAGGTTCACACAGGGGGATTAGCTCAAATGGTAGAGCGCTCGCTTAGCATGCGAGAGGTAGCGGGATCGATGCCCGCATCCTCCAATTTTTTTTATTCAGAGAACTTTAACATAAACACCAAAACTGCTAACCCTTTTGCATCCCTGCAACTAACGTTAATGGCTTAGCGCACGTTGTGCGGGACGCTGGAGCGGCCTGGGTCTATACATACCTGCACCTCTATATACCTGTACAGTACAATGTACTCGTTTTTAGACTTTAAGATACAAAAGATTCCCACATAGTATCATAATTCATGCGAGGGATTCTACATTAAAATGATTTAAGTCTGTACAATGTATAAGTTATTATATTAAAAAAATTATAATTATTTATTTTAATATGATTTATATTCGTTAAAAGATAGTTCATGTTTTTTGTAACACGCTGATTACTTTCATCCAAGGATTTAAAGGTCCTCTAACTCTATTTTACCTGTAACAACTTTTTTTACTTTGCACGCATTTCTAATAAAACTGTTGTATAAACTGTTATTTTGTAGTACATCGTGTATTTTATCACTGCTCAGTGAAATCGTATTATAATTATTAACCAGCTAATCATTATTTTCCAATTTTAATGTAGAGTTTTTTAATCCATTTGTAAGACGGCCTGTTTTTGTTAGCACACGCACAAAACATCTTTGTAAATTATTATTTGAAGTAACTAAACTAAGCTTAGATATTAGATAGCAACGTTTACCAGTTTTTGAAATAAAGTAACACTTACTTTGACATTTTCGCCTTTGTGCAACAGACAGTAACGTTAGCCTAACAGGCCCGTTCTACTCACTCCAACAACAAAAATCATCTTTGTAAATTATTATTTGCATTGTTTGTATATTATTTGCATTTTGTATATTATATATAATACATTTAATAAGGGAACATGAAATCTAAGAGAGTATTTAAGGCAGAACGGTAGATAACGTTATATTGACGCGGTTAAATGACCAGCATTAACACCAATCAAAACATCAATATGCAACAAAAAAAGTTTCACAAGATGAACGTACCTGGAAGTGATGCAAGGGGTTCTTTTGGTTTCTATCTTTTTTGTTCCTCGGTGTCCGGACCGTCGATGTCTCTTTTCAGGTATAGATGTCCATCAATTGTCATCATTTGCCGTCAAAATCAGTGAGTGGTAAACATGAGGTGACCCAGGCCTCGGGCGCGTGTATGATGATGGGGGAATTGCATGTCACGTGTGCTAGCCATAGACTGTAAAAGATAGGTGCTAGCCTACTCTGCATTCACGTATACGTTAACGCATTTTTATAATTAAATATTTATATGTAGATATAGTTTTATTTGTATATGTATATGTTAATAATATATATTATAAATAGTAATAAATATACAATATTTATTATTAGTATTATTATTATTATTATTATTATTATTAATCTTATTTGAGCAACTGGGATGGTGACCCCCCTGGACTTCGTTATAAAATTACGATGAGATCATAAATAAGATTGACATTTACTTTACGATGATAATGATAACCGTACTTTTGAATAAGTTTGACCTAAGTTTCTTCATGAAGCATTAATAGTGTAGCTTCTTTCGCAGCCACCAGGTGTCAACAGCTCACCACAAGATGAACGCTGACAATAATTCACTCTTATCGAGAGCCCTGAACTTGCTTACCTCAAAATCAGCATATTATGAGACACCAATACTTTTTTATTCGTTTTATTGGAATGCTTATAAAAATGTTCGCAGTCATCATTGTTGTGATTACGGAAATATAGGCCTAGCACACCAAGGTTCCTCCTGTTAGGGGACCTATTCTGTAATTAGTTTCGAAATCATTGCTAATGAGTTCGTACTGAGGCGATATCCTCATTGATTTGACAGCAATATTCTAATGTACTTCATAAAAAGCAATAATTCTGAAAGGATCAAACCACCTGGGATGATCTAGCTATAGTTTAAGCAGGCATACTTGTCAGAGGAAGTGTGCTTATTTGTCAGGATGTGCTACCGTTAACATTACAATATAAGCATTTTGTCAGCAGAATATATTTATCAGGATAAACCTGTAGTGAATGTGCCTTTGTCAGGCAAAATAAATAACTCCAGCAACTCTAACATTAGGCCTAACCTGGCAAACACTGCAGTGCATTAGTTGGCATTGGCAATTACATTTTAATGCGGCGGCAACTGCTTATGCAATGAGAACCATATTTTTAATCATCTTTGCTAATCTTTTCTGCCAATTACTGTGATCTAATCAGCTTATTACTTTGCTTACAACAACATTTTCACAACCTGATCTAAAAAAAAACATAAAGGTTGTCCCCTAAACCTAACCTAATTTTATTTAAACACACTTTACAATAACAGTACATTAAGAGTGATCTACTAATATGTAAATTAAACATTACTTTAATATGAACTAATGATGAGTTAAGGCATGTGCTAACCAAGAACTAACTTCAACATGAGTCACATGAGGTCATGTGTGTGTGAATAATGGCTACCTTAATTACTTGTTAGTTCATGGTTGTTGATTAATGCATTAATTAACACTTTAGTTTAAGCTAAATGTAACTAACATGAACCTGTGACCTTAATTTATCTTTATGTCATGACTTTACTTGGAGGGGTACATTATCATTAACTCATTCTTAACTACTCATGAACTCCTTTGTTTAAAGATGGAGGAGAGACTAGTGGTCGCTGTTTCGAGTTATCCGGAGCTGTATGACTTCACAAATCTTGAATATCACAATATTATTAAATATTACAATTATAACAATACCAACAGGAGCACTCGCACACAATATGCAGCTGATTCCGTGGCTGCTTAGTGACACAAAAAGCACAGCACACTTCTTTTTTTCTTGTCAACAAAAAAGACGTGCGGTGCGCCTCGTGCTATCAGTATGGAAAAGCACATTCGGTGTGATCGACCCCTTAATTTTAATGTAGATAAAACACTTTTTCTATTGTTTTTAAATGTAAACATGTACTTGAAGGACGTGCATAACTGTTCCATTTAAACACAGGAGTTCATGAGTAGTAAAGAATGAGTTAATGATAATGTGCCCCTCCAAGTAAAGTCATGATGACATAAAGATACATTAACAGGTCATGAGTTCATGTTAGTTACATTTAGCTAAACCTAAAGAGTTAATTAATGCATTAATTAACAAACATGAACTAACACATAATTAAGGTAGCCATTATTCACACATAAACTTATGTGAACTCATGTTGTAGTTAAAGTTAGTTCAAGATTAACTCATCATTAATTCATAATGAAGTAACATCTAATTTACTGTTACTGTAAAGTGTTACCTAAACAGCTATTTAAGGAAAACTCAATATAGATACAATTTCTATGAGTGTCTGTTCAAGCATAAACATTTGAGAGTCTTTTTTTTTTCAGGACACCTGCCAAACACTCCAATCAGACACAGTAATTGTCCTAAACAATCCTTAATTTCAGATCTGGCCAAATTCTGACTAATTAACATGATCCCTGAATGGTTGCATTTTTCACGGTTTACGCTCCTGAGCTGTAAGTTTAATCGTCAGCAGTCTGTTTTTCCGAGCTCTTCACAGGAGAACCTGCTCTGTGTTCTACAGCAAATATTAATGAACGCATCGGCATAATATGATGTCCTCGGGCATCTCCACGGTTATAACACCATTCACTTGAATCAATATCTCTGTTGCATTTAATTGATGGGCTCATCTTATTCAGCAAAGGGCTGAGAAAGGCCTGGGGCGAAAGAAGAATGTGAGGTGAATGTGTTGAGGATAAGTGGTTGGGTTTCGTCAGGGAGAACCTCAATGATGTATATATGCTGTAATCGCATTGATGTGTCGGCCAGACAGCACCGGGGCGCCCTTTGTGGTGTGGGTCGAGTTTGTTTCGTTGGCTTCTCTTGCCTGTAGGGTGTTTGAGGAAGAGCTACACAACAACAGCTGTTGCTATCGAGAGAGAGGGAGGTCATATTGAGACCACAAGCGAGGAGTGACAGATAAAGAAATGGGATGTTGGGGACCAACAGCTCAGAGGCGTAAACACGAGATCTGCTAATGGAACTACGCTTGAATATTGACCCGTTTCCCCCTTTCAGTGCAACAGTAGAATCGAATTGGGTTTTAAAACTCTCTCTCACAAACACACACATTGCGGTGAGCAGATTTCTGAAATGAAAACAGGGACATTCCGTGTTCAACGATCGATATCTCATTTGAATTCCAATTCAATAAATTATGAATTAAATCATTACAATTCTGGTTTTGTGTATTCTCACTCCAGTGAATGTAGTGCTTTGTGGGTTTATGGTAAATCAAAGTACTATTAGAAATTACTTTAAGACATCAAGATCTGTAAAACACTTTATTTATAAAGTACTTTACAACTACACATGCAGACCAAAGTGCTGTACAAGCAAAAAAAACAAACATTTTGTCATACAAGAAAAAATGCTGTTTTTTTTAGCACTTGTTTTAAAGGGCGGCACGGTGGCTCAGTGGTTAGTACTGTCGCCTCACACCAAGAAGGTCGCTGGTTCGAGTCACGGCTGGGCGAGTTGGCATTTCTGTGTGGAGTTTGCATGTTCTCCCAGTGTTCGCGTGGGTTTCCTCCGGGTGCTCCGGTTTCCCCCACAGTCCAAAGACATGTGTTATAGGTTACTTGGATGAACTAAATTGACCTGTAGTGTATGAGTGTGTGTGTGAATGCGAGAGTGTATGGGTGTTTCCCAGTACTGGGTTGCGGTTGGAAGGGCATCTGCCACGTAAAACATATGCTGGAATAGTTGGCGGTTCATTCCGCTGTGGTGACCCCTGATAAATAAGGGATGATGAATGAACTTGTTTTAAATACATTTAGTGATGTTATCTCTCTAAAGTCAAAGTATTCCACAGCCTTGGACCTACAAGAGATAAGGCCAGGTCACTATAAATGCATTTATATGAAACAAATAATAGGTTTTTCTTAAAGGAGTAGTTCAACCCGAAATGAAAATTCAGCCACCATTTACTCACCCACAAGTGGTTCCAAATCTTTATGCGTTTCTTTATTCTGTTAAACATGAAAGAAGATATTTTGAAGAATGTAAGAAACTGGGAGCCATTGACATCCAGAAAAAAATACAGTAATCAATGGTTACTGGTTTCCAACATTTTTCAAAATATGTTCTTTGGTGTTCAACAGAAAAAAAGAAACTCAAACAGGTTTGAAATATGTGAAGCAAGAGTCAATTTTGACAGAATTTTCATATTTTTGGATGAACTATCCCTATAAAGCCCTAGGTGCTTGTTGAGGAGCAAGTGCTAACACATGCATGAGCCATCCCATGCACTGCTTTAAAAAAACATAATAAAATTGTTATATTTCATTTGTCCACAGTTAACCACCTCAGAGTCAGTTTGGAGAAATTATGAACAGTTTTTTTAATCCTCATCTGTATTTCATTGCATTTTTAGTATTTAACGTTAAACAAATTTATTGGATGAAAATCTTGCCCTCAATTAAATTATCCAATGATTTATTATTATTATTATTATTATTATTATTATTATTATTATTGTTATTATTATTATTATTCATTCATTCATTCATTTTCCTTTGGCTTAGTCCCTTATTTTTCAGGGGTCACCACAGTGGAATAAACCACCAACTATTCTGGTATATGTTTTACACAGTGGATGCCCTTTCAGCTGCAACCCAGTACTGGGAAACACCCATACACTCTCTCATTCACACACGCACACACACACTACGGCCAATTTAGTTTATCCAATTTACCTATAGCATAGGACCGAAGCACCCAGAGGAAACCCACGTGAACACTGGGAGAACATGCAAACTCTACACAGAAATGCCAACTGCCCCAGCTGGGACTCGAACCAGCGACCTTCTTGCTGTGAAGCGACAGTGCTAACCACTGAGCCACCGTGCTGCCTATTATTATTATTATTATTATTATTATTTTGAGTGTAATGTACAACGCCTGCATCTCATTGTAATAATCTTTACCTTAACTCCAGCTATTACCCACCAAAATATCACTAGTTTGACCTAGTAAGACTAGTAAAATGACAGTTTGGGTTAAATCTGTTGTTGTTTCTTGCTAGACAGACCAATCCCATGTTGTAAATGAAAAGCTCAGTATGTAAACATATAAATATCATAAACATCATTCAGTTGTGTGATGTGTGGTTCAACAAGTAATGAACAAATAGAATCGAACTCAAAGAAGCAATGCTGAAAGTCCATTTATCAGCACACATGATAAACAAAGCCTATTCTTTTGTTGTAACATCTTATATTTACATATCGTCTGCATCTTGTCTTAAATCATATGGGGTTTTCACGAAAAAATCGAATAAATTAGTTATACTGCTGCTCAAATAATGAAATAAATACCAAACAATGTGTGAGTGATTCATCATTGCTCATCTAAATAAAAAATAAAAAATAGACTGATGTGCATCATCTAAATAATTACAGCCTGAACCAAATGTAGTGAACTAAAGAAAACTATATACAAGTAATTAATAATAATGAGGCCTTTATTTACAAGAATATCCTATTTCTAATTGTCTTCTCGTCACAGAGTTTCTTCTTTTTTTTTTTTCGAAAACTTTGAAATTGCACATTGTATGCAGTGAGACAGGCCTAATGTTTAGTGTGCAATATCTGGCTCATTAGATATAATTTCTCTTTTCAGGCTGTAGAAATGCAGAAAGGGACTGAAAAACGAGGACTGCCCCCGGATAACAGGAACGCCTGGTCATTGTGGTAAGAGAGTAGTTAGTTAGAGATGAGCCAAGTGATTTTGTTTGGTCCTGCTGTGTTATTAATATGGGCCATTAATGCGTCATACTTTCTGTAACTCTCTCTCTCTTTCTCTCTCCACTGTCTTTTCTGCCCACCGAGTCCATTAAGCACAGAAAGCTGAAACGGTGTACAGGCTGATGATAGTTTCTCTCTCAGCCTCTGGCCCTCTCCACTCCATCAACCTCTTTCTCTTTTTATCTGTGCCTCCCCCAATCTTTTTCTGTATTTCTACATTTTCTGTCTTTGCTTCCATAAACTCGACCCCTTTTTGGTTAGAAACCTCACTGAATGTGTGTGTGTGTGTGTATGTGTGTGTGTTCTTCATCTGTCCTCAGGGCCAAATTGTGTTGGTATTCCTGGCTGAAATCAGGGCATGCATCATGATGGCCTCAATTGGCTCATTAGGGCAGAATCCACCTGAGCCCCGGAATTACACACATAAACGGAGTTAACTACTGAGATAAAGCAAGATATGTTTGTTTGCGACACTTAAATGGCTACTATTATAGGCTACTTAAAGATTTGAACAAAGCCCCTTACACTACATTTTCTGCTTCGAACATGAACGGTACTTTAAATTGTATGGACTATTGAGTGGATTGGTTTTATTAAGTTCAACAAAATATATTTTCACTATAAGAGAGCTGGTTTTGAATTACAACCTATAAACCTTTAAAGATCCTGTGAAGTGCTTTGAAATGTGTATTTTTTATTCGAAATTTGACGAATATCTCAACTGAAACATGAAGACAGGGTGGGATATATAGTAGCTCCTCCTCTTTTACAAAAACAGCCAATAGCATTTCGTTTTTATCACAGCTCTGCCAGTGAGAGTGGTTGAGCTCAAGCATATCAAATTAAAAGCAAATGGGAAGCGTCTTGAAGGGGGCTGGACATGTCAGATATGTGAATGTTTAACAGTGCTGGAAAGAGTACTGAAAAATCATACTTAAGTAAATGTACCCAAAAATGTAGTGCAAGTAGAGTAAAAGTATCTGTTACTTTGAGTAAATAATACTCAAAGTATGAGTAAAAAGTAGGCCTTTTAAAAGTACTCAAGAGTAGTGAGTATAGTGAGTATTACACTGTGAAAGGCTGATGCGTTTACATACAATTTGTGCATGTGTGTGAAAACGTAACATTCTGTAGTGCATTTAGTTCTTGTTTAAGCCCGTTTGTTGAGTCATCATACAGTAAACATACGTCATCTTCTCATCAGTGACATGCAGTCTAAACAATCTCTCGATTATTGCACGTAAAGATTTTGGACCTCTTCTTGGACATTTTTAATGCTTCCAAGTGATTTGCTGCATTTATAAAGCGCCCATGTCTTGAGGTTGTTCATTATGATGCAATTTAGTTCCTACGTATGTGCAATTTGATTGGACAGGAATTGCAGGACTGCGATTTACTCAGCCAATCCCCATAGACAAGAAAAAATAAAGTAGTGACTGCAGGTTGAAGGAAAATAGTGGAGTAAAAGTACAGATACATCACTAAAAATGTACTCAAGGAAAGTAAAAGTACACATTTTAAATTACTATTCCTGAGAAAAACTACTCAGTTACAGTAATTTGAGTATTTGTAATTTGTTAATTTAGACCACCGGTATTTAACAAGAGTCCTGTGGAGGAGCTCCAAATGGACACTTTTGTTTCGTGTTTACTTTATGATTAAATTTGTTGCAAGTCAGCTTGTTCCTGCCTCTTAATGAATGTCTGGTGCATATGAAGATAGTGTGAACCCAGTCTCATGTCTCATCTCGTTTTTATGGAATATGTCTTGTCTCACCCCTAATAGTGACATTGCAAATATATAGTAAAATGGCAAATTACTTCTCAGGGAACTGATCCTTGTGCCTAGTTCCTATAACTGTGTAACTATCTTACGGTGAAACCCATCATTTATTCTCTCGATTTTATTATTTTTGTTCTGAAATTAATTTTATTTTATTAATTAATTTGTTCATTTTTCTGAACAAGATTGACAAAATGATTGAAACTCCCATTTAACATGCACCTCAAAATTACTAACTAATTACTACTAATTACTTTTTGTCTTGTTTCTAGTCCAAATATCTGAAAATCTTAAATCAAGCAGCATTTTCTAGAAAAAATAAACAATATTGTCTTGTTTTTAGAAATAATGTAAAAATGAAGTGTTTTTTTATTTTAAAACAAGCTAAACATTCAACGGCGGCGCAGTGGCGCTCAGTGGGTAGCGCTGTCGCCTCACAGCAAGAAAGTCGCTGGTTCGAGCCTCGGCTGGGTCAGTTGGCATTTCTGTGTGGAGTTTGCATGTTCTCCCCGTGTTCGTGTGGGTTTCCTCTGGGTGCTCTGGTTTCCCCCCCAAGTCCAAAGACGTGCTATAGGTGAATTGGGTAAGCTAAATTGTCCATAGTGAATGAGTGTGTATGGGTGTTTCCCAGTGATGGGTTGCAGATGGAAGGGCATCTGCTGCATAAAACATATGGTGGATAAGTTGGCGGTTCATTCCGCTGTGGTGAATTTATATATATATATATATATATATATATATATATATATATATATATATTTGGACTATAAACAAGACAAGATTTGTAAAGTTTTTTTTTGCAGTGTAGTACAAATTGCACATTAAACAGTGCACTATAACCAGGCACTCCAGGTGGCCCGTCTCTGTCCTCACCTTCCCCTCCCGTCTGCTCTCATGGGGATTCTATGATGTCATGTCTCTGTGTCGCCCCCCTCTCTCTCGGGACATTAGCCAATTTGCCAAAGTGCCTGAGCACAAACCCCTCCCCCCAACACCCTCTCGCTCACACTCGACCTTTGACCTCGCCATTATCAGTGCGCTGTGACACCACAGCCTGACACCTCGCTGAGGCAATGGGCCCACACGCGCTCGCAACAGCCACAAATCACCAACACAGCCTTTCAATGTGTGTGCGTGCATGTGTGAAGGGAAAAAAAAAGAGGAGGAGTTGTGTGGGTTTGGATGTGCTGGCTTGTTCAGATGTGTGTGTAAAATTCTGATATATGGAGCACGGGTGCACCGGCAGTGACTGTGAGTCTGACTAATGTTAGCACATATGTGTGTGGGGTGTAAAATAGATTTAACCTCAGTCAGCACGGGCCACGCCATCTGAGAATTGTTCTCTGATGATGAGTTGTTTTGCGCGGCTGGTTTTACACACAAACACACAGAGAAACTGTCCATACTAACTCACTGTACAGATGGACCTGACGGAGTGACGCACACACACACTCTTTTTAGAGTGACGCCATCCTCAGCCTTCAGCTGGTGATAAATCATACTACTCTTCCACACTCCATCACACTAGAGAGAGAGAGAGAGTATAGCTGGGAAAAAAGGAGAGATGTCACCGGGCAGTCCATCACCTTTTTGTGAAAGAGACCAAAGTTAGAAAGATGGCGAGGGGGGAAGCAGAAAGAGCTAGAGAGACGTTCCATCAGCTCTTTCCAAGGACAGGTGTGCAATCTTGTGAATGTCATAATTGAAAGATGTTTTGTTTTTTTGTTTTTTTGAAAGCTGAGCCAGATCGAATTCTTTTCTACAGCCCGAGTGTTTCCTGAAAATACCCACATCGCACTGCTCGGCAGGAGCTCTGTATTATTTGAAAAATTCCCAGAGATAAATATAGGGTTATGTGAGGTGTAAGTGGAAAGGCAAAGTGCTCAAGAAAACAGATCGCGAAGAAACACATCAAAACAAGAGCAAAAGACCATGTTGAATCTGCAGTCTGTAGGGTTTTTTATTTGAAGGTTTCACATGCGGACAGCACTGGGTGGAATCTGTGGATGTTAAAGAATAAAAAAGTAAACAAACAAAAAACATTGGTGGATGACTTTGAGGGAAAAACTGCTGGACAGATTGGTGACAAGTTACTATGAGATTATGCAAAAATCACTTTCTAAGGGGTTTAAAGACAGTTGTGTGGCAGCAGTGTGTTAATACAGTGTTTCTCAACCACGTTCCTGGAGGACCACCAGCACTGCATGTCTTGGATGTCTCCTTTGTATGTCACACCCATTACAGTTCTTTCAGTCTCTGCTAATGAGCTGATCATCTGAATCAGGTGTGTTTGCTTAAGGAGACATGGGCTGTTTTTCAATATGCGTTCTACAGCGTTCTTGCGTCCTTGTGTTCTCGTGTAACATCATCATCAACTGCCAAAGTTCGGTTCCAAAACTCAAGACCACAAGAACGGAGGACGTGTGAAAGTTCCCAGATGTGTTCTTGATATCGAGGATGCGTCGATGCAGACTTGAGCGCAAAATTCAATTCAAAAGTCCCAGAAGTCATTGCGGCCGAATAAAGGAGGTGGGAAGCACAGCATTTTATATAGATTTATTATTAAAGTTAAGAGATATAACTTATTTGTCTCAGGAGATTCCCTAAATGAAACGGTGAAAGTAAACATTACCATGAAAATCTTTATAAAGACATAAACACATTAAGAGTGTTCGTTTGCTGAAATTCGTATTAAAATTAGTTTTATTTGTATTGTGCAACGTATATTTGTAAGGTTTTTATCCATAGTATATATTTTGGAAAGGGGGAAAAACAATAAATCGCTGTATGAATGCTGTAATGTTTAAATCATTTTCCGTTAAAAATGCAGGAAGGTCATGTGACCATCAGGAAGAACCCAGGAAGAACGCAGCATCTCATTTCTCAGAGCACACGTTCTCTGTTCTCGCGGTCTCCCGAGTTCGTTCTTCCAAGGTAACTTGGCAAGACCGGTCTCCACAAGAACGCAAGTCCGTTCTCAGCGTTCTTGGAATTGAGAAACAGCCATGGAAAATATGCAGAGCTGGTGGTCCTCCAGGATTGTGGTTGAGAAACACTGTGTTAATATAACCAGCTTCTAATGGTAAAATGTATTAATTAAATTTTTTATAATCACTCTTCATTCCCGCTGTGTACATGTCATCAGGGAAGAAAAGCCCTCCCCATTATTGACAATCTCTCCCTCATTAGCATAGGATGTTAGTCTTGTTTTTGAATCTGCCACTATGCTGATACATGGGCACTTTTGAAAAGAGCACAATCTCATTTGAATTTAAAGCAACAGTCACCAAAATGGCACAATTAGGATCAAAGCCTAAAAGGGTCAGTTTCAAAGAATTATAAAAATTATTTGTGGGGTATTTTGAGCTGAAACTTCACATACACACTCTAGGGACATCAGAGACTTATTTTACATCTAATAAAAAGGGGCATAATAGGTCCCCTTTAACATTACACTGAATGATCTAACAATGAGCAATACTTCTACAAGATTTATTAATCTTAGTTAACGTTAACAGTCGTGCTGCTTATTATTTCATGCTCATATTTCGAACTGTGATACATTTATCAGGATTCTTTAATGAAAAGAAAGTGGGAAAGCTCGAAATATTTCAGACCCTGTTTACACTTGTTTAGCATATGATTGGATTTGACAGAACGCGTCTTAATAAAGGTGTAAACACAGCCCATAATGTCAAATCTCATTAGTGTCATGATTAGTCTTGTAACCCATAATGATGCATCAAATCTAAATATACAGTTAAAGTCGGAATTATTAGCCCCTATGTATATGTTTTCCCCAATTTCTGTTTAACGGAAAGAAGGTTTTTTTCAACACATTTCTAAACATAATAGTTTTAATAACTCATTTCTAATAACTGATTTCTTTTATCGGTAACACTTTATAATAACTACACACTATGAACCATTTATTATTCATCTTTATTTCTATAGCGCTTTTACAATGTAGATTGTGTCAAAGAATTATTGAATTGAATTATTAAGCATTAGCAAATAGTAAATTCATCATTTGTTAAGCATTAATTCTACATTAATAAATGCTAGTAAGCAGTTTATAACTGCAGCCACAAATGCTGTATTCTTGACTTATAAGCACATTTATAATGTGCTTAATAATTGTGTTTTCATAATTTGTTAATGATTCATTTTTCATTACTAAATTAAATATTGCATTATTTACAAACCAGTTATTTAAGCATAGTTGGTGTTTTTTAAGATCATTCAGAATGCATAGTAAATCATTAATAAACTATTCAAATTAACATTTATAATTCTTATTATTCATGCTTTATTAACTCAACTTCATCCAGTTTTGTGGCCTAATCTAAAGTGAGGACTATTTATGCTTCGTAAATGCCCTATACATGACAATTAAAGGCTCAGTTATATTTTAAACAGGGGAAAAAAAAAAGAAAATAAACGACTTCATTAATTTCTATTTGTCTAAAGATACACAAATGAAACTGTAACAAATGAAAAAAATAAATCTTTGCAATCTTATCTAAAATAACATTTCTGTACGGTTTAAGCATTGCTAAATAACATTGAAATGTTGCATCATAATATATTGTTAAATTATTAGATTGTTTGTTTGTTTTTTTCAATTTTCAATCCAATTTTATGTTGTATTTTGACACTCCTGTTACTCAGCAAGATTATTGTTCGTTTGATACTGAGCCTTTAATTGTCCTCACTTTAGATTAGGTCACAAAACTGCATGAAGTTGTGTTAATAAAGCATTTATTAACATACATAGTAACCATTACTATATGCCTGAATAATAAGATATATAAACGTTGATTTCAATAGTTTATTAATCATTTACTAACTCATTCTGAATGATCTTAAAAACCACCAACTACTCTTAAATACAAATGGGTTGTAAATAATGCAATATTTAATTTAGTAATGAAAAATTAATCAGTCACAAATTATGAAAACACAATTATTAAGCACATTATAAAGGTTTGGGTAATTTGGCAAGTCATTGAATAACAGTGGTTTGTTCTGTAGACAATCGGAAAAAAAATTGCTTAATGGGGCTAATAATATTGACCTTAAAATGTTTTTTGTTTTTTTTAATTAAAACTGCTTTTATTCTAGCCGAAATAAAATAAATAAGACTTTCTCCAGAAGAAAAAATATTATAGGAAATACTGTGAAAAATTCCTTGCTCCACAGGAGAAAAAATCCACAGGAAGGCTAATCATTTTGACTTCCACTGTACAAATTAAAAAGCGGACAACAGAGCAGAGAGTTCTACATTCGTCTTGTTTTATGAAAGCCTCATCAAATTATGCCAAACATTTAATAAATAAACCCTCAAGGGGAAAAGCAAGGGGTTTCTCCGGATGTCTACATGACCGCCGTATAAAACGAGCCATTGAGACGTGACCTCAGAGTGCCACAGAGCGAGTGGCATTACCTCTGACCTCCGTGCCCTCTGCCACATTGATCTCTGAGCCGATTGGAGCATTTTTGTGGCTAAGTGGCATGGGTGGAATCGGACAGAAATGAATGGATCTTTGTTCGGAAATAAAAAAGGAGACGCCTGACTGAGCCCCGGTTGAAGCGCTGCACTTGTATTCCCTCATAATTCTTTAATGACATCATAACTATGTCATAACGAAAGCCGCCCACTTTCCAATGCATTTAGAATGTGGCTATTCATCTCAAGTGTCAACTGCTGTATCCCGGTTTGCCTACTTACTACGCCCTAAAAAATATGCACTATTTTTGTGAAGAAAAGTGTGACCCTGGACCACAAAACCACTGCATATATTTGTGGGAATAGACACAATTACATTGTTTATATTATTTTTAGGGCGACACGGTGGCTCAGTGGTTAGCACTGTCGCCTCACATCAAGAAGGTCACTGGTTCGAGTGTCAGTTGTGTGGAGATTGCATGTTCTCTCCGTGTGGGTTTCCTCCAGGTGCTCCGGTTTCCCGCACAGTCCAAAGACATGCGCTATAGGTGAACTGAATAAACTAAATTGGCCGTAGTGTATAAGTGTGTGAATGAGTGTGTATGGATGTTTCCCAGTACTGGGTTGCAGCTGGAAAGGCATCTGTTGTGTAAAACATATGCTGGATAAGTTGACGGTTCATTCCGCTGTGGTGACCCCTGATGAATAAAGGGACTAAGTCGAAGGAAAAAAGAATTAAATGAATGATTTAAAATGACCATTTTACAAAAATTTGCCCAGACTAGTTTTGTAGTCTATAGGTCACATATGTTTGAGTGTGTAACAGAAGAGTAAGCATGTTTGGCATAGACTTCCTCAGGCAGTCGTGGCCTGGTGGTTAGAGTGTTGGACTCGTGATCCG
>CAIGQV010018344.1:3881533-3912965 GCA_903798115.1 Danio jaintianensis | reverse complement strand
GACACCATACTTGGCCACACTTCACTTCACTTCACTTCACTTCACTCATTAATGGACCGTTCTGTTGCTTAGTTACGTGCCCTGTCAATCATCATCACATCCTCCACATTACTTTCATAATTAATTTCCTACCGTATTAGAAATGAAGTAACATGTTGATCTGCCATTCACGGATCTTTCATGCGGAGAAATCTCCTCAGGTGTTTCAATGCTAATTTTCATGACCAAATATGTCTTTAAAGATTACAATGTTGTTGCATATGAAATGCAAAGCAGATAAAATGAAATAAACATTTTTATTGGGTTAGATAGGGGAGAATTTAGGTCAGTTGAGCTGAATTTACCATATTAATAGCTATTAATAATTCAAACACCCTTTACCTAAGCCTCTAACCATTGGTTGCATGCATATGCAGTGTTTGTAGCTTTTTTGACACTTTTTGCCCACTGTTGGCATTGTGTCTAAATTCATTCATTCATTTTTCTTCAGCTTAGTCCCTTATTTATCAGGGGTCGCCACAGCGGAATGAACCACCAACTATTCCAGCATCTGTTTTATGCAGCGGATGCCATTCCAGCCGGAAACCAGCACTGGGAAACCCCCATACACTCTTGGATTCACACACACACTCATACACTACGGCCAATTTACTTCATCCAATTTACCTATAGCCATGTCTTTGGACTGTGGGGGAAACTGGAGCACCCGGAGGAAACCCTCGTGAACACGTGGAGAACATGCAAACTCCACACAGAAATGCGAACCAGCGACCTTCTTGCTGTGAGGTGACTAATTTGCCAATCCAGTGCACATTGTGTTGTGGGAACTATTAGCCATTAGAGTGTACACAGATCTACATTAAAGACTATAGAAATAGAAAAACAGTCCACTTGCATAAGTGTGAATGGTGAAGAGTGCAATGCTAAGTATGGCCGCCCTATCAAAGAAGTCACGATTCAAGTTAAGCAGCTAATCATTACAGATTGGCGGTTCTTTGGGGGAGGGGCTCTGTACAGATTTGCTTGTTCTTTAAGACAATCCCTGTTGTTTAGCCACTATATGCTGCTTTCGACAGTGGAAATTACATCACATCACATCCCATCACATATCGTGTCCTTCCAGTGTCATTCTCTTGTCTTTGATCCAGGTTTTGTCTCTCTTCTTCTGCATTCTCTGAATTCTCATATGGAGATTGGTGTCCTGAAAAATTTGGAAATGGTTGGAGCAAACTGAAAAAAAAAATGTTTTATGTAATTGGAGCTTATTAGTTCAGCTAAAATGTATACTTTGTTCACTTTTACTCACCCTCAAGTGGTTCCAAACATTTATGAGTTTCTTTCTTTTGTTGAATACAAACGAAGATATTGTGAAGAAAGCTGAAAACCTGTAGTTATTTATTAGGAAAAAATTTATACTATGGAACTCAATGGTTACAGGTTTACGGTATTCTTCAAAATATCATTTTTGTGTTCAATAGAAGAAACGTTTGGATCAAGTAAAGAGTGAGTAAATGATGGCAGAATTTAAGGATTAAAGGACAGGTCGTATGAGGTTTTGTTGCTGATTTGAAATATGTAATTTAATTGCAAGTACAGCGAACCGTTTTCGAGATTTCAGGATTCACCATTCATTTAGATTAGTCCAATTTTTTTATGCCCTTCACTCGCTAACTTCCCTCCGTCTTGTTCACTCGGATGTACACCATTGATTACGGTACACAAGTGTCCACTACTGGCGGAACATCTAAATGGGTTTAAATGGAACGCCCTAAACCCTTGAACACTTGGGAACTACACTGTTCAAAGCATTTATACGGAATTCAAAGAAATATTGGAATGGAAAGACATATATGAAGAACAGGAGAAATGATGTAATTATGACAAGATTGTGAATTGGTCACTATTTACTTAACCAATGTTTGTTTAAAATAGGAAAGCATGGAAATGGTAACTGTGAAAGCTGTAGTCTTCCAGAAACAGTATCGCACATATTAATAGAATGTACAAAAACAAGTAATGAACGTAATTTTTATTTTTGAGGCCCTAAGAGATCTGAATGTAGTTAACTTCTCTCTTAAAGTGATTTTAGATGGCAGTGGTTATAGAGTAAATAACGAAATGTTATATAAGAATATTAGAATCCCCCCTCCATTCCCACTTCCACTCCCTATCCCCCCATACATCCAACCCAGTCTCATTTCGATGTACCCCTATATACATTTCTGGAGAGCGCCAAATACGTCCCAGGAGGTATGTTTTTTTTGCAGTTTTTGTTTTAGCGAATCCACTAGAGGCCGCTCTGTACGCTTTTTCAGATCTCAAATTTCTCTCGCGAGTGCCATTCGCACCTGCTGTTCTTACGTAAATCCAGCAGAGTTCGCTGTCAACTGACTGACTGACTGCCCGATCGACTGACCCACCCTCCCCCTTTCCTAAACCCAACCTATAGTGTTTTCAAAAGCACCGATTGACCTTTGTTGCATATATCCCTCTAGATTTCAAACCAAGTTGCACTCCATTTTCCAATCCAGTAGGTGGCGAAAAACGCACCTTTAAGTTGGTTTGCCAACCACCAGTTAAAACTCCAGAAGAAGAAGAAGAACTACACTGTTGTGATGTCACAATTGCATTGCATTCTGGGACATATAGGTGCTGGAGTTGACATATGTGAAGCCATCTCGCTCTCTGTGTCAATATCAAGTGATCGAGGGTATGATGAAGTGGAACGCACTTCAAAATGGCATTGGGGATTGCAAATATGGCTGCCACATGAGCAGACTTACTTTATAAGGGACTTAGCAAACATGCCTACTCTTCTGTTACACACTCAAACATATGTGACCTATAGACTGCAAAACTAGTGTGGGTAAGATATACTTCAAATTTCTACCAGAAACGGCTGACCATCCCAGTAACTTTGTAATACTCATTTAAAAATAAATGCTGACTCTTTTTTTCTAATACTCTTGGATAGCATGTAAATTGGGATGCAGCATATGATTTTCCCTTAATTTCCAGCTCTTTATGTCTCCATGTCCATCTTTCTCAGTCCTTCTGTATCCTGAGTCAGGTATGAGGGACAGTCGAGAGGAACGTGTGTGTGTGTGTGTGTGTGTGTGTGTGTGTTTGTGTGTGTGCTGACAGTTGATTGGATTAGAGAAGGATGCGTTTGTAATCGGGGGTATTATCTCCGTCCGTCTTGTGCATTAGGGAGCATTAGCTCTCCTGGGACGGGCTGGAGGAGGGAGATGCGCTGCGGGGCTACTGTACACCGAATCTGCCCTCCTGCTATCAGTCTCCCTCCATCCGCCCCGCGAGACCTGCAGATATCAGCCATTACTGTCAGCCTCGCCTACCTCTAATTGGTCCAGATAGGAGCCCGTCGCTGTGGAGGGAGGGGTTTTAGATTTGATTAAGAGTTTTGATATGCCGTTTCTAAATGTTTAATGACCAGTAACTGAAAAACAATGCAGCACATTAAACTGAAGACAACCGAGTGGAAAGAAAAGCTCAGAGAAATGATTAGACAGTGGACAACTGCAGAACGCTTATGGCCCTCTGGTGCAAATCACAAGTGTTTTAAGAGAAATTTTTATGGTCGCGCTGGGAGTTTACTGAACTTATAAAGTCTTTACCGAAACTAGTGAGCTGCCTTGCTGTCTGCTGACTATATAGACAAGATTCCTAACTGGAAAGGACAGTTAAGTGACTTTTATTTAGTTTGTGTGCTTTCCTACAAATCATTCACAATTGATTCCCATAGATTGCGGCTGGAAGGGTATCCGATGCATAAAACATATGCCAGAGTATTTGGTGGTTCATTCCGCTGTAGCGACCCCTGACAAATCAGGAACTAAGCCGAAGGAAAATGAATGAATGAATGATTACCCTAGAGTTTAAAATCTCACATAAGAATATTAGAGCATTTGTTTGCAGAAAACAAGAATAGATCAATATAAAATATTCCACATTTTCTGACCTAAAATATAAGGGGGGGAAATATGCATACAGTACATACATAGGCTATGTTATGAAGTACAGGGTTTGCACAATGAAACTGAAATGCCTGGTTTTAGACCACAATATTTCATTAGGTGTAGGGCCTCCTTTTGCGGCTAATACAGCATCAATTTGTCTTGGGAATAACAGATATAAGTCCTGCACAATGGCCAGAGGGATTTTGAGCCATTCTTTCAGCAGAATACAGTAGTGGCTAGGTCACTATGTGATGCTGGTGGAAGAAAATGTTTTCTGATTCGCTCCTCCAAAACAGCCCATAGTGGCTCAATAATATTTAGATCTGGGAACTGTGCAGACCATGGAAGATGTTCAACTTCACTTTTATGTTCATCAAACCACTCTGTCGCCAGTCTTGCTGTGTGCATTGATGCATTATCATCCTGATACACGGCACCACCTTCAGGAAACAATGTTTGAAGCATTGGGTGCACATGGTCCTCCAAAATGGTTCTGTAGTCCTTGGCAGTGCCCATCTAGCACAGGTATTGGGCTTAGGGAATGCCATGATGTTGCAGCCCAAACCATCACTGATCCACCCCAATGCTTCACTTTGTGCATGCAACAGTCTGGGAGGTAAACTTCTTTGGGGCTTCTCCACACCGTAACTCTCCCGGATGTGGGAAAGACAGTGAAGGTGGACTCATCAGAGAACAATACATGTTTCACATTGTCCACAGCCAAAGATTTTTGCTGCTGGCACCACTGAAACCGATGTTTGGCATTGGCACGAGTGACCAAAGGTTTGGCTATAGCAGCCAGGTCATGTATATTGACCCTGTGGAGCTCCCGACGAACAGTTTTGGTGGAAACAGGAGCGCTGAAGTGCACCTTTAATTTTGCAGTGAGTTGGGGACCTGTGGTTTTATGTTTTTTGGATACAATCCGAGTTAGCACGCGGACATCCCTTTCAGACAGCTTCGTCTTGCGTCCACAGTTACTCTGGTTGGATGTGGTTCGTCATTCTTGGTGGTATGCTGACATTACCCTGGATACCGTGGCTCTTGATACACCACAAAGACTTATTGTCTTAGTCACAAATGCGCCAGTGAGATGCACACCAATAATTTGTCCTCTTTTGAACTCTGATATTGTTAAAAAGGCCATTATAATCATGAAAATGTTGAATCTGCTGATTGCAAATCTCTCTTCCTTTTACCGAGATCGAGTGACAGACAAGCGGCCAATCAGCATTCGCTTAGTGATATGCAGGCAGCCTATCGGCTTTGCTGAGCAACGTGCAGGAAAACAACCCGGCCACGGCGCTCAGCACCATAGATATAATAGATGTCGCCTGGCCTATTGTTGTCTATTGGAAGGAATGCGTCAATAGAGCCGCCATTTTAGTACAGGGTAGCGCTCCTTTGAAATGAATGCGGGACCAAGGTGCAGTGGAGGACTGTGGCCATCCAGAGCCAGAGATATACACATATATACATATATCTATGATCGGGAATTTTCCCCCGTGGTCAGTACGCAAAAGAAAATAATAATAATTTAATTATGAAAATAATAATTTTACATCACTTTTTTACATCGATGGATAAGTGACGGCACGGGCATTGCCGATAAAGAGTGTGTGTTTGTGTGCATGAAAATGTATTGTCCTCCCTCCCTGTTAAATTTGATCTAATTCGTGTCCTGAAACACACCCCCTCTCCTGCTTTAATTTCTCATTCTAACGGAGGGAGCAATTCGTTTGTGAATGAATCCCCGTTATGAACGACTCGTTCACTTAGCCGACAATAATACAAGTTTCTAGCACCGCAGCGTCTTGTTGTCATATTTCTTTTTCATTGTTTGCTGATCTTATTCAACAAAACTATCATAAGCCTAGAATTCTGTGCAAGTTGATGCTACTTTGCCTTATGATGAGTGCAGTAAGAGACTGTATTATCATCAATAACGTTACTTGTTGAGCACAAAAGTTTGTAACATTCAATTCAATTCAATTCATCTTTATTTCTATAGCGCTTTTACAATGTAGATTGTGTCAAAGCAGCTTCACATAGAAGATTATAGTGAATATGTAGATGCGCAGCTCTACAGGTCCCGAACCATGCAAGCCAGTGGCGACAGCGGCGAGGAACGAACTTCACCAATTTGCGAAAGTGAAGGAAAAAAAACCTCGAGAGAAACCAGGCTCAGTTGGGCACGACCATTTCTCCTATGGCCAAACGTCTTGTGCAGAGCTGCAGTCTAGGCGCCGGAGGCTGGTGAACGCTGGACGTCAGAGAAGACTCGTCTTTCACTGGGGTCTCACAGGAATCAGTCCTTTTCTCTCCACTCCTCCATGACCACCACAGCAGCTCCTCAGGATACGGCCCGGTCTGGGATTATGGAAACCTTGGGGTCATCTCTTCACAGGTCTTGGATTGCATTAGTGGCACTGCATAGTCTCTGGGGGCCTCGGGATGAGTATCCCCAGGTGGAAATAGAGGATAAAGAGAATAATTAGCGTAGCTGCTGTTCATAGTGTATATAAACGAGATGCAAAAACCTGCGTGGAGCAGATTCATGCATCATACCGTTATGCAGTGCATTGAGTGTATGCTTTACTAAAAAGATAGGTCTTTAATCTAGTTTTGAACAGAGAGAGTGTGTCTGAGCCTCGAACATTATCAGGAAGGCTATTCCAGAGTTTAGGAGCCATAAATGAAAAGGCTCGACCACCTTTACTCGACTTTGCTATTCTAGGTACTACCAGCAGCCCTGAGTTTTGAGATCTTAAAGAGCGGGTTGGATTGTAGCGAGACAGAAGGTTGGTTAGATAAACAGGTGCTAAATTATTTAAAGCTTTATAGGTAAGAAGCAATATTTTATAATCAATACGGAACTTAACAGGCAGCCAGTGTAAGGAAGATAAAATTGGGGTGATATGATCATATTTTCTAGACCTGGTAAGAACTCTGGCAGCTGCATTTTGTACTAGCTGAAGTTTATTAATAGAGGATGCTGGGCAACCAGCGAACAGAGCATTACAGTAATCCAGCCTAGAAGTCATGAAAGCATGAATTAGTTTTTCTGCATCTGAGATGGATAGCATACTTCGTAACTTAGCGATATTTCTCAGATGAAAGAAGGCTGTTTTTGTGACATGGGAGATATGATTTTCAAAGGTTAAATTGCTGTCTAGTATAACACCCAGATCTTTTACAGTAGAGCTAAAGCTAACTTTGTGCCCCTCTAATTGCAGGTCGAGTTGTGAGATCTGCTGCGTACAGGATTTAGGCCCAATAAGTAATAATTCTGTTTTGTCTGAATTTAAGAGAAGGAAATTGTTGGTCATCCAGTCTTTAACATCTTTAATACATTCAGTTAGCTTAGACAGTTCAGACGTCTCATCAGGTTTTGTTGAAATATATACTTGAGTATCATCTGCATAGCAGTGAAAGCTGATCCCGTGTCTTCTTATAATGTCTCCCAGGGGTAGCATGTATATTGTAAACAGCAAAGGGCCTAAAACTGATCCTTGAGGCACCCCATACTGTACTGGCCTGACCTGAGAAAGCTGTCCATTTACATGTAAAAAACGAAATCTTACCTATGAAATGTTCTGTCTTTGTGCTTTGTTTTCTTTGTTTGCTCGTTACTACACCCGTAAGCAGCGCTAAAGTCCAGCATCTTCACATTGGCACATTGTCTTGACTAGTGTGGTTGAATGATGTTTGTCCTGGGAGCACTGTACAAATGTGGCGGCGCTATTGACGCATGCTGAGGGTCCGTATGCGGTATCTAGTGTATATATCTATGGCTCAGCACAATGTGAAAGTGAGTTAAACTGAACGCTAACAAAGCTATCTGTGCCGTTGCGTATTATACAATTCTCTGTATGTTACGGGTCTTGTGCATATATGCAAAAAAAACCACACACACGAATATAACCCTTGCATATTGTTGAGTTGTGGTGGCAATAAACGGGTTACTCCCATATTTAAACTATCTTCTAAGTCTCTTACCAGACAGCCTGAGGTGGGTTTCAAACCAACTGGCAACTTATCTAAATGAGACTGTGCTACTGAAGCAAACTCATTTTTACAGATATGTCACCCATAATGTTGTGTGCACTGCATTTACAAGTTGCTGGAGTAACCTGGAAATTACGTGTTTTAAATTTTAAAACAACAGTAATGGGGCAGGTCTCTTCAGATTTTGTTGCTGAATTGAAATATGTCAATTAATTTAAATTTTAACAAGCAGTTCCTGAGATTTTAGGGATCCCCCATTGATTTAGATAGGATGCTGGTCTTGGATGAACTGGCCGGGGGCATTACAAATATGGTTGCAGAGTGAACAGACTTTCCTAAAGGGATTTTGGTGTATTCCACTTTCAAAAGTGAGTGTATTGCACTGTATTCTGAGATTGCATTGTCTCTGAACTATGTGAGCGAGGTTTCCTCTGATCTCAGTCAGTGAACTCAAAATATGAACCAAAAAAAAAAAATGTTTCCTACAGTCTTTGCATTGGTAGCCTTCAACTGCTGTCTGTGTGTGAAGCCAGTAAAGCTGTATAGCTGAAGTTGGCCAGACTGCAGCGCATTAACTTTTACATTCAGGCTGTCTACTATCCATTTCACTTTTACTGTATGCTAAATCTCACTAACACTAGTGTTTAATCTGAACTCCAGTTAGCATCAAGTAAAGATGCTGTCCTGTAAACCCTGTCCACTACAGAAGACTGACAAGGAGAAAAAAGAAGATGTGCTTTTTAAAGCTTTATTTGTGCCAGCCTACGAGAAAAAAGTGGCATAATGTTCAATCAGCGCTGTCTTTCTGTAGACGTTCGTCAGTAGATTCGGCCTTCATTTATTCAACAAAGCTCCAGCACAAAGCCAATACGCTAACAATGTGCAAAAGAGCTACAACATCTCTTCAATAATGAACGGCCTTGAGAACATCTGAAGCTCATATTCTTCATCTGGCAGCGCAACTCGTCTTTCCGGACTGCTTTGTGCTTGCTTTTCCCTGAGCATTTCTCTGTTTGTTTGTTTGTGTACGCGTATTTGTGCATGGAGTGCGTTTGAATGGGCCTTGCTTGTGCTTGTTGGTGTATGTTGAGTGTGTCAACAAAAACATTAAAAATCAATAGACAGCTACATACTGAGTAAATACATGGCAAAAAAAAGAATAGTAAATAAATGAGTGCACAGATAAATGATGAATTAAATAAATGAATAGATGGGTGGATTGATTAATTAATTCATCTTTAAATAAAATTGATCATTTTTAAGTGAACATATTGAAATACATACATAAATAAATGAATAAAAATAAATACTTAAACATAAATAATCTTATAGATAACTACTTAATTAAATAAATGGATAGATAATGGATAAATTCATTCATTTTTCCTTCAGCTTAGTCCATTTATTCATCAGGGGTCACCACAGCGGAATGAACCACCAACTTATCCAGTATATGTTTTACACAGCGAATGCCCTTCCATCTGCAAACCAGTTCACCCATACTCATTCACACCCATACACTACGGCCACTTTAGTTTATTCACCTATAGCTCATGTCTTTGGACTGTGGGGGAAACCGGAGCACCCGGAGGAAACCCACGCAAACACAGGGAGAACATGCAAACTCAGAAATGCCAACTGACCCAGCCGGGACTCGAACCAGCAACCTTCTTGCTGTGAAGTGACAGCGCTAACCCCTGAGCCACCATGTCACCCATTAATGGATAAATTGAATGTATTCAAAATCTTGAAATGTATTCCACTGCACAGCATAAATTATGTAATAAATGTATTAATTAATTAATTCTTTATAATTTTTTTTGAAGTAAACTTATTGCACTGCATTAAAATAAATGTAGAGATAATGATATAAATAAATGGATAAAAATTGTAACGTGAAATGCATATTTTTAAGTATAATAATTAATCAATTAATTAATTAATATATTGATAATTAATTTGAACAAAATGGATTAAACATTTAAATGATAAAAGTAACCAATTGATTGATTGTAACTGAAGGACGCTGCGGAGTTGAGGATCCACATGCAATAGTCAGACAGGCAATGGTTTAACACAGGAGCAAACATGCAAGGAAATCCGGAAGAGAGTCAGGTAACAGGAAAATGGTCGATGCAGGCGGCAGACAACGTAAACAGGAGAACAAGGCAAGGGTCAAACACGGAGAGCCTAAACCAGGAAACCGCTTCGTAATGTTACAGTGTTTACACCAAAAGACTCAGCAAAGTGTGTGTCAAACAGAGCAGTATATACAGTCTGTGTAATCAGTCCTTGAGCAGCTCCCAGCGTGTGTGTAATCAACAGAGAACCGGAATAGGTGTGTGTGAGGCACATGACATGATTTGTAGTTCTTTTGGTGGCAGATTTGTAGTTCTCCAGCGATGTTGATAATCATAACTGATGATCATTTTAAAGTGTACTTATTGCACTGCATCAAAAATATGTTAAATAATTAACAATTAAAACTGATAAAAATATTTAAATGGTAAAATGAAGTATAAAAATAAATTATGATATTGTTTTTAACTGAGCTTATTTATTGCATTGCTTTCCAAAATATTTAAGACTAAACAAACAAACTGCTGATACGAAAAGCCATTTATCGGTATCCTATGGATTTATCCAACAAAGCTCCAGCGCTCACTGCATACAAAGCCAATACGCCAAAAAATGTGTTGAAGACCTACTGTGTGCATGTGTGGTCCAGGTACACTGTAAAAAATATTTGTTTAAGTAACAGTTTTTGTATTTTGTGATTCACAAGTGTTTATTTACGGATGTGAATTGCATTATTGATCTGGATCTTGATCTCTGGTCTGTCGACTTTTGATGTTGACAATTCAACTCTAAAGTTTAAGTGACTTTTATTGACATTTTAGTCGTTTGAAATAATATATTGTATAAGAAATTATATAGAGTTACAAGGTTTTGTACCATAATATACAACACCAACCCAGACAATATATCACTTTAAACTATTAGAAATGTTAATAAAAGTCACCTTTTCTTTTTTGGAAGAAAGATCAAGGTCCCATTATGCAATTCCAAAGCATAAATAAACAGGGAAAAATATACATTTTTTAAAGTCCATTCAGCACGTTATCAAATGTCTCAACAAGTACACCGATTCCAGTCATTTTTGATTTTGCGGGGACATTTTTCAGCTCAAAAATCTGCCAGAATGAAATATTTAGAAAATTTTAAACTTCAGAATGTTTTTTTGTGTGTTGAGTAACTTGAGCAACTCCGAGTTGGGGTACGGGAACAGAATACACAGTCTGTAAAAAATCATTATGTTTATGGGAAAACCCCCATAAAAAAACATAAAAACAATATTTTAACCAATGTGTGTGTGTTTGTGTGTGTGTGTAAATGATGAGCGTGCGCTCCTCTATGTACGCTGGCATGTCATAATACAGCTGATACTCAGGCTATTAACTTGTTGACACTTTGGGGTCAGTTTGACAGAGGCCTAATGCTCAGTGTGACAGACTGGAACCTCTTCATTATCCCCAATGTAATGGTCTCATCGCTGAGGGCTTTCTTCTCTCTCTCTCTCTCTCTCTCTCTCTCTCTCTCTCTCTCTCTCCCTCTCTCTCTGTCGTTCTCCTCTTTCCTCATTTGCAGCCTGACTCTCCTTCTTTTCCTTCACCTGTATGTTCCTCATCCCTCATTCATGTCTGCTCCTCTTGCTCTGCATCCTGTCCTGCTCCTCTGGCCTTCATTATTCACCCTCCATCTTTCATTGCTGTCCTTTGGCTCATCACTTCATCTTTTACTCTCTTTCTTCTTTCTTGCTTGTTCAGTTTTCACCCCTCCTCTGCTCATCTATGCTTTATTCCATCTGCAGAGTCTGAGAGAATCTCTCAAAACACACCGAGAGGAAGGCAAAAGTTGTTTTTCCGCCTCCAAAATTATTTAAAAGCTGTTTGGCTGAATTTACAAATTACAGTATGCTAGTTGAGACACGAGGGGTGCATATTTCTGGAATACTTGATTCTAATTGGTCGAACACGACATTCCAAGTTATATCACATTAGGGATAAAGTACATCCAGGAGGTCATCACAGAATAAATCTCTTTTTATAAGACTGAAAGGCTTTATTCTGTGAAAACAACCGTCGTGCATTTACTTATCCTGCTTATTACACGGCTACTTGCCACAAAACATGAAAATTAGATTCAAAACATTGTTTTGAACCATAATAGTTTATTATTCTTAAATAAAATGCAAAGCTGACAGAAACATAAACAGCGGATGGCGCCAAACAGTCAAAAACGCAAAGCTGACAGAAACGAAATCAGATGAATAGAGCAAAGACTAACCTATGTATTATTCATTCACAAGATGGCGCCAAACAGACAAGACAAGCAGATACATATGAATGTATATATGGATTTGAACGAATTCACTGACAGTCAAGGTGATTCAAAGTTCCCTTATGGTGTTATTTAGCTGTTGTTATCTCGGGATAACATACCTTGGAATGTTGCGACTGACCAATCAGAATCGAGTTTTTCCAGGCAGCCGTGTGTAATAATTCCATATAACAACCGCTGAAACTAATAACACTGGGTACTCATCTGGGTATACGAATCATCTTGACCTTTAATGAATACGTTCATATGCATATTCATAGGCTTATCTGTCGTGCCGCTGCATTCAGCCATTTATTTTCTGTCAGCTTCACGTTTAATTAAAGTGTTAATAAAGTATTATAGGTCAGATCAATGTTTTGTGTCTAATTGCTTCGTTTTCTGGCAAGTATCTGTGTAATAAGTGGGATAATGTACATCTTTTTCACTGAATAAAGCCTTTCAATCTTATTATACAACAGTCTTATGCCGATAAGCCGGGCTTTATTCTGTGAGAGCAACTGACTAGATGTAGCCTACATTATCCCTTACATAAAACATTATAAAATGAGCTTAGTTAACAAAAGACGAAGTTCTCTAGTTTTTTTTTTAATCAAATTAAATAAAAGATTAATATTTGAAAATAAAGGAATTAATTCAATCACCCAAATCAATGTTGAAGCCATTGCTTTTTATTATTGCATATATATTTAAATGTTTTTTTATTTTACAGTGAAGTATTGCAATATTGCTATTTCCTATTGTAATTCATATTTCATAATACAAATAGTTATACAATAATACAATGACTACAATAATAATAACAGTCATCATCATCATTGTAACGGGAGACGGGTTGCAACAGAGGTGAAGTTCCAGATGCAGCTTTATTTATAGTCAGACAGGCAGGGTCAACAGGAGCAAACGGTACAACATGGGTAATCCAATAGAATCCAGAAACACAGGACAGGCGGCAAAACAACATAACAGTAAAACAATCAAGGGTCCAAAAAAACTGAAAGGCAAGCAAGGGCTGTTTCTCAATATGTGTTCTTCAGCGATCTTGTGTGCTCGTGTTCTGGTGTATCGTCATCATCAACCACCAAAGTTCAGTTCCAATACTCAAGACCGCAAAAATGGAGGACGCATGAAAGTTCCCGGATGTGTTCTTGATATCAAGGACGCACCGATGCAGACTTGAGCACCGAACTGGCTCTAGAAATTCCAGAAGTCATTGCGGAATAAAGGAGGTGGGAACCGCAGCGTTTTATTATTAAAGTTCAGAGATATAACTTATTTATCACAGGAGTTTCCCTAAACGAGACAGGGAAAGTGAAAATTAACATGGAAATCTTAATAAAGCCATAAGGCAGTTTATTTGCTGAAATGTGTATTAAAATCTTTTATTTGTATTGTAAAAAGTATATTTGTAAGGTTTTTGTGCATGTTATATATATATTGAAAAGGGAAAAAACAATAAATCATTGTATAAATGTTTAACTAATTGTCCGTTAAAATGTGTGAAGGTCACGTGACCACCAGGGAGAACGCAGCATCTCATTTCTCACAGGATGCGTTCTCGCGTTCTCCCAAGTTCGTTCTTCCGAGGTGACCTGGCAAGACCGGTCTCCATGAGAACACAAGTGCATTCTCTGCGTTCTTGGAATTAAGAAACAGCCAAGGAAAACCGCTAGGAAATGCTCACTTACAGTAAACAAGACTAAGCAACAATGTCTGTGTGCTGTGTTTATAGTCCATTTGATTAGTCCTGAACAGCTTCAGCTGTGTGTGTTTGCAATCAGGGGGAATCTGGGCCAGGTGTGTGAGTGAAGTGCATGATGGGATCTGTAGTTCATTAAAGTTTTTTAGTTCTCCAGCGATCTGCAAATGCTAGATCGCTGGTGATCGTGACAATCATATTGACATACTGTATATATTTCCAAATTATTTTGAACCAAAATGTGTAGTTTTAAAACTGGAAATCAAAAAGTAATATGTTTATTTTGTTAGTGCACATACCTGTAGTTAGTTTGGTGAACAATTCAACGAAATAGAAAGTTTGTTTTGATAATCTTTAATCAACCATTTGCTTCCACTCTGGAATGGCAGTCCTTCTCCGATCATGTCAGTTTGAGTGAAATATGCTTAGCCACGCCCCTTCAACGGTTAGTGAGCTGCAAGTGAATGCCTAAAATAAAACCCCGCCCCCTACTCAATATTCAGTATTGTTGGAAATACATCATCATGCTGAAATAAAAGTCTGCAGCAACTTCTGTTTCACACGCATTTCAACCGAAAGTACAGGATTGTTTTTTTTTTTTTTTAATGATAATTATTTTTAATATTTATTTAATTTTTGTCACACAGTTGTCAAAATTGTCACTGTCAAACAAGGGAGGCTTTTGGAAGAATTTGTTTTACTTTTCTTAATTTATTCTGATTAAAATTGAATTGATTTGAATCTGATTTATTCTTTTATTTCAAGAATTATTTAATATAATGAGATAATTGTATATGATTTTTTTTTTTTTGTAAATTAGGGTTAAAAAAATCAATGTCAGTACCATTATGGTAATGATATTTTGGTGGGAAAATGTTCCTAATTGTCATGGAACAACATCAGAATACTAAAGACTCAATGGTCCATAAAAAGAGGCTTAATTTCCATTTTGCAAAATATGGTTTTGTTTTGCTGTCAGGCTGAAGTGTGATGTGGACATGTTTTGGTGATATTTCCCTGCTCATTTTCTCTCTCTCTCTCTCTCTCTCTCTCTGTCTCTCTCCGTCTGTGTCTGCGATTTTGACCCGCCTCCGTTTCCACCTTCTTTTCCCTTTCAATTTGTATTCCTCCTCTCCGCGTCCCTCCTCTTCTCTAATTCTCTCCTCTCTTGCCCTCCCTCTATTTTTTCCACTTTATTACTTTCTTCGATTATCCACTCCTATCTTCCCCACTCAATACTTTCATTTCATGCTCCTCTCCTCTAATCTTTCACCCAATTTCTCCCTGGTTCGCTCGTGTCTTCCTGTTTTCTCTGTTTTAGGAGGGCATCCCATGTTCTCTTCGGTCTCTCTTTCACAGTCCTCTCAGGTGTTTTCTCAGCTCATTCTCATCTTTTCTCTCTCTGGCAGCAGCTCGTCACTCTTCACCAGCACAGGTCAAACCACAAGTACATTTTACCCAGATACTCAAACTATAAAACAATAGATCTTGAGGTGGGGGGTTTTTTATTTAAATTTGATATATTGTTTTTATTATTGTAACAATAGTCCCATTTTTCTCCAAACTCCGTACTATAATACAAAGAAATTCAAAATAATTTCAATAAAATATGTTTTAAATGTCATTACACAATTGGCAGTTGAATTTATGTATTTTTTATGGAATATTCCATGTTCTTATCAATTATTAATCATGTAATATATTTTTCATATTTGTTTGATTTCTCACGATTGCCAAGGCTGTGTTTATTTGGTCAGTCAGAACATTAATATTGGAAAATATCATTTTCAATATTAGAACAGTTTGGTTACTTTCCCAACACTTTTGACTGGTTTCCGAAGCAATATTAAACAGTAAAAACTTTCAGCGCTAATGCAATGTTGTGTGCCGAAATTAAAATTCTGGGCTGAAGCTTGGCTGAAAAGCAGAAATACAGTTTTTCCAAATAATCACTATACTGTATAAAGGGAGAGAGAGAGAGAAAGACAAGTGCTTATAAATTCACTGATTCACTGATTTTGGCACTCTAAAACTGTTCCAGGAGTTCCAAGACTAAAATTTCTGTTTAGGCAAACTATTCACATGCAGTTTCTTGAAAACCAAATCATCATAACAGAATAATTTCTGAAGGGTCATGTAACAAATTCAAATGAGACTGTGCACTTTTCCAAAGAGGACGGAGCTACAAATGCGTGTCAGCATAGTGGCAGACATAGTGGCAGTACAAACAACCCAGGCTCATTGTGGATATGTACACCTGTATACATTTCTGAGGAGCGCTAAATACGTCCCAGGAGGTAAGTTTTTTTGCAGTTTTTGTTTTCACGAATCCACCAGAGGCTGCTGTGTAGGCATTTTCAGATCTCAAATTTCTCCCGAAAGTGCCATTCGCGCCTGCTCTTCTCGCGTAAATCCACCAGAGGCCGCTGTCGACTGACTGACTGACCGACCGATCGATACCCCCACCCTCCCCCTTTCCCTAAACCCAACCGATAGTGTTTTCAAAAGCACCGACTGACCTGCCCACCACCTTCCCTAAAACCAACCGACAGTGTTTTCAAAAGCAATCCAGAAAGAGAAATGCCCTCGCGGCCGCCTGTTTTTTACCACGTTTTCAGATCTCACCACATTATTTACTTGTTTATTTAATTTTTTGCTTTTTGTTTTGTTTTACCTGCTTTCTGAAACCATTCTTGACCGGACTCGAACCCCGTCATCACAGTCAACTCCGCTCCACCTCCCAAGTCCACCGTTGTACACGGTGCAAACTAATAACAGTGGAAAAGCCGTCCACACGGAGATAAGTGGTCAGCTGAGCGAAAAAGAACAGAAGTCATCGGTGGCGTCATACTGCCCCGTAGCGTTCGCTTTAAAAATTATGTAACTCTGGCTGCATAATTTGCACTCTCCAGAAATGTAGACGGGGGTACGTATTCACAATGAGGCTGTGTTACGTAGAAAGGGAGAATTTCAATCAAAGTGTTTCTGCAGACTGTTTTTATCAGGTGTAATTATAAAAAATAAAATTATTACATTTTTGCCATTAGAAGCTGGTTATATTCACAGACTATTGCCACATAACTGTGTTTAAACCCCTTATAAAGTGATTTTTGCCTGATAGGTCTCCTTTAAAACAGAAAACAAGTATTCAATTGTAAAAACATTTCACAATATTAGTTTTTACTGTATTTTTGATCATTAATTGCAGCTTCTTTTTTTCAAAAACATAAAATTAAAAAAATCTAAATTTTGTCAAATATTTTGACTTGCAGTGTATGTAACAATAGAGAACAAAAGAATGATCACAATTCCCATTTCATAACGACTTTAACAGTTTTTCCATAAGACCCTTTCAGCCTCAACAGTTTCTGCTGTTCTGCAATCCAGTGTTTCCCAGGGGAGAAACGGAGCCCAACCTCCTGAACTGACCGGGAAATGCTTTTAACTTGGGAAACCTTTTCACATGCCACAACATGCGCACTTAAGAAAAAAAAACGATGGCATAAACAATTGAAAACATGCTGTCTTGGCACAGCTAATACACTCTCTCATGCGGACACACATACACACACACACACACGCTTGATCTCTTTTCATCTGTGCTCTATCATTCTGTCATAGCATCCCTCCATCTCTGCAGGAGTGTATTTGCTGATGCCTGCAGACGTAATTTACTACGCCTCATTCCCACATGCCGGCTGACTCACAACTTACTCACGACAAACTTACCTTCAGAAACGCGGCTCTGTGTGTGTGTGTGTGTGTGTGTGTGTGTGTGTGTGTGTGCAGTGGGAATTACTTAAAAGGACAATCTTGTAAATATGTCTCAGTGTGAATGCCGAATTCTTAGAAGCTCTTTAATAACTCAGAAGACATAAGCTCTGCTTCACTGAAGTATCAGCTTTGTTTTATTCTGTAACAGTCCTGTAATAGTAAATGTGACAAAAAGCTATACTACAAAAACAATGGGTAAAAACCAATATCTTTTCAAACCATCTGCCTGTTTAAGTACATGGCAGCAGCATTTTGGGGGCCTAATTCAATTCAATTCATCTCCTTTCTATAGCGCTTTTACAATGTAGATTGTGTCAAAGCAGCTTAACATAGAAGTTCTAGTAAATTGAAACTGCATCAGTCCAGTTTTCAGAGTTGAAGTTCAGTTCAGTTCAGTGTGGCTTAATTTTCACTGCTGAAAGTCCAAACACTGAAGAGCAAATCTATCGATGAGCAGCTCCACAAGTCCCAAACCAAGCAACAGACGACAGTGTCGAGGAACAAACCACCAATTGACGAAAGTGAAGTAAAAACCTTGAGAGAAACAAGGTTCAGTTGGGCACGACCATTTCTCCTCTGGACTAAAAACATGAACTTTTAGTTTTTGAAAACAATATCAGTATTATCAGTATTTTATGTGCTGTGCATGTGCATGTGCGAGTGCTTGTGACAACCAAAACAGCAATGGTGGACTACAGGACTGTGTGCATGTAACATTTTTAGTCATTTTCATAGTTCAGTTCAGGAATTATTTTGACAATGCTGTCATATCTCTAAGCAAAAACTTTCAAAGATGCAAAGGAAAAACTGATTTTATTTCACATTCTAGTAAACAATTTGTCGTGTACACACCTGAAAGTCCAATTTATCAACACAGGCTCATTGTGGATACGTACCCCTGTCTACATTTCTGGAGAGCACGAATTATGTAGCCAGAGGTACGTCTGGCTGCATTTTTTCTTTAAAATGAAAAAAAAACCTTGAGAGAAACCATTTTTCATCTGGCCAAACTTCCTGTTCAGAGCTGCAGTCTAGGCGCTGAAGGCTGGAGAAGCTGGACGTCCATCGTGGAGAAGCTGCAGGTGGGCGGTCAGGTTGGCCCGCAGGATCAATGTGGGGACTTGTTTATCACGGTGGTCATTCAGGAATCAGTCTCATGCACTCCATTTCTCCATGACGACCACAGCATCAGCTCGGGATACAACCTGGTCCAGGATTATGGATACCTTGGGATCATCTCTTCACAGGTCTTGGATCGCATCAATGGCGCTGCATAGTCTCTAGGGACCTCGGAATGAGTATGCCCAGGTGGAAATAGAGAATAAAGAAAATAATTAGCGTAGCTGCAGTTCATAGTGTATTTAAACGAGATGCAAAAATGGAGTGTTATAGATGAAAATAGCAGTTAAATAAACAAACATAGAAACAAACATGTAAAGCATATGAGAGTTTCTAACACAATGTCTGGTGTATTGAGGAGTGTGTCCTACAGGTGATGTCGAGCCAGCTCACCTGCGTGAAGCACATTCATGCATCGTACCGTTATGCGATGCATTGAGTGTATGCTTTACTAAAAAGATAGGTCTTTAATCTAGTTTTGAACTGAGTGAGTGTGTCTGAGCCTAGGACATTATCAGGAAGGCTATTCCAGAGTTTAGGAGCCATAAATGAGAAGGCTCGACCACCTTTACCCGACTTTGCTATTCTAGGTACTTAGCATTTGACTCTTGCACAATGCTCTACCAGTTAAACAACCCAAACCCTGAACTGTTACGTACTGTAGATAAACAGGCACAATTCATTATTATTATTAGTCTTCCAGAAGAGGCAGTATTTTATGTGGGCTGTATTTCAGAAAAGTGACAAACAGTCGTGGGTTGCATCCAAAATTGCCTACTACTTGACATTTAAATTAGAATTGAATACATGACCATTAGAAAATTATGTTATAATATGTACGCGGCACGGTGGCGCAGTGGGTAGCGCTGTCGCCTTACAGCAAGAAGGTCGCTGGTTCGAGCCTCAGCTGGGTCACTTGGCATTTCTGTGTGGAGTTTGCATGTTCTCTCAGTATTCGTGTGCGTTTCCTCTGGGTGCTACGGTCCACCCACAAGTCCAAAGACATGCACTATAGGTGAATTGGGTAAACTAAATTGTCTATAGTGTATGTGTGTGAATGGGAGTGTATGGGTGTTTCCCAGTGATGGGTTGCAGCTGGAAGGGAATCTGCTGCGTAAAACATATGCTGGATAAGTTGGCGGTTCATTCCGCTGTGGCGACCCCAGATTAATAAAGGGACTTAGCCGAAAAGAAAATGAATGAATGAATTATGAATGTATGAATGAGTAGTATGAATGGAACTCGGACGTACTACATCCACCATTTGTCATTATGACGTGACCTACCCGCATCAGTTGTGTCGCTTCACTCCAAATCATGAATTCTCTTGTGTGGCCTCATGGCATAGCATAGCATCCATCGGATGTGCACTTCAGAATCTCGCCGGAAGTAGTAGGTCATCCGGGTACTTCTCGCATACTGTTTTTCCAATACTATGAATTCGAACATACTACTCGTCTCACATACTGTTTTTAACGTGTATATAGTGTGGAAGTATGCGATTTCAGACACTGCCATAGTTTGGAGGACAGATTAAAATATTTGATTTCAGAAGAATTTCGCATATAAGTTTATATTGAAATCGACGTTCTTGATGAAGATTTCTTCTGAAAGAACAACAAACTAACAAACCAGCCTGATCTCACGAGGATCGAGGTTTTTTGTTTTGTCAGTTTAGTGACTAATTTGTACGAATTCATACGAGTTTAGTTGTACGAAAATGACTTTTAAAAGGAGGCGTGGCTCCAAACCCCACCCCTAAACCCAACCGCCATTGGGGGATAAGCAAATCGTACTAAATTATACAAATGAGATCGTACAAATTCATACAAATTTGCTACTAAATCTAAAAGTTACAAATTTCCGTGAGATAGCGTTGAACAAACAAATGAACAAACATATTTTTGAACCTCTTCTTGCTGTCTAGTACAATAGAAACAACAGCGATATTAAAAAAATCTCATTTGTGATTAGGTTTGTTTGTTTGCGCACATTACCTTGTGTTTTCCTCACACACATATGCTCAGCAGCAGCACAGATGGTTTCATCCATCAGCCCAATGTGACTGCTTTACAGACCACACCAGTGAGTTGACGGACACCAGCACTGACCAATCAGAAGCACCAATCAGAAGGCCTGAGTTCTGTCACCTCTTAATACATCATGTGACGGTCCGTCTGGCTGTCCTGTAAATGTGTAGATCAGGACGGGTGACAGTCTCACGGCCCTGCGGTAAAAACCTCGCGGCACTGATGGATGTGGAGTCCAGAGAGAACATCAATCAAAAGCACAACAGGAAACAGCAGTTCAGCCTGACGTGGGTTTTTGTGAAACAAGACTCTAATTAGAGGATGCGATTCAGGAGATTTCACATCACTCGCTGCCAGAAATGACTTTCTGGATCAGGAGATTTGCTTTGTTTTCAAGTTAAAATACTGTGAAGATATATTTGTAGACTGTAAAATGGTTTTTGAAAGAACTTACTTAAGCTTGCTGAAAGCTGAATCTACTTCATAAATACTGTAAAAAATGTTTTAATATCACAATTTTAAATTTGAATATATCTTTTTTTGTCTGCTAAATAAATAAATAAATGCAATTTTTTAGCATCATTACTCCCGTTTTTGGTAATCCTTTAGAAATCATTTTGATATATTGAATCACAGCTTAAGACTTAAGACAAAAAGCTGCTTAGTATTTTTGTGGAAAGTGATAAATTCTTTAATATGAAACTTAACATTACTAATTTTCAACAGAAACTGAACATTTTTTATTTTTAACAAAACATTTTTTGTGACATTATACACTGAAAAAAAAGTTGAAACAACACAAATTGAGTTGAAACAACACAATTATTAAGTTTATTTGGGGACAACTTAATCGTTTTATGTTCAGTCCACTTAAATTTGTAAAAACGATTAAGTTAACATAATTTGTTTTGAGACACCATGAAGGAATTGTGTGGAACACAAAATTTTTTATAGTGTAAATATTTTACTTTCACATGAATCAACTTAATATATCATTGCAGAATAAAAGTGTTTCTCTGCTAAAAGCAAGTCGCTAAAACCTTACGACTTAAAACTTTCGTGAGTTTCCTTCAGAAGCAAAACTGCACATGTTTATTTAAAATATATTGCATGTACACTGTAAAAAATGCTGGGTTCCACACAATTCCAGCAAAATATATATTTTTACACAAACCTACACCTAAAGGTGGAGGTTATGTAAAGGTGAAGTAAAGGTGGTCGAGCCTTCTCGTTTATGCCTCCTAAACTCTGGAATAGCCTTCCTGATAATCTCCGAGGCTCAGACCTACACAAATATCTTTTTTGAGTGTAGGTTGTTTATGTCAAATGGATCAATACATGTTTCACAGGTGTCCATCCATGTTAAATTAAAGTTCACTTTCACAGGTTATTAAGGTTCATAAATAATCAATAAATGATTCATGCCTGTCCATTTTAACATGCTATTAATGCTTATAAATCATTAAGATTCATTAATGTTTTCACTGTGAATTCTGCAATCTTGAACTTTTTCATATTTGAACAATGTATTAGTGTAAAATTATATAAACATGTCATATGTGCACATTTGCACTTGATTAGGTAACCGTTTTAAAGCTCTTTCAGACAACAGAGTTGCGTCACGGCCCTATAGGCAAGCTTGTTCAAAGGGCCAAATGAATTGTTCATGCCACCAGAAAACTCGCACTCTTAGTAACTGTTCACTTCTCACAACAAGAGAGCGAGAAAAACATAAGACTGAACTCAAAAATGTCTTCTCTGACACACTTTTGCTTCTCGAGTAAACATATTTAATTTTAACGATGTTAAACTGGAAAAAAGACAAAAGACCGATTAAGAAAGTAGCGTTTTACAGCGCAAACGACAGCGAGCAAATAAACCAAGATGGAGCTGTGATATGCTGCCTATGTGTGTTTATGCCCGCTGTACAGTGCCAGCCATATGTCAGCATTCTGTGGTCACATCTGTCGAAGGGGGCACTCGCAGATTGGCAGTGTGTGTGCGTGCGTGTGTGTGTAAGAGAGAAAGCGAGGGAGAGCGAGAGAGATTTCCTAGTCCTATACGCCTGCCATATCTCATATTCATGTCTCTTTCTGTCACCTGTTCATTTGTATGGCTGTGACAGATCTCATTATGGCTTTGGCACCGCTTCAGCCCGTCTTGCCAATGCAGCATTTCGGGCTGGAATTTTTTCACCGCGTGCGCTTGTTCTGCATCGCGTGCGCCCGCATCACCAATTACTGCCGTTGTCCGCTGCTACAAACATGACAGAAACAATAGCATTAATTATCTGTACACAGATAGTGCAGTCTGAGCGTGTCGACGGTGACGGCGTCAGTTGCCTGGAGTGTTTTAATTGTCGATTAGCTAACGAGGGCCTAATTAACAGGGAAAAACTCTTCTGCAATCTGTCCTGCGAAATGTTAGGAATATTGTCGTGACTGCAGTGCAATATGCTGATCGGTAACAGTGTACATTTGACATGGAGGTTAGCACCTGAAGTTAGGGTTATTGTTTGTGATAAGGTTAACCTGTTAACAGAATATTGACATGTAGGTTTAATGTCATTAAAGGGATAGTTCACCCAAAAATGAATATTTCCTGTTAATTTACTCACCCATAGGACATCAAAACAAGTTTTTTAGACGTTAGTTTCGGTCTGTTAGTTTTAAGGATATCTATAAGCTGGTGTGCTCCAAAACAGTGACAAAATTCGCGTTTAGAAAATATAAATATCCAAAGCTTGTAGTTTGTCACTTCCGCCTAAATGGAAAGATTTTTTTGTTTGTTTTTACATCACCTCATACTTCAGTTTCTCATCAAATCTTGACCAATCAAATGCTCTCTATCTGACATGCCCTGCCCCCTTCAAGAAGATTTTCATTTGCTTTTCATTTGATGTGATTGAGCTCAACCACCCTCACTGGCAGAGAGCTGTGATAAAATGAAACCATTAGCTATTTTTTTTTAAGGGGAGGAGCTAAACTATGACCCACCTTCTTTTCCTGTTTCAGTTGAGATTCCATCAAACATCGAATAAAAATGCATATTTCAAAGCACTTCAAGGGACCTTTAATGTCAAGGGATAGTTCACCCAAAAACAAACATTTCCTACTCACCCACAGGTCATCCATTTTATATATGTTTATATAATTTACCTTTCGGGTATAAGGAATTATGCTTAGCCAAAAGCCAACCAAACCAAAAACTTTATGACTGTTAAAACTATCTGTGTTTATTTTAGATGGAAATTTTATTTGGTATCTTGTGTGTTCAGCAAAGTAAACTTATTAGATTTTTACACAAATATCTGTTCTTTCTACTTCTTACATTTTTTAACCAGGCACGTACATGTCATAGCCCCTACTTCTTTACTTTAAGTTGAGTAAAAGAAGTGTAGCCAGTACAACTTTAGAGTAATTTTAAAGGTGCTGAATGTACATGTTTGACACTTTTAATGCATACAAATATCATAATTGTAGATATTTAGCAAACATGCAAAGTGAACTTACTTCTTTATCTGAAAAACAATGTTAAAGTCAGTTATTCACCTTTGAAAATGTGTGTTCCCTGTCAGAATGTCTGTCTTTGTTTTGATCTGTCTTACTCCGCCCACTGCCAGTTTATCCAATTACAGTATATTTGCGCAATCCACGCAAAACACTGCATATTTAATTTCAGTAATGAAGGTTGCCTTAAAATATGCGGCTGCGGCTGAAAATCTGACCCTTGGAGGACAGTAGCAGACTCCAAAATTAGATGCAGATTCAGTTATAAAAAATTCCCGTGCGGTGGCTTTTAAGTAGCAAATAATATAAATATTACAAATGTAAACATTAGCTGAGCATCTTACCTTGCTTGCTCCTGTTGGTGTTGTCAATCTGGCGCTCTGCGTTTGTGTGGAGTCATTGGAGGAGAATAAATCCCTCTCCAATGTTTTTAATTTAAACTGCAATACCTAGTCCAACCACTAGTTGTCAATCCAATGCACACTGTACCTTTAAACATGCGTATCTGTATTTCTAATTGAGTAAAGGATGTGTGCATCTTTGTTAGTTAGCTTGTTACTGATGTGTTTGTGTAAATACTCTTGTTGTGTAGTGTTCTAATTAATTAACTTGTTTCTTTGTGAGTTTGAGGATTCAATGCAGATTTTTCATGAATCCTCATCGTACCAATAGTGTTGTTTTGAACGGTTGCTCTTTTTGGATTTCTGTACATAGAATCTGAGTAAGGGCATAAAACAGATAGGCTACTCTGGGCTTTTGGGTGTGCACTTAAATGGACAAATATACACTATAAAAGTCAAAAACTCAAACTAGATGTTTTTTTTTTCTATCACTGACTTCAATTGCAGTATACATTTTATCCGTTTTTGCTATTCCTGGCTGTCACACCCACAACCTTGGCATCGATAGTGTCACGCATTAATTAAACTAAATGAAGGCCTGTAGCTCAAAAAATAAAGCTCAGTGTTGCTTATTGACAGTAGCTCTGTTTCCATCCAAAAATGCGAATTAACTTCATGCGCAAAACTGGAATATTGCATAAAAGATGTGCGAATAAAGCAGCGTTTCCATCCAACGAGTCAAAGAGAACAAAATTGTCACTTCCTGATTAAATGGCGCCAAATATGAACAGTAAAAACGGAATTTGCTGAGGTAGGAGAAGCTGCGTGAATCTTTTCTTCATTTAATAAATGACTCGTGCCTCAGAAGGCAATGCTGACACGCAGTGAACGCGTGGTGGCGTTTGAAGGAGTGAGACGCGGAGCACAGATGCTCTTAACAATTCTGGAGGTCATTAATAATATAATAACACTAATACTGAAATGCTTAAGGCATTTTAGAATGACCAAAACAACATTTCAGATGTTTTACAATGTGGTCTGCCTGCTGTTTGTCCATTTACACACATTTTTATCATCACATGATCTCTTATAACCAAATCACATGACCTTTTTTTAATGCGCATACTGGAATTTGTTCGGTAAAAGTGTTTCCATCGTAGTTTATGCGCATCTTTTCTTATCGAATAAAAAGTTTATCCTACTCAGTTATGCGCATATGTTTTTTATGCGCATTTTCACAATTTATGCGCATCTTAGCGTTTCCATCAACCAATTTTTATGCGCATATCCAAAATGCGCATAAAAATAGGTGGATGGAAACGTAGCTAGTGAAACTGCTCCAAAAGAACAGGAGTTGGGGTTCATTTTAGGGTTCATTGAAGTCTTGATTGGCAATGTTAATATATTGCATGTGGATTGAATATAACTACAATTCACCCACTGTATTACATGGGCGTTTCACACCTGGCTCATTTGGAGTGCGTGCTGCAGAACGTGGTGTTTTTTCTTCTTTAGCTCAGTTTGTTTTGGTATACATGAACACAGCAATCACACATGGATTTGCATCAAAACAATCAGTCCGAGATCACCTGAACATGGTGGTCCTGGCCCACTTGAAATAGCAACTTTGTCACAGTTTTAACCCCCGTTTCTGAAAAAAAAAAGTAAATGATCTACAGGTGTGAAATGTCAGACGCATGTACCTAGTTTCCATTGTTCTTGTTAGTTTCCCATTGGTAATTAGGTCACACCTGTTCCGTTTCTCATGATTATGTTCATGTGATTATGAAGCCCTTCGTTTCCTCACTTCTGAGGCTGCTCTCGTTTTTTGTTGAAATGCAGATGTTGTTCTGATTCCTCTATGGATTAGGACCCTATTTTTGGATTTGCATGTATATTTGTTAGCGTAATTTGTATATGTGCAACCCATAACCAAATATTTTGTAACATTTCTCTTTCTTTTGTTTGAGTGGGAGTCTCCTTCAATTCAAACTTATCTCCCGCTACTCTCCCATTTATCCTTTTTTTTAACTCCAGTAATTTGTATGGCCCAAAACTATGAATAATAATCAGTCATATTCTGTCCATGTTGTACATTTGCCTGATCTTGTATGAAATTGGATCACCTCACACAATCGACGCAACATACATATTTCAAATAATTTGTGACCTCAACCTGGCAACCTACAACAATATGTTTCTTAGTCCCTATTTGTTCCTGTATAACTATAATATCTTGCATAATTTGATGTGATATATGAGCTAAGAGACCATTAGGTTTAATCGCATTTGTAGCACAGTGTTTACATTTTCAGATGACATTTACCCATTAAAATGTTTTTGGGTTAAAATTCCAAGACGTAGAATTATTGATTGCGATGTACAGTATCCACAGTGGTGCGGTGACTCACAGCAACACATACTGTAATAAACAGCAACACATAAAGATATAGAATTTGTAGCGGATGTTCCTGGAATGCACACGTCTCGCGGGAAGGTACCACAGATGATGACTGTCACGGTCACCAGCTAGAGTGCCCACCAGACACACTAGAGGGCACTCTACACCTTATATCAGCCACTCATCAGGGTAGGGTTGCACCAGCTGTTCGTAAGTTCTTTCTTAAACTGGAACATAAAGTCCACACTTAGTAACTACTAGCTAGTTTGTAAGTAAATTTGTTCTTACTTCAGTTGCACCTCATGTTCTTAAGGCAAACGTAATATCCAATAAAAAGCATTTAAATTGTTAAACTGCTTTAAATTCTGCAACTAATGCATCTATAAATAACTGTCCTATGAAAATGAAATGACAAATTACATTTTTATAGTACATTACATTACAGCCAGTCACTATAACAGACATTATTAAAACATTAATGTTGTTTTTTTTATATATATCCTACACATGAAAGAGAAAAGAGCAGGGAGAAGAACTCAGTCATGAAAAAATTCTCATTTTAATTGATGGATACAATTAACACAAAACACTCCTTGAAAGAAAATTAAACTTCTTTCACAAACCAAAAAATTGCGAGATTTGGGAGGAAAATAAGGCTGTGAGTAGAGGGAGATCATTCTTCATTATTATCGCGAGCTCCTCAATGTACTAATCTCGCCGTCATCTCTTTTCTACTGTTTTAAATGGGGGGACGCTGCCGTAAACATTTAGTTGGAACGTAGCATTACGTTTAAACTAAGCTCAGTGGTGCAACACAAAAAATATTTAGTAGTGTGTAAGTTGTAACGTAGTGTCCCTTTAAGTCACAACTAGGCTAAGTTTTAACTTACACAGTGCTGGTGTATCCGGCCCCAGGACTACATGCCCCACAATGGTTTGCACCTAAAACCTGATTCACATGAACTTGATGACACAAACTCCTGCAGCCAATTTGCACTCACATATAAGCACTACTTTCACAGACATTCATTGCTGAGCATTGTTTCAAGTTAGGAACTTTATCAAGCGGTTTCCCTGTTTTCTGGATTTCCTGTGTTTTGCCTTGTTTTTGTGTTTTTGGATCATTGAGTGTTTGCCATCAGCTCCGACCTACGCCTGTTTATTGGAAAACTCTTATTACCTGTGTGTTACTATTTTCTCCTGCCTCGACCCCTGCCTGCTGACCATCCTCCTTTCAATTAAAAGGTGCATTTGGAACATTACCTCAGTGTCCATGTCATAATTCATAACAACAACGATGAACAAGAAAACTTGTTGGGTAGGCATCACTGTGTAAGTTACTGCTATGTATGCGGCTAACGTCATACGTAGAGTCAAAGATCAACCAAGAAGTTGTCTAGAACATGCAATGGAAGTCAATAATTTGAGTTTGTAATTTAAAATATTGAAATATTTTAGTCACAAATACACAACAATCCACTTCAAAAGACATGTGTTAACCCCCTCCCGGCATATAAGTTAGTTTGGGAACACTTTACTTGAAGGGGTGTTCATAAGACTTTTATAACCTTTATAATCATGACATGACACTTGACATAAATGTGAATGAGATTTTATGCATGCTTATAACAACTGTTGCAAATTTTTGTGTGAGTATGTGCGTGTATAATCCTGTTGTCATCTCTTTTTTTGACACATTGAAACAATGACACAAATGTGAATGAGATTTTATGCATGCTTAGAACAACTGTCATAGATTTTTGTGCGAGTGAGTGTGTATAATCCTGTTGTCAGCTCCTTTTTTTGTTGTTGGACAATAAAATGAGAAAATGACACTTATTAAAACAATGACAAATGTAAATGAGATTTTATGCATGCTTATAACAACTGTCATTAATCGTCATTTACTCAGTTATGACATTTTTGAACCAAATAGAACTTTGTTTGTTATGACAACTTGACATAAACAAATGCATCACAACCTGTTTTTTCTTTGTCATGACAACTTGATATTACCAAGACAACAAAACTTAATAAATCTCATAAATCTGTCATAAACATGTGTCATATCATGATTATAAAGGTTTCCTGACAATCTTACGAACACCTCTTCAAGTGAAGTGTTACCGTTAGCTTTATGACCAATTTATGCGCTTTTGTAAGCTTCAAACAAGGGCTACTACACCCAACAATGTTATACTGCACATTAAAACTATCCTGACTGTGTTCGTCTGAAAGAAGAAAGTCAAATACATCAAGGATGGCTTGAGGGTGAGTAAATTATGGGGTCATTTTCATTTTTTTGGGTGAACTATTCTTTTAAGTCATTATTTAAATGACATTCCCCTTGCTTATTTGACAAACTCTCACTGGATCAATTGGTGCCGGGCCGCACAAGAAATCATTAATTATTTCCGTTTTATTTGTTATCTGAGTCTGAACGATCTTTTATTTTGAAAAATCTTTTATTTAGAAAAATGTCCGTATTCTCTTGGCTATATCTCGGTCACTTGAGCGCTCAAATTTAACCCACAAGCAGCAAAATGAGTAAGAAACAGATGTCTTTGGAAAGTTTCTTTGCTAAGGGGAAAAGGCCCAGTGAAGGATCCACGAACTGCCAAGATCCGCAACCCATTTGTCAACAAATCAGGTGAATCCAGCATGTATGTGCATGAAGATCAACTGCTGGAGATCACAAATGACGTTCGCATATCGCGTCTTTTCTAGAGTTTGCGCAAGTTCGTTATTTCCAGTGGAGGTGCATGGCATGACAAGCTCACCATTGTCAAAACGCACCCAGTTGAATGAATGCCGCAAGCGCCCCGCAAGTCACGTGACAAGAACTGACCAAACAGCTTCAGCTTGTATAGAATATACACATTTCGGTAGACTAATTACCTCAGACAAACAAAGAACACTCAAACACGGCATTGCTTTGTTATTTTTTCCATAAATAAAACTTGTATCAGAGTGACAGCAATGTTTTGTCATCTTGTCATCCAAATCAGTGCTTTTGAAAACACTATCAGTTGGGTTTAGGGAAGGAGGAGGGTGGGTCAGTCAATCGGTCAGTCAGTCAGTTAGTCAGTCGACAGCGGCCTCTGGTGGATTTACGTGAGAAGAGCAGGCGCGAATGGCACTCGCAAGATAAATTTGATATTGCAAAAATCATACACAGCGGCCTCTGGTGGATTCCAGAAAACAAAAACTGCAAAAAAATGTAGCTCCTGGGACATATTTGGCGCTCTCCAGAAATATATATAGCAGTACGTTTTCAGAATGAGCCTGAGTTGACTATTCCTTTAAGTCATTATTTAATTATTGGTTTGATAAACTCTCACTGCATTGTCTATCTTTTACACAACAGATTTACAGACTTATCCAATGTAGATCATTACATTAATTGAAAAAAGTAGTATTGGTCTTGTTTAGTGTATTTAAGAACAGAGTTAAGACCAATTATCCTTCAAGCACTAAAAGAATCATTAACGCAATCGTTAAGAAACCGTAACCATTAAGTGGACTCCCAACCAGAAACATTCAATTCCACTTGATTCCCTTCTCTAACGTTAAAGCTGGTTAAAAATAATCCGACTCACTTTTTGGGAAATGTTGTGAAGTGCAGTGTGTGGTAATGTGTGCGTTAAGGTAATGGCTGTTAACGCAGCGTTCTGCATTGTGAGGAGCGCATTTGATAATGTCAGACGGATAATGTATGAAGTGTCAGGGAAGATGATTAGCTCTCTTCTCATCCCTCCGTGCTGCATATGGCCCTTATTGATTAAGATTAAACCCTCATCCTTTCTGCTTATTAAAATATTGATCAGGGAGCAGAGAGCAGCCGACGGGGGAGTCCAAAATGGAACCGGTGTGTGTGTGTGTGTGTGTGTGTGTGTGTGTGTGTGTTCGAGAGAGATTTTTGTGCGAGTATGTGCCTATAATCCTGTTGTCAGCTCCTTTTTTTGTCGTTGGACAATAAAATGGTACAATGACACTTATAAAAACGATGTTATTAATTGTACAGTGAAAGCTAAACAGATGGGCATGACAGTGATAAACAATGCAGCATGTGTTTGTGTCTAGAGACAAGTTAAAGTCTGTTGCTGAAAGGATGTGTGTATGCTAATGCGTTATTGTGTGTTTAATGTCACTTACAAAACAGTACTACAATATTAG
>CAIGQV010018344.1:3840836-3865692 GCA_903798115.1 Danio jaintianensis | reverse complement strand
AGAGAGAGAGAGAGAGAGAGAGAGAGAGAGAGAGAGAGAGAGAGAGAATGAAGGGATGCGGATCACAAGGGATTGCGGAGGGAGGAGCTGATGTGCTGATAGAGAGATGCTCTTAGTAGAATTGTTATTTCAGATTGATGTGTTGAATAAATAAAGTGCTTCATCCTTCCCTCTCCTGCTCGCTTCATCCAGCCGATGAGTGGTATCAATCTCTCCTCCAGAGTAATGAAATACCCTCTCCCATCATTTCACAGACACACACACACACACATACACGCACAAATCTTTTGGTTCAAGTTCAATCTGATTATGGGCTGTCTAAATATTTTGCCCCACAGAGATATGATATGAAGATGTCTGTCTTCAGGAGCCAGAGAGAAAAAGCAGGAAGAAAGGAGGAGTAATGATGCTCGGTGAGTGATAAAAAGAGACTCAACATCACCCCTGAGGACACACACACACACACACACACACTCACACAGATATTGACTTTTACTACCTAACAGAAAAACTGACACAAAAACATTATTGTCACAAGCCTCTCAGCAATAACCGTTAAGATCCTCACGTGCATAAACGCACAAGAACACACACATATGTTGGGATTTCATGTTTTATACACTGTAAAAAATTATTGCTGTCTAATTTTTTTTTTTTTAGATGAATCAAAGGAACTTTTTTCATCTCAACTTACATCAGTCAAACTGACTAAAAATATTAAGTTAAACTCATTCATTCATTTTCCTTCGTCTCAGTTCCTTATTTATCAAAGGTCACCACAGCGGAATGAACCGCCAACTATTCCAGCATACGTTTTAAGCAGCGGATGCCCTTCCAGCAGCAACCCAGTACTGGGAAACACCCATACACTCTCGCACTCATACACTATGGCCAATTTAGTTTACTCAATTCACCTATAGCGCATGTCTTTGGACTGTGGGGGAAACCGGAGCACCCGGAGGAAACCCACGCCAACACGGGGAGAACATGCAAACTCCACACAGAAATGCCAACTGGCTCAGCCTGGACTCGAACCAGTGACCTTCTTGCTGTGAGGCAACAGTGCTAACCATTAAGCCACCTTGCCGCCCCTTAAGTTAAACTGTATATAACAAAAAAAATTTGAAATCTGAATAACTGATTAATATCGATTAAAGTAACACAAAAACATTTGTTTCCATGTCTTAGATAGATAGATAGATAGATAGTAATATTTTTTTATATTGTGTCCAAGGGTGTAACCTTAGTTTGAGAAATAGGGAGGATGCAAAATGGGGGAATATGTTTTCGATTTAAATCCCATTTCCTGCATTTATGTATATTTAGGGACTATATGGTGATACAAATCAAATAGGCTTATTAAACAATTTGAATTATTAAACTAACCTAAATAAAACCTTTATGAACTGTGTGTGCTGGATCATTATTTTGTCATTTCAACTGCAGATAGATAGCAGCTAAATCAGTGTTTTATAATTATAAGAAAAATGTTTATCATAATTTTATTAGTTGTCTGTCATGCACTCAAAAAAAGATGTTTGTGGTTTGTTCAAACTACTTATGTAAACTGAGCCGAAACAACACAATTCTTGAGCTTTTTTTTTGGGGGGGGGGGGGGGGGATATTTTTATTTTATTTTTTATGGTCAATCCACTTAAATTTGTAAAAACCTATAAGTTATCTTAATTCTTTCATGTTGTCCCAACACAAATCGATTGTGTGGAATCCAGCGTTTTTACCATTGTGCAGAATCAACCACCTTTAATGTTAGATTTTGCTGTATTTGGCTTAACCCTTCTTGGGTGGCTCGCCAATGTATTAGATTACTCTAATACATAAACCCAGGCTCATTCTGATTACATACCCCTATATACATTTCTGAAGAGCGGCAATTACATCCCAGGAGCTACGTTTTTTGCACTTTTTGTTTTTGCAAATGCACCAGCGAGTGCAATTCGCACCTGCTCTTCTCGCATAAATCCACCAGAGGCCGCTGTTGACTGACTGACTGACTAATCAACCAATTGACCAGCACCCACCCACTTCCCTAAACCCAACCGACAGTGTTTTCAAAAGCAATCTAGAAAAAGAAAAGCTCTCGCAGCAGACTGATTTTTACCATGCTTTCAGATTTTACCACATTCTCCCCTTTTATTTACTTGTTTATTTTATTTTTTGTCTTTTGTTTTTGTCTTACCTGCTTTCTGGAACCATTTTTCGCCAGACTTGAACCCCGTCGTCTCTGTCAACTCCGCTCTGCATCTCAAATCCTCCGATATACGCAACGAGCCATAACAGCGGAACAGCGTCATACCGCCCCGTAGCATTCGTTTTAAAGATGAAATGCAGCCATACGTTCCTCTGGCTACATAATTAGCGATCTCCAGAAATGTATATAGGGCTACGTTTTCAGAATGAACCTATGTTGCACATAAAATAACTAAGCTGACCAAAGTTCTTAAGGGGAAAAGACTTTATTGAAGACAGTGAATAGTACAGTTCCTCAGCACTGATGTTAACCCGTCTGTCGTCAAGTAACTTAACCCAAAGTACTGTCTGTGAGACACTACTTTATAACAAAGGATATGACCCCACCCCACCCCCCGGAGATTACCCAAATGGTTTGGTTGGGTCACAACTCTTGAGTGCCTGTAGGCCATTTGGTTCACACCTTTTCAGATGCAGATACAAACCATACAATCTATCAATTAATGGACAAATTTAAAATATTTACATTCCTGGTCCTTTTTTTTTCTTTGCAGCACACATTCCTAAACAGACATAGACATATGCTGTCTGACAGAAAATATTTTTATTCTGACCAGAGCTAATATACTGTACTGAATCAACCAACACATTTTTCTTTCATCCATGTTGACTTGTGTTTTGTTGCTGTTCGACATCTGAAATGATCGTTTCAACTGCAAAACCTGCTTATTAGAACTTTCACCAAGTTACACTGTAAAAAAGATCTTGCTGCCTAAATTTTTTTAGTTCGAATCAAATGAACTTTTCTAGTCATCTCTGCTCGCAAACTGACTAAAAAATATGAAGTTAAACTTTGTATAATGCCTGATCAGCTAGCTCACTGCTGCATAAAGGGACTAAGCCGAAAAGAAAATGAATGAATGAATGAATGAATGAACTTTGTATAACTACAAATATTTAGTTTAAATCTGATTAACCAATTAAAATTAGTTAAAGCAATATAAAAACATTTATTGTTATGACTTTTTGTCAGATCATTTTTTTTACAGTGTAATTTTAGAGCATGCATGCAAAGTTATTAGATGCTGATAAGCACATAGACACACACAGACTCTCTATGTCCTCCATGGCGATGACAACACACACATAAAAAATCATAAATATTTGGAAAACCATAAATAATAAAAAGTTGGGGGCAAGCAGAATTTTTGAAAGTGGAATTTACGCCCCTGACTGTGTGTATACTGTCAGTCTGCAGTTGTATAATTTTCAAAATACCTCATTTTGTGTTATTTATGAATAATGTTTTCCTCAAGGAAACAAAACAAAATAAAAAAAAACTTGTATTACTATACTTAAGGGGACATTTCCCAGCAAGCATTTTTTGTTTTTAAAAGATGTCTAATAGATGTCTAATAGACGTCTAAACATAGTCGTCTTGGCTAAAACAAGGCTAAATTTGGGCTGTCAGTGAAAATCTAATAGACGTCTAAGATTAAGCCAAAACTAGACTAGTCATTAAATAAACACAAATGAATGACTACACTTGTAAAGTCTGTCTAATCTGTCTATTTGATGACTAGTCTAGTTTTGGGCTATTCTTAGATGTCTATTAAATTTTCACTGACAGCCCAAGTTTAGCCTTGTTTTAGCCAAGCTGTCTACGTTTAGATGTCTATTAGATGTCTATTAAACACAAAATTGTTTGCTGGGTTGGTTATTACAACATTATAAATATCAGACATGTGCACACACATACAGTACACTCTGACAGAACACACACACACATAATGTATAGTTGTTGTGGAGACGATGAGGGTATATGATAATGTTATTGAGCGATTTGGTGTAGACAGGACCAACACACACGACAGCAGGGGACCGGAAGTAAAAATGCCATTCATTTTGTTCATAGAGAAATTGATTTCTTGTGATAACACATAAACCTTTCCAGACAGACCATGAACTCTGGGGGTTATTAATCGATGGTGGTCATCTCTTTAGAAGCCACATCTGTGTGATATGATCTTTATTTAAACAACATAATCATAATAAATACTTTTGAACCTGCAGAGATCTACCAAGCAGAGACACTGTTGTTTTTGTGGCAAATGAGCGTTTTTTTCATAATCAAGTATATATTTGTATAGCTAAGATTTTAATATTACATTTAATATCCTATACACATTTATAATTTACATTACTATTGATTTTGTAATAAAACTAAAATAAACATTTACTATGCGACTTCTTTGTTAAAAATAAAAAAAATTTAAGTAAGGACTAAATCAATGTTCTAAGCCTCGTTTCGGTCATACACTGTAGGCCTGTTTTATTTTTATATTAATAAAGTGTTTATATTTGAATTGCATATGTTGATGTTGATGGCGACACAGTGGCTCAGTGGTTAGCAAGAAGGTCGCTGGTTCAAGTCCTGGCTGGGTCAGTTGGCATTTCTGTGTGGAGTTTGCATGTTCTCCCTGTGTTGGTGTGGGTGTCCTCTGTAAATGTGAGAGTGACTGGGGCAGTCGTGGCCTGGTGGTTAGAGTGTTGGACCCGTGATCCGAAGGTTGCTGGTTCGATACTCGGTACCAGCGGGAATTGGGGGTGGGGGGAGTGAATGACCAGCACTCTCCACCACCCTCAATACCACGACTGAGGTGAGTCCCTTGAGCAAGGCACCGTTCCCCCCAACTGCTCCCCGGGTGTGTGTTCACGGTATGTGTGTGTTCACTAACTGTGTGTGTGTGCACTTGGATGGGTTAAATGCAGAGCACAAATTCCAAGTATGGGACACCATACTTGGCCACACTACACTTCACTTCACTTAACTTAAATTGTCCGTAGTGTGTGTGTGTGTGTGTGTGTGTGTGTGAATGGGAGTGTATGGGTGTTTCCCAGTGATGGGTTGCAGCTGGAAGGGCATCTGCTGCGTAAAACATATGCTGGATAAGTTGGTGGTTCATTCCGCTGTGGCAACCCCAGATTAATAAAGGGACTAAGCCGAAAAGAAAATGAATGAATAATGGACCACAATGGAAATAAGCCTTTATGGAAATGGTTTTTTTTTGTGTGTATTTTCCTTAGCATGTTTTTAAATATTTATGAATCCTTAACATTACAATAGACACCAAAAGGGTTTGAAAGCTCAAGCGTTCTAAAATGTTGCGTGGTTCACCTGGTTAAAAAAGTGTTAAAAGAGGGTCTAATAATCTTCTAATTTTCCTTTAACAATGTATGTCAGCTTCTTCACTGGCTACAAGATGGTCTTTGAGTTTCTTTCCATTTTAAAGCAATAACAGACTTAGAACAGTAGGCAAAATGGATGACCTACTTCTTAAAGTGTGATTTTGAACTGAAGGACATTTGATGAACACTTTAATATCATGTGAAGCCACAGGAGAGCATGTGTGAATGACTGTAAAGCACCAAAACATGTTCATATTCCATTCAGACACACAGTCAAAATAGAATATACACCAGTGATCAAGATATATTGACCATGGACCAAGTTCTATTAAATATTTATTTCTTAACGCAGATATTATTTTTAACAATAAGTTAGTCATTTGATTTAACCAACAGATAGCAACTTAGCTCTCTACTAGTAGCGTGAGATCCTTATATAGCATATTATATTGTTCATGTCATTATAGGATTGTGGCAGACCTGCCAGTGTGGCTTCAGCGTCGCCATGGAAACGACTCCCTCACCGTCATCACCGCTCCTCACGTGCTGATCAGGGACAGCTGCTGCTCGTTGGAAGGGGAGTATTTAACAGACGCCGTCGTGAAAGACGGTGAGCATGATGACAGCAGGAAACCCGCTGAGTTCTCTCCTTTTACTGGGCACCCTGATCGGCACTTCACACAGCACCATCACCGGACCCTTGGACACTGAATTCACCGCCCTGCACATCCCAGCGCACTTATCCTTTGCTCTACTCCCTCAATAAATCCCCCTACGAGGATTTCCACTGCCTCTCTGTGTCCGTGTGATCTCTCACCTCGTTACAAGGATATACAGTTGAAGACAAAATTATTAGTCCTCCTGTGAATTTTTTTCAAATATTTCCCAATTGATGTTTAACAGAGCAAGGAATTTTTCACAGTATTTCCTAGAATATTTTATCTTATGGAGAAAGTCTTATTTTTATTTTGGCTAGAATAAAAGCAGTTTTTAGCAGTGCCTTAAAGGGCACCTATGATGAAAACAATCTTTTGGAAGCTGTTTGGACAGTACTGTGTGTAGCTATAGTGTGTCCACAGTCATATTGGAGTGATATAAAGACAATAAGTCTCTTTTTTTAAAATTTCCTGACGTTAAAATAGGATCCAAATCCCTCCTATTTTGAGGCCCACCGCAATGTGACGTAGGACTGCGGTTTCCCCGCCCACTGAATTGATTGACAGCCGCGTATTAACATGTCTTTGTAGTAACGCGTATAATTATATCAACAAGACAGGACGTGCGCAAAGCAACTGGGATTAAAAAATCTGTTGAGCTCACTGTGATCATCAATCATAATCATAGCACAATTATAAAAGAAGACACTTCAATCCCGGTTTGTGGACATTAAATCAGGTTTATTTTGTACATTAACATAACGGATATCCATACAGCAGTGGATATTGATGTGTATCTTGTCACGTTTGCAGGCAAAAACAGTGCAAAGTTAAATGCATGCGCTGTGTGTGTGCGTGAACTTTGTAACGACATTGTGTGTGACTTATTGAAAGGCTTGAATTAACTCCACAACAAATACATCAAATATCATCATTGGGAAAGTTCTTACTGTAGTATTTTTCACAAACGTTACGTGAGATCTGCTTCCTTCATGTCTGTCACTGTGCTGAGGCACACTCTAACAGGCACGTGGAAGCGGTGGGTGGGGAGAACTAGCATTAAAGGCACAGGCCACAAAAACAGCTACAGTGTGTTCAAAGCAGAAAATTCTAATATTCTGAAAGGTAAAATAAATAGTCTGATGGGTGTTTTGAGCTGAAACTTTACAGACACATTCTGGAGACACAAAAGACTTATCTTCAATCTTGAAAAAGTGGTAAAATAGTTGTCCTTTAAGCAGCATTTTTTTTTTCCGATTACCTACAGAACAAACCATAGTTATACAAAGACGTGCCTAATTACTCTACCTTCCCTAATTAACCTAGTTAAGCCTTTAAATTGCACTTTAAGCTGAATAGTATCTTGAAAAATATCTAGTAAAATATTATGTACTGTCATCATGGCAAAGATAAAAGAAATTAGTTATTAGAAATGAGTTATTAAAACTATTATGTTTAGAAATGTGTTGAAAAAAATCTACTTTCCATTAAACAGAAATTGGGGGAAAAATATACAGTACAGGTGGGCTAATAATTCAGGAGGGCTGATAATTATGACTTCAACTGGATATTATGCCTTAATTTTTATAGGTATATTTTGGGCAAAATGATTGATTTTTCTTTTATGCCCAAAATCATTAGAACAATTAAGTAAAGCTCATGTTCCAAGAAGATATTTTGTAGGTTACCTACTGTGAATACCTTTTGGTTTGTAATATGCACTGCTGAGAGCTTAATTTGGGTAAATATAAAGGTGATTTTTCTCAATATTTAGTCTTTTTTTAACCCTTAGATTCCAGATTTTCAAATTGTTGTATCTTAGCCAAATTTGGTCCTTCGTCAATGGAAATCGTATATATTCAGTTTTCAGATGATGTATAGTCTCAATTTTAAAAAATAACACTTATTACTGGGTTTGTGGTCCAGGGTTAAACATAATTTTCAATGATGGACCTCTTGCAAACCATTCCATTTCAACTTGTAATTGTCTACATGCCTAAGAGTTGCTGCTGTGTGATTAGCAGTTCTGCCCACTCAGCAGATCTCAACTGGCTTTGCTTGAGGATTTTACATTGGAAAAGAACACGTACTGATAATTTAAAGTAATAAAAGTACAACCACTTATAATTAAACATCACATAATGGTCACTCGGAACTTGGTCTAATAATAACTTGACAGACACAAACACACACACATACTTGTATACATGCACTGTAAAAAATGTCAGTTAATTAACAGTTTCCGTATTTTGTGTTATTTACAGTTGTGAATTGCATCGTAGGACCTTGATGTCTGCTCTGTCGACATTTGATGTTGAACATTCAACTCTACAGCAGTTTAACAAAGTGACTTTTATTGACATTTTAGTAGTTTGAAATGATATAATGTATAAGAAATAATATAGAGAGAAATAAGTCTGTAAAATAACAGAAAATGTACTGGCAGTTTATTACAAGATTTTTGTACCGTGATATACAACACCAACCCAGACAATATATCACTTCATAACTATTAAAAATGTTAATAAAGTTTTTCCAACTTTTTAAGGTTAAAAGTTGTCAGATGAAAGATCAAGGTCTCATAATGTGATTCATAAGCATAAATAAACGGGGGAAAATAAAAAAAATAAGATCATGAATCACAAAATACGCAAAACTGCTATGTAAACCACATAAAACTGTACACATACACGCTGACACACAAGCAGATTTGGTAATACATGTGAGGTTTGGCCACATTTATAAAGCTTAATAAAGTCTCAATATGTGTATAAAAACAGTTCTTGTCTAGTTCCAGATAGTTCTAGATTTTACCATCTTCCATTTATATTCATTTATTCCTTCATTTTCCTTAGGCTTAATGCCTTATTTGTCAGGGGTCGCCACAGCGGAATGAACCGCCAACTATTCCAGCATATGTTTTATGCAGCGGATGCCCTTCCAGCTGCAACCCAGTACTGGGAAACACCCATACACTCTCACATTCACACACATACAGCCAATTTAGCTCATCCAATTCACCTATAGCGCATGTCTTTGGACTGTGGGGGAAACCGGAGCACCCGGAGGAAACCCACACCAACACGGGGAGAACATGCAAACTTCACACAGATATGCCAACTTACCCAGCAAGGACTCGAACTAGCGACCTTCTTGCTGTGAGGCGACAGTGCTAATCACTGAGCCACCGTGCCGCCTCATTTATATAGAGTGAGACAATATTTTGGAAAAATATTGTACAGTAGTTCACTTAAATGTACTTTTCTCATTCTAAAGGTTGTAGCATATTCCCAGAGGGGAGACTGACTTGCTAAAGGTGAGATCTTACCAGTATTTCCATTCATAAATGTACAGTAGGCAAATATTTAAGACCAAATATTTACAATAATTCACCTAAATGTGATTTTTTCATTCTAAAGGTTGTAGCACAATCCCAGAGGCCAGATTGGCTTACAACAGGTGAGATTTTACAAAACATCTCCTTTCAAATGTTTGCAGTAGACAAATATTTAAGAAATGTCAATTTTGTCAGCTAACTTGATAATGAAACTTTGCAAGTCCAGTTTATTTGAAATAAGTAATTTAACTATTCAACTATTCAAACAACTATTTACCGCTGTTAACTACACATTTTAAGTTGAGAAAACTTAAAGTCTTAAAATTAACTTAATAAAAAATTATAATAATAAAAATAAAAATAAACCAATCAAAAACCACATAACACTGTCGTGTGTACGGTTTTGATTCTTTGCTGTCATTTGGATGTTTAAGCTCTCGTGTAGTTTTGGTAGTTGTGTTTAATGGTTTGTCTAATTTGATAATTAGTTTTTGCAAGGTGAGATGAATTTGTTACAAAAAATTTGTTTGAATACATTACCAACAAAAGATACACTGTTAAAGATTTTTGTAAATTACACCGTATTTAACTGTAATATCAACTGTATTTTACTGTAGGACAGTTATGCAGTATGTTACTGTTTAACACTTTAAAGATGCATTGTGAACATTACTGTATGTTTTACAGTAAAGATACACAAACCATTTTGTAAATACATATACAGCAAAATAAATGGTACTGTACACTACCTGACAAAAGTCTTGTCGCCTATCCAAGTTTTAGGAACAACAAATAATAACTTGACTTCTAGTTGATCATTTGGTATCAGAAGTGGCTTATATGAAAAGCAAAGGCCTCTCGATTACGCTTATTTTACCAAAATAAAATATGATCATGCCTTGATTTTGAATTATTTAATTAGGACAGTAAGGTCTGACTTTGCTTAGACAAAAGTCTTGTCACTTAACAGAAATAATGTACAGTATAGAATAAAAACGTCATGATGCAGTGGAAAAAGAATTAATATTGTGAATGACTCCCATGAGCTTGGACGACTGCATCCATACATCTCTGCAATGACTCAAATAACTTATTAATAAAGACATCTGGAATGGCAAAGAAAGCATTCTTGCAGAACTCCCAGAGTTCATCAAGATCCTTTGGATTCATCTTCAATGCCTCCTCCTTCATCTTACCCCAGACATGCTCAGTAATATTCATGTCTGGTGACTGGGCTGGCCAATCCTGGAGCACCTTGACCTTCTTTGCTTTCAGAAACTTCGATATGGAGGCTGAAGTATGAGAAGGAGCGCTATCCTGCTGAAGAATTTGCCCTCTCCTGTGGTTTGTAATGTAATGGGCAGCACAAATGTCTTGATACCTCAGGGTGTTGATGTTGCCATACACTCTGCAGATCTCTCGCATGCCCCCATACTGAATGTAACCCCAAACCATGATTGTTCCATCACCAATCTTGACTGATTTCTGTGAGAATCTTGGGTCCATGCGGGTTCCAATAGGTCTTCTGCAGTATTTGTGATGATTGGGAAGCAGTTCAACAGATGATTCGTAGGTAAAATTTACCTTCTGCCACTTTTCCAAAATGATCAACTAGAAGTCAAATTATTATTTGTTGCTCTTACACCTGGGATAGACGACTAGACCTTTGTCAGGTAGTGTAAATGTAAATACAGTATTTTAGCTGTTATTTGTTTACAGTAAGTTACTGGCAAACTAAAGATTCTACAGAAAATTGTTAACAGTGTATAATTTTGCTATGCTTAGGGGCCGATCACACCGAATGCGTTTTTTGTTGAGTGGCGCCTTTTTTGAATGGTTTATTAACGGCAGCGGGCGTTTTGCACGCTGCTTATGTGCAATGCGCGCCTCGCGTTTTTGCCCTTGCGCGCCGTACGCTCGACAGTTGAAAAAAAAGTCAACACTGAGCGGAAAAAGCATCTTTTTCATTCTTCAATCAAATGAAAGCAGAGGTGGAGTTTCCGTTGAGGTGCCTGCAGTGTTTGTGTTGTCAAAACAACTATGGAGACTTTTGAAGACAGAGGAGAGACTTGTGGTTGCTGTTTTGAGTTATCCGGTGCTGTATGAATCACAAATCTTGAATATCACAATATTATTAAATTTTAAAATTATATTAATACTAACAGCAACACTCGCACACATGACACAGCTGACTCAGTCATTGCCTAGCGACATAAAAAGCACACCACGCTTCTTTTTTTTTTGTCAACAAAATAGGCAGTGTGGTGCGCCTGCATTTTTGGAACGTAAAAGCACGTTCGGTGTGATCGGCCCCTTAATATGCAAAACTAATAGTTAATTTTAGAATTTCAGAATAATGTTATCATTGTTTGCTTGTAGCATTTTTTAGACACACTAACCTGTATCCCATTTCAATCTCTTTATTAACATTTTTTTTTCCATTGTAAAGCCCTTCAGCGTAGTCTTATCACATTTATCTATTATTCTCAGAACATTTTCATAAATTTGATCCCCACAGGGAAAACAAAGGCACACACACACACACACAAATTCAGCATTGCGGGATCCTGGCATCATTAATTTCTCTCATTAAGCCTCATTGTATCTAATGAGAGTCTCGGTGTCAACGTGCCTGCTGTGTGAGAATGGCCCTCCACAGTCACTTCAATATCACAACAAACCTCTCGCTCATAATCGCGTAAATGTCAGCGTCTTAAACAGAAAGCGACTGAAGTTCATCCTCAGCTGCTCGTCAAGCGCTCAGTCACGATCCATCTCAAACGGGGCAGGATTGAGGCTGACATTGAGCGATTGTCCAGTATCTGCCACCTGCCTGCAGCTCTGAACCCAATTCACATCTGCGTGAGCCTTTTTTTCTCTCTTCGTGTCACACTCTAATGAGACCACTAATGACCAACACCTGTCTGACAGCCCGCTCTGATCCGAGATCAGTTTCTATCACTCTGTTCTTAAATGAAAAGTTTCTACCGGTGGATCTCGGATCAGTGTGTGCCATTTTCTCATGGGATATAGCAGCATGAGCTCAGGTTGACGTTCCGGCTGATTAAACTCTTTTCAGGAGTGTGAGAATGCGCTTTAATGGAAATGGTTTGGAATAAAAGGAGGTGTTTTGTTGCAGACGGTTGTGCTGCGGTTTGGCGTGGAGTTCACAGCGCTGACGGAGGCCCAGGGGAAGAGCTCTATTCACAGAGGAGGAGATGAGATGGACAGCGTTGCACTGGATAATGGGAACAGCAGGACGACTGAACTCGGGCACTGTGTGAATGGGTGCCAGGCTAAAGTTTAGTGCTGGCGGGTTGCAGAATAAATGTGTGTGCTGGGTGGGTGTCAGTAGGCACGAAATTTGAATCGAATTGAAATGCGCTAATTTTGCACAAAAAAAAAAACATATAGTTGAAGTCAGAATTATTAGCGCTCCTGAATTATAGAATTAATAGAATGAGGAGAGATGTTTGTTTCCCAATAATGTTGTAGTACCTGAATCTTAATGATGGGTGTGGCCATCTTTACACTGTTTTTTATACGTTCTTAAGCAACATGAACAGATGACGAATGGCGGTGCTGGTGTTAATGCCTGGTTTGTATCCTCATAGAAATCAAAATGTTTAGATTTCTAGCAGTGGAGCAGCACAACACTTCTGGCATCCAGTGTGCGACATGCACAAATACAGATATTGGTTCTTAAAGGGGAAACTCACATTACAGTGGGATATTTAGCTTTTTTGACTCTGACCTGGTGATTGGGGACCCCTGATCTAGCAAACCACTGACCAAAACTCAAGCAATAGTGTTTTCAAATGAAAATGTAAGAGAAAGTGCACTGCAACCACAGAGTTTTACCTTGAATTAACATTGCTTTTATCTCTTTTGTGAACCTGAGTGCTCTGCATCACAAATACAACACCTTACAAGGTGAGCTATCGAGCAAACTGACCACACCAGAAAAGTTGTTCACATGAAGATAGATAGGTGAATAATAAAAAGTACAACCACTAATAATTTAACATCCTAAAATGGTGGCTTGGAACCTCTAATAATAAAATTGACAGACACAAACACACACACACACACATACTTGTATACATGGTTTATAGGGACACTCCATAGGCATAATGTATTATATACTGTAAAAACCACTTATTATATGGCCCAAGCCATAAACCCAACCCTAACAGGAAACCTGTGCAAATTTTGAATTTCAAAAGATCCCGTTAGGTGTGACATGTTTATCCCTGTAAACCAGCTTAATAGAGTACAACTAAGTCATACCCATGTCATTATACTACGTTGTGTGCCTGTAAACCAGTGGTGTTCATATCTGAAGTGAAGTGAAGTGAAGTGAAGTGTAGTGTGGCCAAGTATGGTGTCCCATACTTGGAATTTGTGCTCTGCATTTAACCCATCCAAGTGCACACACACAGTTAGTGAACACACACATACCGTGAACACACACCCGGAGCAATCTGGTTTGTACACTCATAGAAATCATGTTTAGAATTCTAGCAGTGGAGCAGCATGATGCTTCTGGCATCCAGTGTGCAACATGCACAAATATTGATATTGGTTCTTAAAGGGGAAACTCATAATACAGTGGGAAATTTAGCTTTTTTTCATGTCCCAGTACTGTCCCAGACCTAGTGAATGAGGACACCTGATCTAGCAAACCACTGACCTAAACCCAACCAATAGTGTTTTAAAAAACAAATGTAAGAGAAAGTGCACTGCAACCACACAGTTTTACCTTGAATTTACATTGCGTTTACCTCTTTTGTGAACCCAAGTGCTCTGCAAGTACAACACCGTACAAGGGGAGCTATTGTGTAAACTGACCACACCAGAAAAGTTGTTCATATAGAGATAAATAGGTGAGGGAAAACTTGTTAAATTACAAATAATAGACACCTTTTACATTTTGTGGTATTTACTTGGTCTTGTGCAAAGAAATCTTTTTAATTGTCGATAATATGCCCCTGTAAATATCATTAGTGTGAAAAGGAACAAATGTCGTTGGCGTCATACTTCCCCATAGCATTCATTTTACCTAGAAACAGTAGTCAAATGTATTTTTAAATACATTTTTGCAGTTTCGTTCCCATGAGCCTGTGCTGGCATTTCTAGCCAATTCAAGAATCATGATCAAAACATGATCATTCCTTAGTAGCTACTGTATGTGTTTATTTGTAGAATCTGTCTCTCTTGGTCATGATGCAGAAAGCATTACTAGGCCCATTTGCATTGCACAAGTTGATCTGTTTATATGGAAATTCTAAATCCTCAGGTCCAATGTGAAATCGTGCACTAGAAATTCCCAGAAAAAGTCATTCATGGCCGCTCCCAAGTACAGAGGGCTTACAGTGGCATTAATGTTCAAAGTCTGATGAGCATATGTCTTCTTCTATTAAAAATAATGGCAGTGATATACTGTAAGTAGACCTAAAGTACCTATACCTATAGAATGACAAATCTGACCTCTTCCCAACAGGGAAAAACACCAACAATTAAGAATGCATGATTATTTGGTGTCAAGGCTTTGCAATCAAAAAATGTCATTATAATGGAAGTCAATGGGGCAAAAAACAGCCACGAATATAACGAAAGGGTAGTCCATTTGAACAGTACACAAGGGTTAATCACTCTTGTATCTTTTTTATCATACAAAATAAGACCAAATATGTCCATCCAAGTCAATGGACTGCACAGAAAAAAATCTTACAGGATTGGAACGGCCTGAAAGTGAGAAAACAATGCAATGCTTAGATTTTTTGGGGGAGAGCTGTTCCTTTCAGGCGCATGTTAAATCCTACTTGAGGGAAATACCTGTTACATATTCAGAAAGAACACACACTTGTGGAAATGTGCGCGCATACACAAACACACATAGGCAACATAGACAAACACTTTCCACCCTAAACGTCGACTTCTCTTCTGTCTTCTGCCGCATGCGGCCTGAACTTCCTTCAGCCTCAGAGACAAAATGTCCTATAAAATAGAGCAATTTGTGTGTGTTAGACGCATTTAATGTTTATTTTATCGTCCTCAGGGAAAAATTACATTTGAAGAGTACAAAAAAGAGAACAAAACCAAGTGATGTGCGCAAGAAATTTAATTAGGCTGAATCTGTGTTAGTGTGGCTTGTGCAGATGTGCGAGTTTGTGTGTGTGTCTATGTGTGTGTGTGTGTGTGAGACACTTGTATAATGGCTAGATCAGACACAGAGACAGGGATTCAATTACTGCGGCCTGTTCTCACTCACACCCCCCTGGCGATACACCAGCTCTCATTTAAACACACACATACACACACACATTACTCATTACACATTACTCACAGCTCTGTAATATTGCAGGAAACGTAATATATAGCTGGCTGTACGACAGCATAAGAAAATAAAACAAACAGAGAAAGTGCACAAATAATCTTAAGAGATCAATCGTCAAAACCCCGGCGGAAGAGAGCGGATGATCGGTGTATTGGAAAGCAATCTGTGGGCTTTTTGTAATTATGATTATTTATACAGGCCTTTAACTTTGGTATTGTGCCTGACATCAAATGAATATGACAATCGATCGCGTGGATTCCTCTGCAGGGCGCACATTTCTCATGGCCTACATTTTCTCCTCATCCTCTTTCTCTGCTCTCTCTCTTCCTTTTAAAGAAAACACACACCCACAACAAGCAAACACATACGCACTCACACACACACACTCACATATAGCTGAAGCGATTATAATAGAAATCTGTATTTTTTTCGTTACTAGCATCCCAAAGATCCAATAGGAATGGACAATATATCTATACCATACCAATCTAGATTTTGTTTACTCATATTAGATATTCATTGTCAGATTTCAGATATTTAGTTGTGTACACGCATATCTTCATTTGAGCAGTTTTCATAATGTTACTCTTGCTTAGTTAATCTTAAAATAAAGTAATAATATACTTTTGTGGTATTAATGACTATTAATTTACATTTTCTGTGAGATGTATTAAGTGTATAATCCCTTAATAGTTTTTTTTATTTATATATACAACCCCAAATCAACAAAAAATACTTTGACTTGTATTTCATTGCAGACAATACAACAAACATTATTTAATGTGTTCCTCATGATTTTTGACCCTGGCTTTTGGACTTGTAGCGTCTATTTCTTCCAAAAAATACCTGAAATACGGATACATCTGACCACAGTACACATTTCCACTGTGTGATGGTCCATCCCAGATGCCTCTCAACCAAGAGAAGTCAACGGCGCTTCTGGACACTGTTAATATAGGGCTCCCATTTGGCAGAGTACAGATTTAACCGGCATTTGTGGATGTAACAATGTATTGTGGTACTTGGCAAAGGTTTGCCAAAGTAGTCCTGAGCCCATGTGGTGATATCGCTTAAAGATGAATGATGATACTTGATGCAGTGCCACCTGAGGGATTGGAGAACACGGTTGTTCAGCTTAGGCTTGTGCCCTTGTCCTTTACGCACTGAAATTCCTCCAGATTCCTTGAATCTTTTTATGTTATGCACTGTTGAGGGTGAAATATCCAAATGTCTTCCTATCTTTCTTTGAGGAATATTGCTTTTAAACATGTCTATAATTTTTTAATGTATTTGTTGGCAAACTGGCGATCCTTGGCCCATCTTTGCTCCTAAAGAACTAGACCTTTCTTGGATGCTGCTTTTGTGCCAAATCATAATTACAATCACTTGTTGACATCATCTGTTTCAAATCACATCATTGTTTAACCAATTTACCTGATAGCCCTAAATTGCTCCTGTTCCAACTTTTTTTGGAATGTGTTGCAGATCTGAATGACAGGAAAGTATGTATATTTACAAATCAAATAAAATTGACCAAGTCAAAGTAAATTTGGAAATCACTACTTTCTTTTTTTATTTGCAATTCCATATTGTCCCAATTGATTTCTCTCATTAAACATCAATTTTAATGATGCAAGGAGCAGAATCTTGGCCTGTGAAACATGTATTGTTCTCTGATGAGTATATCTTCACCGTCTTTTCCACATTTAGAAGTGTTAAAATGTTAGTTCAAATAAATTTTAAATCTGTTATTAATTACTCAGCCCCATGTTGTTCCAATCCCCTGAGACCTTTGTTCATCTTCGGAAAACAAATTAAGATATTGTAGATGAAATCTGAAAATCCTCCATCTGTCTATGGTGGGTCCTGAGACAATCAAAGTCCAGAAAAGCAACCAAAAACACTGTCAAAAAATTCTGTGATCGTATGAAGCTCCAAGAACACTTTTGTGTGCCAAAAAATTCTGTGTGTGCTTTTACTAAGGGCAGTATGACGTATTGCCATTAGTGTCAACAGCGCAACACACAAACATCATATTTCCTGTGGTAAACAACTGAAGTCATATGGCATATTGTGACAATGTTTTTGGTTCCTTTTCTGGACTTCTCAGGACCATTGCTGTTTATGGAGGATGAGAGAGCTCTCAGGTTTCATCTAAAATATCAAAAATTTGTGTTCTGAAGGTGAGCTGATGTCTCGACGGATGGGAATGACATGAGTGTGAGTAATTAATGAAAGAATGTACATTTTTGGGTCAAATAATCCTTTTAGTTGTGTAGAAGCCTCAAAGAAGTGTACCACCCAGACTGTTGCATGCCCAGAGTGAAGCATAGCGGCGGATCAGTGATGTTTGGGCTGCAATATCATGGCATTCCCTATGCCCAATACTTGTGCTAGATAGGTATATCACTGCCAATAACTACCGAATGATTCTGGAGGACCATGTGCAACCAATGGTTCAATGCCTTGTATCAGGATAAGAATGCACCAATACTGCAAGAGTGGTGACAGAGTGGTTTGATGAAGAGGAAAGTGAAGTTGAACATCTCCCATGGTATGCACAGTCTCTATAGATCTGAATGTAAGTGAGGCACTTTGGGGTGTTTTGGAGGAATGAGTCTGTGACCTGGTTACTCTTCTGCAAGAGGAAATGTGGCTCATAATCCCTCTGGCCACTGTGCAGGACTTGTATAAGCCATTCCCAAGATGAATTGATGCTGAATTGGCCACAAAAAGGAGTCCCTTCACCATATTAATAACTTATTGTGATCTAAACCCAGGTGTTTTAGATTTATTATTGTCCAACCCCTGTATATGTATGCATGTACAGTTGAAGTCAGAATTATTAGCCCTCCTGAATTATTAGCCCGCCTGTATATTTTTTACCAAATTTCTGTTTAAGGGAGAGAAGATTTTTTCCAACACATTTCTAAACATAATAGTTTTAATAACTCATTTCTAATAACTGATTTCTTTTATCTTTGCCATGATGACAGTACATAATATTTTACTAGATATATTTCAAGATACTAGTATTCAGCTTAAAGTGCAGTTTAAAGGCTTAACTAGATTAATTAGGCAAGTTATGGTAATTAGGCAAATCACTGTATAACGATGGTTTGTTCAGTAGACAATCGAAAACAAATATTGCTTAAAGAGGCTGATAATATTGACCTTAAAATGGTTTTTAAGAAAATTAAAAACTGATTTTATTCTAGCTGAAATAAAATAAATAAGACTTTCTCCAGAAGAAAAAACATTATAAGAAATACTGTGAAAAATTCCTTGCTCTGTTAAACATTTGGGAAATATTTGAAAAAGAAAAACAAATTCACAGGAGAGCTATCATTTTGATTCAACTCTATGTATGTATGTGTGTACTGTATTTAGATATTTGATATTTAATATAAAGTTGTGTGCAATTATTTGTGAAGCGTCAGAAATACAACAGAGTGGGGGAGGGGGAGTATTTGATTCCCTGCTAGTTTTGTATGTTTGCCCGCTGACAAAGAAATGATCAGTCTATAATTGTAATGTTGTAATGGTTTATTCTACCTGTGAGAGACAGAAAAGCGACAAAAAAATCCTGAAAAAATGCATGCAACTGATTTCCATTTTAGTGAGTGAAATAAGAATTCAATCCACTATCAATCAGCAGGACCCCTAGCTACCACGTCTTTTAAAAAGGTTAACAACAAAAATACTGAGATTAAAAGCAGACTCTGTATACACACACACACACACATATATATATATATATATATATATATATATAGATATAGATATACAGTCAAAGTAAAAACAATTAGCCCTCCTGTGTTTTTTTTTTAAATATATTTCCCAAATTATGTTTAACAGAGGAAGGAATTTTTCACAGTATTTCCTATAATTTTTTATTTTGTTTTATTTGTTTTATTTCAGCTAGAATAAAAGCAGTTGTGAATTTTTTTAAACCATTTTAAGGTCAGAATTATTATCCCCCTTAAGCAATATATATTTTTTGATTGTCTACGGAACAAACCATCGTTATACAATGATTTTCCTAATTACCCTAACTTGCCTAGTTAACTTAATTATCACTTTAAGCTGAATGCTAGTATCTTGAAAAATGTCTAGTAAAATATTATGTACTGTGAACATTGCAAAGATAAAGATAAAATCATAAAAAAAATCTTCTTTCTTATAAACAAAAACTGGGGATATATGTGACTATGATAAACTCAGATTTACATGGCTTTATTCTAGGGCTGTCAATCGATTAAAACATTTTAATGTGTTAATCGCAATCATAGCCTCTGATTAATGTAATTTAATGACAAATTTAAATTGTAGGATTTAACTGTCAATATGAAGTGTTGAAAAGCAAGGCATGACAATCTAGTTTAAGGAAACATATCAAGTTTTATTATCTTATTATTCTTATAATTTATTATTCTTAAATCAACCCAGGCTCATTCTGAAAACATACCTCTATATAGATTTCTGGAGAGCGCCAAATACGTCCCAGGAGCTACGTTTTTTGCAGTTTTTGTTTTCGCGGATCCACCAGAGGCCGCTGTGTACGCTTTTTGAGATCTAAAATTTCTCTCACGAGTGTCATTCACACCTGCTGTTCTTGCGTAAATCCACCAGAGGCCGCTGTCGACTGACTGACCGATCGACTGACCCACCCTCCTCCTTCCCTAAACCCAACCAATAGTGTTTTCAAAAGCACAGATTGACCCGCGCCCACCCACTTCCCTAAACCCAACTGACAATATTTAAAAGCAATCCAGAAAAAGAAAAGCCCTCGCCTGATTTTTACCACGTTTTCAGATTTTACCACATTCTCACCCTGTTATTTACTTGTTTATTTTATTTTTTGGCTTCTGTTTTTGTCTTACCTGCTTTCTGGAACCGTTCTTCACCAGACTCGAACCCCGTCATCGTGGTCATCTCCTCTCTGCGTATAAAGTTCACCGACATACATGGCGAGCTAACTGGACAAACTGGTAACAGTGGGAAAGCCATCCATTTGCAGGTGAGTGGTCAGCTGGTAAGTGCTAAAAGAACGGCATCATACCGCCCCGTAGCATTCGTTTTAAAAATGAAATGCAGCCATACGTACTTCTAGCTACATAATTCGTGATCTCCAGAAATTCAATTCAATTCAATTCATCTTTATTTCTATAGCGCTTTTACAATGTAGATTGTGTCAAAGCAGCTTCACATAGAAGATTATAGTGAATTGTATAGAAATTGTATAGGGCTACGTTTTCAGAATGAGCCTATGTTGTGCAAATTAGTGCAATGAGTTGTCATCGATTAGCTGCGCTGCAATGTAGTTTTTGTCACTTACTGGTCTTCAGTAAGTGCACTGGAAGTGCCTTCTATAGACTGACTCTTTTTTTTTTTTCAATGTTGTAAAGTTCATGTATTCTTGTAGCAATAGTTCCCGTCGATGGTACGGTCCTCAACAGTGTTGATGGGTCTGCAGTCTCTGACGACGGTCCATTTAATGATGGAATGAGTTCACTTTGCAGTTGTATTTTGTTGACAGGTTTTCTCTGCTTCACTCATTTGCGTCCTTTGACATGCACAGCTTGTTGACATCGTCTCTGCGTTGAAATTTTGCTAACATTTACAAAAATACATTTGCCCCAAAGATGATACTTCAGTGGAAGGACAGTTCATCACAACAATAAGCTCAAATCCAATACACCAAGTTCAATCAAATCCAATGGTAGAAATAATACCAATCTACCAAATCCAATGGTAGAAATACCAAATCCAATAAATTAAATCTACAATCCAGAAACACTAATGCAATAAGTTCAATCTACAACCCAAACTCCACCTGGAAGCTAATGATTCTTGCCATTCAACACACACGTCATATCTTGATCCATCATATATTACCATATTATCCTTAACACAATGATACGGCTGCGATGATGGCAAGAATCTAGGGTCAAACCTTATCAAACAATTAATTTGTCTTTAACATTAATCTTTTCCGATTGATCGCATGAGTTAACACGTTAACATTGACAGCCCTACTTTAAACACATGGTTCTTTTAAATCGTCACTCTTGTTCTTCTCACTAAAGCTGTTTTCTCTTTCTGTTTGTCTTTAGTTTTCACTGTTTCATATCTCATTTGCAGGTCTCAGTCGAACTCTCGGCTGCAGGGATAATCCAAAGCAACACGTATGCAAACCCTCCTGAAATCTCTTAAAAATCTATATGTGTGCGCAGGTTTAGTCCAAGGACATCCAAACACACGCACACACATTTGTTGAAGAGTCAGCTGCTGTTTATCAATCGTCATTGCTGCAGGTCTGACAGGCGCTACACCTCCATCTCTAGCTGTCAGCTCCAACACACCACACCATCTGATGGAGAGAGGGGAAAAACAGGTGAAGCAGAAGCTGGAAGAAGATAACGTAGGAAGATAGCACGCTAAAGGTCAGCTTTGCTAGTGCTGGTTGACATTGTAAGTGTCTCGACACCATGAGCTGTTTTTGTAAGAGTGCTGGGGAAGTTCATTCCTCCTTTTTTCTAAGCAACCCAGAGGAAAATTCACTTGTCCAGAGGCTGCTTTCTCATACTAAATCGATTTCTGTATCTCTCTCTGTATGTGTGTGTGTGTGCGTGTCGTGTGTGTGTGTGTGTGCTGAAAACTGAAAACAATAATAATTGGATTTCCAAAAAATTTTTATAGTAAGTGATTGCAAGCAATTTATATCGGCTAAATTTAAACAAATAAATAAAATTTAGTAATGTTCAATTTAATTTGTTTGTTTAAATTCAGCCCATATAAATTGTTTGCAACCCCTTACCTTAAAAAATGTAGTAAATCCAATGAATAATGTTTTTCAGTGTGTGTGCGCAGATCTCAAATACAATTTTGAGCAAAATATATCGCGTGAAGACGTATCAACTTGCATCGACTTGGTGTCCAATTTTTTTTAAGAATATGAAATTGAAGTCGGCGGCGCGGTGGCGTAGTTGGTAGCGCTGTCGCCTCACAGCAAGAAGGTCGCTGGTTCGAGCCTCGGCTGGGTCAGTTGGCATTTCTGTGTGGAGTTTGCATGTTCTCCTCATGTTCGCATGGGTTTCCTCCAGGTGCTCCGGTTTCCCGCACAGTCCAAAAACATGTGCTATAGGTGAATTGGGTAAGCTAAATTGTCCGTAGTGTATGGGAGTGTATGGATGTTTCCCAGTGATGGGTTGCAGCTGGAAGGGTATTCGCTGCGTAAAACATATGTTGGATAAGTTGGCAGTTCATTCTGCTGTGGCGACCCCGGATTAATAAAGGGACTAAGCCGAAAAGAAAATGAAATTGAAGTCGAATTTTGATGATGATTTTTTGGTAGTTTTAATTACATGTAATTATCAATAGTAGAATCTCATTTTTGGATATATTGAATGAAAATGTGTTGTTCATTTGAAACCAATACCAAAAATGCCAACACAATTCTCAAATAATTACACTAATGATAATATGACCCGACATAGTAACTGTCACAATCACCAGCGATATAAGCCTATGCAGATTGCTGGAGAACTACACATTTGTCACGACATAAACTACAACAACCATGATGCTGTGCGCAATCAACACCCGCTACAGCTGACAATAATCCGGACACTCAAGCCACGGTCACACTGGACTTTTCACCCCATAAACTTCTATTCATACACAATGCGTCAGACGGAAACGCAAGCTTGTGCAAAGTTCAAGCTTGGTGAACTCTTACCTGCGAAATCGCATCACGTGACTACGTGAGACCAATCGAAGATCAAAACATGACCTCTCTGGACAGAAATTTAAAATATGGACTAATCGCTCGCTTTTTTAAATGTCTAATCATCTTGTTTAATGCTGCCCCTTTTCACAGCACCGTACGACAGAATTTTGCATGCTCAAACTCTAGTGTGAATGCGGCATCACACACACATCTGAGACTCATAATCAATGATTACCTGGACTATAAAGACACCTCTCATTTTCACACACTCTGCTGAGTCTTGTTCACCTGTGACACATTACCAAGCATTGTTCCTGTCTAGCCTTGCCGTGCCTTTTGATCCTTGCCTTGTTTAATTGTTTATGCTGTTTGCCGCCTGAAAACTATGCTTTTGGGTTACCCCCTTGATACCGTTTGCTCCTGTTTTGACCATTGCCTGCCTGACCAGGTTGTAAATATACTGCATTTGGATCTTTACATCTCCGTTGTACCCCGACTTTGTTACAGAAAAAAGTGTTAAATGGACAGTTCACCCAAAATAAAAAATTTACTCATGTTTTACTCATCCTCAAGTGGTTTAACATCGTTTTACTTTTGTTGAACACAAAATAATATATTTTGAAGAAAGCTAAAAACCTGTAATTGACTTCCATAAGAAAAACAAATACTGCGGAAGTCAATGGTTACAGGTTTCCAGCATTCTTCAAAATATCTTCTTTTGTGTTTAACAGAAGAAACTAACTCATTAAGGTTTTAAACAAGTGAAGGATGAGTAAACGATAAAAATTTTGGGCGAACTATCCCTTTATGCATGTAAAAATAAGAAATAAATGTCCTTTAAATATGTATTTAAATTATAGTGAGAAAAAATATATATATTTTAAGAACTGCTCTCTATAAAGAACACACAATGGTTTCTTCCAAGGCATCACTGCTAAATCTACATTTTAGAACAGTTTTTTTTTAACTAATTTGGTCTTGGGAGAATTCTACGACAAACGTTTCTATAAAAGAAAAGTCTGATTTTGGATCGCAGATACTTTGGTATCTTGGCAAATCTGAGAATCTTCTGGAACTCTTGAAGAGACCCATGTCGGATTACTCTGGAGAAATATTCTCTTTGTGTTGCTTTTAATTTCATTGCCAGCTACAAGAAACGATTGAGATAAATCACTGTTTTCTTTCCAATGAGTAGGGGAGGACTGAAATAAATGAAGGGACTCGAGGGAGATTGAATATACCATCTAATTTTATTGAAGAGAAAAGAGCAGGAATCTCGCAGCACTTCTGTTGAGATCAGAGCAGATATGGGAAGTGTAGATGAGAGAGTGATGAAGTAGAATCACGACTTTGAGAGAGAGAGAGAGAGAGAGAGAGAGAGAGAGAGAGAGAGA
>CAIGQV010018344.1:3811441-3830819 GCA_903798115.1 Danio jaintianensis | reverse complement strand
TTTCTTTCTTTCTTTCTTTCTTTCTTTCTTTCTTTCTTTCTTTCTTTCTTTCTTTCTTACTTTCTTTCTTTCTTTCTTTCGTTCGTTCGTATCGTGGCCATTGTTTTCATACTGTAACTTTTCATAATGATAATGAATGAAGGTTGGAGGGAAAAATAATTAAGTGTCATAACAAGCGCTATATTCCAAGTAAAGGAAAGTATTCAGTGATTCAGCACACAAAAAGTCAGAAATTATACTGTTAAGGGGCAAGTTTGAGCACACTTGCGCTTATCGTCTGTGTTTTTCGAGTATGAATAATTTCGGGGCTTGACTGTACATACATACACTCAAAAAATGACTTTTGCGACTTGTTCAAACTACTTATTTATAATGAGTTGAAACAACACAATTAAAGAAATTAACATATGAACAAACAATTCATTAAAAACTTGGCAAGAAATATTAAAAATATATAATTTATCGAAATCAGTATCAATACTGAGATGGCCAGCTTTTGACTCCACATTTGCCCCAAACAAAATAGACACTAGTTTTAAAGTTTGGAATAAGCAGTTAAGAACTTACGGCATACTGCACTTTTCTACATAATGGAAGTGTTAAGGATTTTGAAAGTTTCAAAAATGAAAATTCACTGAGTGATCATGCATAGATATTTACAGATAAGACACAAAATTAAAAACATTAGAAACGGCAATGAAAACAAAAATAATAGTCTTCTTACAATATTTATCTCAGCTTATAAAGGAGCCAACATGACCAAAATAATTACAAAATTATATAAAAGTCTACAAGACAAAAAATTAGAGAACACATATAAAAAATAAATGGGAAAAAGAAGATAATATTGAAATTACTGAGGAAGAGTGGAAAAGTATTTTTAAAACACAGTGGAAATCAACATCCTCCTCAGTCTGGAGGGAATTTGGTTGGAAAAATGTCATTTGTTTCTTCGTCACCCCTGAGCAGAAGAGATACTTAAACAAAAATGCAGTCTGCTGGAGACTATGTGGCTCAAATGAAGGAAATCATTCACATATATTATGGAAATGTTTAAAAATTCAGGCATTTTGGCAAGAAATTCATACATTTTCAGAGAATATATTCCATATCCCCATCGATTTCTCTTTCTCAACACTATACTTAGCCCTAAAAAATCCTATGTTAGAAGAAAAACCTGACTAAAAACTGCAGAAAATTTTGCTGATAGCCTGTAAAAAAGCCATAACCAAAAAATGGTTACAGCTCGAAATACCTCAAATTAGTGACTGGTTTGACAATTTATAAAATCTATAAGATGGAGAGGCTAACAATGAATCGTCGTTTACAGACTGAGGAGCTTAATGAGACATGGAGAAAATGGGTAGAATATATTCTTCCATTAAGACCAGATTTAATATAGAATGAATAGTCAGAAAGATGTGAATTTATTTTGTGTATTATTTGTTGTAATGAGAGAAAACATAAAAGAAAGATAGTGAGAAGAACAATACCTATTTAAAAAATAAACAAATAAATAAAAATTAACATTTAAGATCCTAAAAGTACCATCCTCACAGTTTTTTTTATATGTATATAGTTTAGGTAAATAATAATAATAATAATAATAATAATAACAATAAAGGTAGACTGGGTGCCACAATATGGGTTTTAAAAAAAAAAGTACATAATTGAATTATAACTGAAAAGCAACAACTCATTTTTTTAACCTGTTTTCTTTTTGACGACATACAAAACAATAATGAGTGTATTGTTTTGATTGTTCTTATAATGTCCTTGAATCATTAATGTAACTTCAATATTTATTTATTTATGGACATTTTTTTGTATTTGATAATTTCATTTATTTCTACAATTTCTGGATTCCAATGTTTGGTTGTTTTGTGTACCCATTGTGGAAAACCCTTTATACTATACATCTGTATGTAAATTTGGAAACTGCAAAAAAAAAAAATTATTGAAAAAACTAAACAAAAAAAACACAATTCAAAAATTTATTGTTTTATGTTCAATCCACTTAAATGTGTAAAAACAATTACATTACTTAATCGATTTGTGTTGAGACAACAAGTATTTGTGTGGAACCCAGCCTTTTTTTTTTACAGTGTAGATACATAAGGCACAGCCTGCACTGTGTAATCATCACTCAAAGCATGTTTTTTGGGTGTTAACCAGAAGACAAACAGTGCAACGAAGGCACACCTCCTTGATCATTTCGTTAAGATGATTCAGAAGTGCGTTACAGAACATAAAAAGAACAGCTTTTTTGATTCCTATACCCTATTCTAAGTTGTCACTCTGGAGGGTAAACCTTTAGGAAGGATTAGGGCATAGAGATGAGCCCTTCCAAGTGGAACACAGTGAGCAACTACAACTACCTCTTGTTATTTTTATACACAGCAAGCATTTTTGTGCGTGTGTATGTCTGTGTGTGTGTTCAAAAGAAGTCTAATAGACATCTAGACGTCTAAACAAAGACGTCTTGGCTAACAATAGTCCAAAATATATACTACACAATAAAAAATATCTGTTAAATAACAGTTTTCGTATTTTGTGATTCACAAGTTTTTTCCATTTATTTACGGTTGGGAATTGCATTATGGGATGTTGATCTCTGCTCTGTCGACTTTTGATGTTTTGATATTTTTGATGAAAATTCAACTCCACAGTTTAACAAAGTGACTTTTCTTGACGCTTTATTAATTTAAAAGGTTTCAAAAGCATAAATAAACAAGAAAAAATTAAAACATGAATCACAAAATACAGAAAACTGCTAATTTACAGATATATTTTACAGTGCCATCAAACAGACAGGAGTGAATGACTACAAATGTGAAGTCTGTCTAATCTGTGCATTTCACGACTAGTTTACTTTTGGACTATTGTTAAAAGTCTATTAGATTTTCACAGATTTTTAGACAAGACATCTATATTTAGACATTTTTACAGATAAAACTGCTGTCGCGTTTATCATGCAGCCCTTTGTGTTCAGATACCAATGAAACAAGCTGCTCCACATTCATCTTGATTCGATGCATCATCTTCATCATTAGGAGTGTGTGTCTACAAAACGTCTAGACCAGGGGTGTCAAACTCAGTTCTTAGAGGGCCGTAGCCTGCAGAGTTAGTTGCTAAACCCTGCTTCAGGACACTTGCCCTGTAGATTTCAAACAAGCCTGAAGAACTCAATTAGTTTGATCAGGTGTGTTAATTGGGGTTAAAGCTAAACTGTTCTCCAGGAATTGAGTTAGACTCCCCTAGTCTTGAGCACCACCAAGTCGTGTTTACTGTAACTTCAGGCACATAAACAAAAGTGCCAATCTCATTGGTTAATCAGTTTTTAACATGGTGCGTCAAACCAGAAAAACAACCCTGAGACATTTTTTTTTAAATTATGCTTTGACACCAGTAGTTTTGTGCGTTAGTCATGTGGTGTTAAATGTCGACAATAAGCACGAGCGAATAATTGTCCCATGTGCATGGGCCTTTATGTTGACCCAGTGACTTGATCCAAAATTTTGGTCAATGAAATGGCTTCAGAAGACTTTATAAAAGTCATACATTTATAATAATACCTTCATGATGATATTTCATTCATGACATTTTTGAACTGTTTGAACATTAGTCATATGTTTGGTTTCATACTGTTTTTGTTGCCACATAGACTACATTTCTTTATATGACATCTAAGTTTGGTTGTTTGTTTGTTTGTTTGTTTGTTTGTTTGTTTGTTTGTTTGTTTTGAGAAGCCAAAGTCAAATTTACACACTTATGGAGTCATACATTATAATACCTTTATGATTTTGCAACTTTTATGCGAAGAAAATTTGTTTTTGAACTGGTTGCTGGTTAGTCATATCTTTGGTTTGTACATTTTTTTGTTATTTGTTGCCACATAGACCAAATATCTTTATATGACATCTATGTTTGTTTGTTTTATTATTTTGAGAAGTCAAATTTACACACTTATGGATAAATACTCTAAAATATGATCTAATCTATCGAAATAATTCATACTTGCAGCTTGCATGTGACCTCCAGCTGCAGGAAAATGACACATCCGCCAAGGAAAGCTCACATGTAATGATCCAAACAAATGGCCACAAGACAGAATGAAAGAAAAGGGAGAGAAAAAAGGCGACAAAGTCGTGACAGAAGTTTTGTGTGTGTATGTGTGTGAGAACTTCTCCTTGTACAGAGGAGGTTTTGAAGTTCCCCATGAGAACCGGCCTGCCTCTTTCTTCCTGTTAGCCCTCCAGATTGTTGTTTTTTCTGCACTGCATTCTTTCCCTCCATCCTGCACAAACGAGTGTCGGGTTGCACTCAGCACCTGTTGGGGGTTGAAAGCATGTGGGATTAGACTGTTCACAGCTAACGAGTTCAAGGACTCCATTACTGCATCTACAGAAGCGGCCAGACAGGGCAGTCGCAGGGCCAGGTGGAGATGTGTGATAGAGACAGAAACTGCTTTCTGGTTGTGTTTGCTGCTGCCTTCATAATGAGCAGAGACATTCACTTCACGGATTTCCTTCATTTGGAATGACCTGCTGTGTCACATGATTTGGGCTACATGACATCATGTCGTTGTATAAATAAATTTTGTTGGAAAGTATTTTTTATATATATATAAATATATAAACTAGCAAATTTATGTTTTACATAGCAGATGCCCTTCCAGCTGCAACCCATTACAGGGAAACACCCATACACTCTCACATTCTCACACACACACACACACTACGGCCAATTTTGCTTACCCAATTTACTTATAGCGCATGTATATATGACTGTGGGGGAAACTGAAGCACCCGGAGGAAACCAACACGAACATGGGGAGAACATGCAAACTCCGCACAGAAATGCCAACTCGCCAAGCCGGGACTCGAACCAGCGACCTTCTTGCTGTGAGGTGACAGAGCTAACCACTGAGCCACCATGCCGCCCTTATTTTAAACAATTATATTCTCTTAATTAATTTAGTTTCATTAAGATGTTTAAATAGGGCTTTCCTAGTGTTTATTATTCATTCTCTTTCTCCTTCTATTTCCAAAATCCCCCTTAAATTCCACTCCCTTGGACTGGACTTTAACTTTTAATTCATGTCTTTTTTTTCTATCTCATAGGTTTTGCATTGTAAAACAACATGCTCAGCATTTTCCTTAACTCCACAGTTGTCTCAACTTTCATTGTTCCTTTTTCTAACAGAAATACAAGTGATAGATGGTCTTATATATATATATGGTCTTATATATATAGATGGTCTTATAGATAGTGTGTGTAATCAGTGTAAATGATCTGTAGCTTTGTGTGTGTGTGAGACCAAGCCCAGATTGATATCAGCTGTAGTGTGTGATCAGTGCCTGGATTGGTGTAAAGCATGATGGGATATGTAGTCCAGGTGAATGGCTGGTGGTGCATACATATACACTAATAATAATTATTCATTCATTGATTTTCCTTCGGCTTAGTCTCTATTTTAGTGTTCGCCACAGCGGAAGGAACCGCCAACTATTCCGGCATATGTTTTACGCAGCAGATGACACAACCCAGTACTGGGAAACACCCATACACACTCATTTACACACACATACACTATGGCCAATTTAGTTTATTCACTTATAGCGCATATCTGGGGGAAACCGGAGCACCTGGAGGAAACCCACGCCAACACAATGAGAACATGCAAACTCCACACAGAAATGCCAGCTGGGACTCGAACCAGTGACCATCTTGCTGTGAGGCGACAGTGCTAACCACTGAGCCACCGTGCCGTTCCTTAATAATAATTAGAAAAAAGCTAATAATTGTGACAAAAATAGTGGAATAAACGTATTGATACAGCACTACAAATGTACTCAAGTAAAATGACACATTTATAAACTGCTCATTAAAGTACAATTCCTGAGAAAATGTAGTAATTTGAGTATTTGTAATTCATCACTTTACACCACTGATCTCAACATGTGATTTGGACTTTTGTCTTTGAACATTGAAAGTCCGAACTTTTGTTATGCGTTTGTTTCATATTCATTCATTCATTAATTTTCCTTCGGCTTAGTCTCTATTTCAGAGGTCACCACAGTGGAATGAATTGCCAACTATTCCGGCATATGTTTTACGCAGCAACAACCACTGAGCCACCGTGCCGCCCTGTTTCATATTCACATCCGAAAAATTTGTCATGCAAACAAACCTTTGTCCGGTGCATATTAATTAATTTAAAGTCTACATACCGTACATGTCCTGCTGATTTCCTTTGTGTTTTGCTGACAGATCATTAAGGATATTGATGTGTTGTAGTTGTAAATTTTAAAAGACATTCACATAAATGATGCAAAGTTGCGAGCCAGGTTGGTATACTGTGGACATTTCCACAACCCTATTCATGACTCGGCACAAAACAAAACGTGATTGGTTTGTTAAACTGTCAGTCAAATAACATTGTGGGTGGTCCTTGACCAGCCCTTCACCCATGTGGCTACGCAAGACTAGTGAAAGACTAGTGATGCTCTATGGCCACAGATGTGCGGAAGATATTCAAAGCAAGAGCCTGTACATTTTTTGATCATTTTTGACTGAATTTTCTGAAGGTTACAGCAAACACACACAAACACATCTAAATTTCAATAATGAATGTGCCTTTTTCCTGTAAATTTCATGGATGATTTTCCTGTAAAAACTTGAGTGTGCCTCACACAGGTGAGTGGGCTTGACAAACCACCCATAGAAAACACACTCTTTCATCTCTCTGACACTTTAACCAACACTTGCATCAGTTTTTGCACCACACACTTGCACCACACACATTCTTACAAAAAAAAAAAATTATAAGTCTTTCAAGAGTTCACACTTAGCTGATGATTGATTATAAAGCGTGTTTGGCATGCTGTCCCGGGAGAGAGCCCTAAGCTCATAAGATCCTTGCAGGGCGAGAGGGGAGTCTGAGCTCAGGTAGATCTCGAGAACTCCCCTGCTGTAGTAGCTAATGAACAGATAGTGACTGCTCTTAAGAGATAACTACTTACTAGAAGCACGTCTATGGTGCCGATTTAGATTAGTCAATTAACTTAAGTTGCAAGTTTTTGGGCGGTGGGAGGAAACCAGGGGACCCGGGGGAAACCCACGTGAACACGGGGAGAACGTGTAAACTCCACACAGAAACATCGGCTGGCTTGGTAAGGACTAGAACCAGTGACGTTCTTGCTGTGAGGCAACAGTGCTAACCACTGGGCCACCGTGCCACCCATCTAAGAAAGGAGGAGTATGGGCGGAAGGGGGGATTCTTCAAAATGAAGATGGCTGTGACATGGAACTTAGGGTATTTATAGTGACTTAGGAATCGTCTGATTGGTGAATCATGAATTGGGTAATGAATGACCAGCTGTGTTCAGTTATAAGCACGTGCTTCTCTCGAAATTAGTTTATAAATAAACTTCACTTATGATGTGTGCTTCACACAGGTGAGTGGGCCTGACAAACCACCTGTAGAAGCACTCTTCTCTCTCTCTCCATAAGAATTAAACACTCCCCCTTACTCTACTGTAGCACTTAATTCTCTGAGTTCCTTTGTATAAATAGCACTTCTTCTGTTTATTGCCTCTTCTTGTTGAATTGCCGAATGCCTCCTCAGTTGTAAGTCGCTTTGGACACAAGTGTCTGCTGTTTCCCAACGCTGTTCCTGAAAGCACACCAAGAGTACACATTTTCAACCTCTCCCTAATCAAACACACCTGAATCAACTCATCAGAACATAAGAAGAGACTCCAAAACCTGAAGTTAATGGGTCCGATAAGGGAGACATCCAAAATATGTACTGTTGGTGTGCCTCCAATAACAGGGTTGGGAAACACTGTGCTATATGACTAAATGTAAACGTAAACTTGCTACCCAAATATATCAGAAGTTTTGACAGATCTTGTTCTATGAATATACGTACAGCTACAACAACATATTGGTCGCTAATGACCTATTATTTATTGAAATGTTTTACATTTTTTAAACATTGCTACTCCCTTAAAAGTGGCACTCACTTCCAACACCTGAGATATATACGTTCCCTCATACATTCATATAAATTTTAAACCTAAACCATAACTTTAATGGCATATATGCATAAGTCATTAATTTTCATGGACTTCAGCAGACAGAAAACCATTCGTCTATACTTCTGTCGAGACCAAATGCCCTTTCATACTGTACTCCCTACAAAAACCCTTCTAGGTGCACTTTGCAGGCCTCTATATTGTGCGATTTGAACTCACACCAAGAGAGAGAGAGGTGACCCTCCTGACGGAAAAAAAAAAATTAAGAGGAAAGGAAGTGAGAGCGATAGATCTGATGTCATCTTGAATTAATGACAAGGAAAGAGTGAGAAAAATGGATGGAAGCAGCACACAAACAGAGTGATGGATGGAGCCGCGCAGAGATAAAAAGCTCAAGGTTCCGCAGATGGAGGTGGGGGTGGGAAAGGCAGGAGAAGAGAATGAAATGAAGAGGGGGGAGAAAAAATTAAAGAGGGCAAGAAAAAACAGCAAGACAGAATTTTAGCGCCTGAGGAGATGGCATGAGCGAGCATCAGAGAGACAGAAAGAGAGAGAGATGCTCTGAAGAAGGAGAGAGTGGCCAGACGAGCGTGACTGTGTGGAGCAGGTGTATTAAACATGCTGATGCCTTTAAAACAGACAACAGACTATAAATTACTGCAGCGCCTGTTATTAGTGCAGCACAAGAGCAGTGAAGTATAGAAAGACTTCAGTTACCACCCTACACCCATACTAATGCAGCGAGAGAGAGAACAAGAGTAATTAAACTACTGAAAAGAAAGAAGTGGAGTGGAGAAGTGCTGTTCAGGTGATGGAGGGATAGAGATGGAGAGAGAGAGAGAGAGAGAGAGAGAGGGAGAGAGAGGGGTGATAAAGAAGTAATGAAGGGGACCGAATATGAGAGTGTGCAAACAGCAAGAGCTTAGTGCTCATTAAAAACACAGGCCCCATTAGAGAGCAAACTACCCGTTTGAAAACACACACAAACACACACTCATATACACACACCCTGAATGAGTGCAAGAGGCTGAGGAGAAAAGAGAAAAACTGAGGAATCTGATTGTAGGACGTTGTCATACTGTTTAAAACAATGTTGTTTTTTTATTTCCCTGAGTAAATCTTTGTCTAGTGTCTGAATTAGCAGTCACCCTTATGCAATAACAATCACAGAGCTCTTTATATGTCATTTTGTTCTCCTACAGAGCAAATGGGGAAAAAATAGTTCTCACTAAAAGGATCATCCTGTCATTATTTACACTGTTAACAATTTTTGTAACTTACACAGTATTTAACTGTAATATGAACTGTACTTTAACTGTAGGACAGTTTAAAGTTTTAAAGTTGCATTGTGAAAATGACTGTATATTTTACAGTAAATATATACATACAGGCTGCACGGTGGCACAGTGGGTAGCACGTTCGCCTCACAGCAAGAAGGTCGCTGGTTCAAGCCTCAGCTGGGTCAGTTGGCGTTTCTGTGTGGAGTTTGCATGTACTCCCCGTGTTCGCGTGGGTTTCCTCGGGGTGCTCCGGTTTCCCCCACAAGTCCAAAGACATGTGGTATAGGTGAATTGGGTAGGCTAAATTGTCCGTAGTGTATGTGTGTGAATAAGTGTGTATGGGTGTTTCCCAGTGATGGGTTGCAGCTGGAAGGGCATCCGCTGCGTAAAACATATGCTGGATAAGTTGGCGGTTCATTCTGCTGTGGCGACCCCAGATTAATAAAGGGACTAAGCCGAAAAGAAAATGAATGAATGAATGAATATATACATACAATTGTGTAAATACATATACAGCAAGATAAATAGTGCTGTAAACGTAAATACAGTATTTTTGCTGTAATTCATTTACAGTAAGTTACTGCTGCCAGTAAGTTACTGTAGATACTACAGGAAATTGTTAACAGTGTAGGAAAAAGAAGAATATTCTGGATTTTTTCAAGTGCTGATTTTATATACTTTTTTAATGTTATAATCTCCAATCCATTTTATATTATACATAGTATACATTATATTTTAGACCACAGAAAACAAATCTGTTTTTGTAAACAATGACTATATGACTTCTATTTCAGCTTTACAAATGGAAACGTGTATTTTGATTCTCAGAAGACACATGGGTGGATTTGGATTTTCTGTCTTAAAGTAACCCTCCACTTTTTTGAAAATAGGCTCATTTTACAACTCCCAAACCTGCTCCAACAAACTTACCTGTAGGTTTCAACAGTGGCGCCCCCAGAAAATTTTCTTAGGGCACACAAAAAATTATGAATTCAGTGTAATGTTACATTTTTGTTTCTAGTAAATTAAATAATGTGGTTTTAATTCATTTAATTAATTACTCTTAAAATATTGCAATTTATTCCTTAAAATAATTTAGCGAGTACATGTGCAAACCAAATAAAAATCAATATTTAGTTTAAAAACACTTTTCAGGTCAGTTATTTTTTTACATACTTTTATTGTGCAGCATACAGCACATGCCATGTCTAAAATGAATGAAGATTAATGAATTAATTAATAATAAAACAGAACAAACTGAACAAAAGGCATTACTACATACACACACTCACTATACAGACTCTAATAATATCATTTATTCATTTTGCAAAATACATGCACGAAATCATTGTGATTTGAAACAATGGAGGTGCTTTAAACTAAATTCTGAAAAGCTGATTTCAAAATGCATTTATTGATTTTTTTGGGGGGATTTGTAATTTTTCATTTCAAAAAGAATAATTTCTTAATAAAAACAGTGTACAATCTTGTGAACCCAAAGTTGTGTTTCATCTTTCGTCGTCAAACAATACTAAACAACTTATAAGAACTTTACCCTTAATTGTTTTGTTTTTTGTGATGTGTAGTAATCAAAAGCGAACGTTCTGTAGAAAAGCGAAAACATTAAACAATGCAAACCAAAATGACCTAATTCCGAGCCCTGTTAAGTAAAGTTAACACATTTAGTATTTAACTAGAAAGGGTAACAGAGAACATGGAATAGTATAACATACATACCCGTTGCTGTCTGTTAAAGGTGTGTAACAACTATCGGGAAGGGGCAGTGAATCAGCTATTTCGGTGGCACCAATCAATCCACTATAATTTAGTGGCTGCATTTTATTTATTTATTGTGAATTTATGTAAGTACATTTGAATTAATAATATCAACAGCAAAATCATATTGGGGTGGGCACAGGGGTGGCCAGAGTTTACACAGGGGTGACCGTGGTCGTTTCTTTTTATTACAAAACTTTGGTCTTTTTCACCAAAAAGGCCCATACAGATTCTGATAAGATCAGGGCCTGGCTAAGATGTGTGTGTATCTTGGGGGTTTTACGATGTGGTCACATGTTGATTGATCAGTTGAATGTCTCAGTATTTGGGCTTTGGTCACATGGTCAAGAAAGAGACAAAATTGGATTTTAAACTTTGCTCTTGATTTTTTTCCCTGCTCTGCTCTTCTCCTGCTCTGGAGTCTATCTTCTCTGGCTCTACTGCTATCTGGCTCTCTTTTGGGCCTACTCTCTGTTCTTTGTCTCCCCCCTCTCTCTCTCAGGTAACTTTATTTTAGATTTAAGTTGGGTACAATTAATATCATATGTTTTTATCATTTCATGTTTTATCATTTTATACAGTTATATTGGAACTAATTCAGTTATAACCGTAACAAATTATTGTTATTAAATCATTTCATTTTCAAGTATTCTGTGAATCACTTCTGACTTAACATTCATTCATTCATTCATTCATTTTCTTTTCGGCTTAGTCCCTTTATTAATCTGGGGTCGCCACAGCGGGATGAACCGCCAACTTATCCAGCATATGTTTTATGCAGCGGATGCCCTTCCAGCTGCAACCCATCACTGGGAAACATTCATACACACTCATTCACACACATACACTACGGACAATTTTAGCTTACCCAATTCACCTATACCACATGTCTTTGGACTTGTGGGGGAAACCGGAGCACCCGGAGGAAACCCACGCGAACACGGGGAGAACATGCAAACTCCACACAGAAATGCCAACTGACCCAGCCGAGGCTAGAACCAGCGACCTTCTTGCTGTGAGGCGAACGTGCTACCCACTGCGCCACCGCGTCGCCCTCTGACTTAACATTAACACTTAATTGCTCCATATTGCAACACAATACAATCACATAATAGCAAAGCTCTCCCACATTTTTAGCTATGAAGACTGCCCTTATTTCCGTTTTTGGTTTAAGATTGCAGAGAAATGGTTTGACTAGAAATGTACAGTTTTTCACCATCATACTGATACTTTCTTTAGTCATTCGGCTGAATTACAGTTAGAACCGCTGTAGTTAAAATCCATTTCTTACAGTTCCAACCAATAGCCACATGACACAAAGAATTGTCAAATAAAAGTATTTCAATATCATATTCATCTTTCTGGTCTTTCTAGTAGAACCGAGTTTGACCCCTGGTTTAGACCATTAATTAGCATCTCATTTAAAAATGACCAAAGAGTTTAGATAATTATCCGATTTCAAGCTTGACTCTTCTAGTTACATTATGTATTAAGACCAATGGAAAAAGAAAAGTTACCATTTTCTAGGCTAATATGGCTAGGAACTACACTCTCAATCTGGTAAACTAATCTAAGCTAATAGTGCTCCCGCCAGATCAGGAGATCGTCTGAATGGATTAAAAGATGGTACTGTTTAACTCTATGGGAGTTGTAAAATTAGCCTTTATTTAAACAAAAAGTGCTGTTCCTTTATGAAATATAACCAAAAAAAACTTTTGTTTTATAATTATAACTATTGTTGGTGTAGATTTGCAGATATTTTGTTTTATTTATATATATTTAACTGACATTGTCATGTGTTTAGAAATTCCATTGCATTGGCAGTGCTGTTGAGGAATAGCGAAGCTACTTCTGAATCCAGACTACTGATGCTGTATCTCTTAATCAGATGTAGGAAGAGTAACAGAAACAGACGGAGCCTCTAAGAGACACAGAGCGACTGCTGAGCAACTGCTGTAATGAAATAAAGATGTTCTGGAATGATGCCTGGCGCTCCGGACACCAGCAGGGATCTTCACAGAACAAACCTCTCACAGGCTGAGTCGGGCTGAACCACAGTCGCTATATTCCACGGCCTTCAGCTGTCTTATTGTTAATGCAAGTATGCGTGTTTGAAGAATGTCTGAAACCCTCAATAGTGTGTGTCTAGCTTATGTCACGTCACTAATAAAACTGAACAAACATGGTATCAGGGTAATAAATTGTATGTTTTAGTGTGGTCTAGCCCATGGAGCGGTATAATACCACATGTTATCATTACCCTTTAATTGAATTACAGTTGCTTAGTTGTGGTGTGGAAAGCAGCAAACAATGATAAATAGGGGTCCATAGGGCAGATTAACTAACAGCTTGCACCAGCACAAACTCTCTTTTAGTGTAAAAAATTAAATAAAATACTGACATAATGATGACATAATTTTCAGTTTTGACTGGACTGTTAATTAGGATACATCTCTCATCCTCAACAGACATTCAAACTATTGCTTAATTAAGAAGAGGCTGATCTGAAGATGAGATTGACTTGATTGAATGCAGAGATAAAGGTAATCACACTCTCTCAGTCCATCTCTTCCTTTCTCTTGCATAACTCTGCAGTGTAATACTCTCCATAAACACCGATCAGGCATAACATTATGACCACATTCCTGATATTGCTTTGGGTCCCCCATTTTGCTGCCAAAAGAGCCCTGACCCATTGAGACATGAACTCCACTAGACCACTGAAGATGTGCTTTGGTATTTGGCACCGAGGTGTTTTCGGAAGATCTTTTAAAGGTGGGTGTACATGGTGTGAATTCTGATAGTCGGCAGTAAGGCTGAACAATATATCATTTCAGCATCGATATCGCAATGTGCAAATCCGCAATAGTCTGCAATGTCAGATCAGTTTCAGTTCAGTTTTAGTTTATTCATCCCTTAGGAAATATGAGTGGGATTAAAGTTGATTATTGTGGAGTCATTGATTACATTTAAATGGACATCGGTAATCAAATTATTTGCCTTAATCTGAATAAGACAATAACAAGATTAAGGTGTTTACATGAGTTGCTTTTGTTCCCGTCTTACATGTTATAGTACATAGTTCGTTTAACATCATTACGTCACCATTTGACGATAGTTTTCTCTGGCATCTCACGCAACAACAGTTTGTGTCCGTCATGCCACCATATGTGATTATGGCTGTTTTTTTGTACATTTTTAGTTCAACTGCAGTTAATTTCTCACACTATGCGTGCAAACAGACGACGGCGGATACAAATTCTCAGGCAACAGGCCACCTCTGCCATTTCATTCACTAACATTTCATTCATTCCCCCGCGACAAATTTGTAGGCACTTCATAAAATCAGTTTCTTCCAGAATTCTCAGCACAGTCATCGTTTCCTGCTCGCACCAGAAATGTGCTCTCTTGCTTAAAGCCATTCTCATTTGTTTGTCGTCAAACGCCTGACAACTTCCGTGTGTGCGGCCTGTCGCAAAATGTAGCAAAGTACTACAAAACATTAATAGTTTAAGTTGTTTACATGCCTGTACTATACTTCAATAATGCGACTACAATAGGAATACTCCACATATCTTAATTTGATTATTGTCTTAATTGTATTAAAATCTGAGTATTGGTGTTCATGTAAGCGTACTCATTGTGAAGTTTGAAGGCCAGGATCGAGTTGGCCTGATTTAGCATGTAGAAGCACCGCAAAGGCTAATTTTTACTTCTGCGTCAAGTGCACGCGTATGGTCCGGCGCAGCCTTTGCGCAGTCGCATAGCCCTCACCGTGGCTGATGCTGACGCACACCTCTCAAAAAAATGTAACTACACGTCGCAATGACGTGTAGCACAAGCTCTGTGATTGATCGGCTTGGTAGCGATGACAAGTGTGGGCGGTGCTGAGAGCTGCGAGCCCGATGGAGCAAGTGTTTACAAGTGTCAACTCTCGTAAAGGAGCTCCAGATGGAAACATGTTTTGTGTTCACCTTATGATTAAAGTTGCTGCACGTCCACTGGTTCCCGCCTCTGAATGAGTGAGTTTTAGCCACTTGTACATAAGGTAGCATAACAAAACATCCATGAAGAAACTCGACACAGAGGAACATAAAAACCTACTGCCAGCTAGCGTTTCGGAAGAGTTACTGCAGAGCAACACAAACAGCATGCAGAAGTATAAATGCATGACTAGGGCATGCGACATGGGTAACAGCGATCACTCGACGCAGAGGTATAAATCAGCCTTTATCTGAAGAGAGCACTCTGATTGGTTATTCAGCAACAAATCAGAGCATGTGACCAAAAACTGAAGTGATGTACCCAAGCAAACAGTTCAAGTCAAGAAGGAACACAAAGAAACCGACTGTAATTTCACTACATTTCTCAAATATTTGATTTCTCAACTATATAGATTATTAGAGTCAGACATGTTTGCATGAGCGAATCCCTCCGTGGTGAGCGACAATTACTGTGATAATGGTATTAAACACTTTGTTTACTCTTTATCTGTGCACATTTCATTTTCTGATTTTCCATTGTGGAAACAAGAAAACAGATTCCGCGGGTACGGAAAGGCACATTTTCTGACGCAGATGCCGAACGCGTACTCTCGTTTCAGTCGGCTCCCGTCAGTTTGGTGTTTTCATGTGCAGTTTTTTTGGTCTAAATGGGATCATACATGAGCCGACAACACAGTTGGTTTTCATCTGCAGTAATTGTTTAGTGTTGGCTTGGTGTGTCCCATCTAACTCCCTAACCTTAACCTTAGTAACCTTAAGAGTAAATGTTTTTAATTTGCTTATTTGCTTCATTTTTAAGGCCTGTGACTTCCATAGTAGGAAATACAAATCCTTTGGTTTCCAACATTTTTCTAAATAACTTCTTTTGTGTTCAACAGAAGAAAGAATCACATACAGGTTTGTGTCAAGGGTGAGTAAATGATGGCAGAATTTTCATTTTTGGGTGACCTAAACCTTTAACGCATTTAGGCAAGGAAAGTTTAGCACATTTTATACACAATGGTAACTCAAAGTGCCACTCATACATATCACAGTGCTCATTCAGTAAATGCACAGCTAAAAAAGAAGTCTTGATTTCATTGTGTCAACTGTCAAAGCACATCGGATCATTTCTGGAAGCTGGCTCCAGCTGCAGGTGGCACAGTACTGTAGCTAAAAGCAGACACGCCTTACTTTGAGTGAACCCTTGGTATCTTTCATTGCCTTCATCCTAATGATCTGACTGAGGTTTTTATTTGACGAGCATTTCTGGATTGTATTGAAGTCCTAGTAATAGAATTTTCAAATCTATTTTAAATATTACTGGAAGGCAATGTAAAGACCTGAGGACTAGTATGATATGCTCTGGCCAGAATCCTGGCAGCAGCATTCTGCATGAGCTGCAACGGCCTAATGGTGTTTTTGGGAAGGCCAGTGAAGAGTCCATTACAGTAGTTCACCCTGCCGGTTTCTTCAAGTCTTGACTGGAAATATTCTTGCAATAATTTTTACGAAAAAATATGCTGATTTAGACTACTGAAACTAAAGTCTGACTCCAGAATCACACCTTTTTTTGGCCCCTAGAGATTTATACACACTGTAAAAAATGCAGGGTTCCACACAATTAATTCATGTTGTCCCAACATAAATCCATTAAATTAACTTAACAAATTTGAGTGGATTGAACTTAAAACAATTAAGTTGTCCCCAAAAAATCTCAATAATTGTGTTGTTTCAGATCATTTTAATTAAGTAGTTTGAACAAGCCAGAAAAAAATATATTTTGAGTGTACATTCACCTAGAGAACTTTATCTTTGTTTCCAAATGTTTTAATTTTTCTTCTTGCGATGCATCCAGGTACTATTTTCATCAATACATTGGCAGAGGGGTTATAGTCATTAGGTCATAGGGCTAAGTAGATCATGGTAAGGCATAGCTGTGGTAAGCAGTTTGTTTTCTTTTCCCAATATTTGGCCTAGTTGGTGCATATAGAGGATAAACGTGAGTGGTGCCACAATTGAGCCTTGTGGGACACCATGTCATGGATCTCCCACATAGTGACCTCTTCATTCTAAGTAACTCCTGATCCATTTGGGGATCATCCCAGATTTCCAACCAATTAAGGAGTGTGTTGTCATTGACAGTATCAACAGCACTGAGGTCAAGCAGTACCCGCACATTTAGGCATGTAGACATGGTCAAAATGATCTGCTGAAGTTCAAACCAAGCATCAGAATGTGCAAAAAACCATTTAATTGACTTTGAATGCGGCATATTTATTGGTGCCAGACAGGTTGGCCTGAGTGTTTCAGGAACAGTTGATCTACTGGGAGATTCACACACAACAATCGCCAGGGTTTACTGTGAATGGTCAGAAAAAAAGAGGAAAAATGCCTAGTGAACAGCAGGGTGAAAATGCCTTGTTGATGCCAGAGGAGAATTACCAAACTGGTTTGAGCTAATAGATAAGCGACAGTAGCTCCACCCTCACTCATGGTGACTATATATTCAGATGCTGTAGGGTCAGAATTTGGGATAAAAAACATGAATGCATGAATCCATCTTGCCTTGTATGCCTTACCAGTGTTTCTTATATAAATAATTATGAAGAGAATAGCTGAATTAATCGCTCGTCTATGGTGTCGATTTGGTTGGTCAATTTACTTATGTTACATGTTTTTGGTCTGTGGGAGGAAACCGGATAGCCCGGGGAAAACCCACGCAAACACGGGGAGGACATGCAAACTCCGCACAGAAATGTCAACTTGGCAAGGTAAGGGCTTGGACAAGTGACATTCTTGCTGTGAGGCAACAGTGCTAGCCACTGGGCCTCCGTGCTGCCCTTTCGAGAAAAGGGGAGGAGGAGGGGTGGAAGGGGGGATTCTTCAAGACGAAGATGGCTAAGGTAAAATACTCTGGTTATTTATAGCGGTTTAGGAATCATCTGATTGGTGGAACGTTCATTAGCTAATGTGGACCAGCTGTTATCAATCATAAGCACGTGCTCCTCTCGAAATTAGTTTATGAATAAACTTCACTTCAAGAGTTCGCCCTTAGCTGATGATTGATTATAAAGCGTGTTTGGCATGCTGTCCCGGGAGAGAGCCCTGAGCTCATAAGATCCTCGAGCCCGGGGCTCCCTCCCGTTGCAGGGCGAGAGGGGAGTTTGAGTTCAGGTAGGTCTCGAGAACTCCCCAAAATGCCTTTAGCTCGGGACAGCAGCCGCGTATTGAAGAACCCCCCAAAAGGCAAGATCAATGCTATACCCGGCTGCTGGGTATAAAATTGATGGAGAGAAGAGAGGCTCCTGCGGGAGCGAGTTGGGAACAGGCTCTTGGAGAGTCTGAGTATGGGCTTGGGAGGGGCTGTGGTTGACTCCGTGGGAGTCAGACTCTGTGGGGGGGCTCCTGCGGGAGTCGGGGTAGGTTTTGGGTGGTGAGTGCTCCTGCAGGAGAGGGGGTGAAGTGGGGCAGGGGGGGGGGGGCGTAACTCCGAAGGGAGTTAAACTCGGGGAGACTCCGTGGGAGTCCGAATTTGAGGAGTGAGGGCTTATGCGAAGAAAGAAAGAGTAGCGGAATGAATTCGACGCTAGGAAGAGGAAGGTAGCGGAATGAATCGACGCTGAAAAAAGAAAAGTAGCGGAGTAAATCGACGCTAGAAGGGGGATGGGAGTCAGAGGTGGGAAGAAGGGGGAGGGGGGGGTGGAGGGAAGCAAGAGCGTTTGACGCTAGAAGGAAGGGAAGGAGATGCGGAGAAACTCGACGCTAGGAAATATAGGACAGGAGATGCGGAGGAACTCGACGCTAGAAAAAGTAAAGAAGAAGGATATAAAGGCCTGGGCGGGTGGGGCTGTGTGATTGACTCCAGGGGAGTCAGAGCTCTGGGGCTACTCCGTGGGAGTTAGAGCTATCACTTGGCCTCCTACAGGAGTCTGGGACAGGGAGTGGGCGGTGGAGACTCCTGTGGGAGGTGGGCTGGGCGGGACTCCGGGGGAGTCCTAGCTCGGGGAGACTCAGAGCTTGGGGAGTGATGGCTTATGCGGAAGAAAGAAAAGAGTAGCGTAAGAACTCAACGCTAGGAAAAAAGGAGAGTAGCGGAATAACTCAACGCTGAAGGAAGGAAAAGTAGCGGAATAAATCGACGCTGGAAAGGGGGTAGGGAGTTAGAGGTGGGGGGGGGGGGGGTTGGGGGGAGCTAGAAGGGGATGGAGGAAAGAGCGTAAGCATTCAACGCTGGAAGGAAGGGAAAAAGATGCGGAGAAACTCGACGCTGGAAGGAGAGAAAGGAGATGCGGAG
>CAIGQV010018344.1:3769198-3811041 GCA_903798115.1 Danio jaintianensis | reverse complement strand
GGGGGGCGGAGTATAGCTCGCGCTAAGAAGAAGAAGAAGAGGGAAGAGAAAGGTAAATGGCAGAGTCGTGCTCGTGCCCTTGTGCCCTGGATGGTGGATGTCGTCTGGTGAGAGACAGCTGGGCTTCCCTGAGATGATGTTGATTGAGTCGAATGTAGGTTTTGAAGGCATCTGAGGACCAGCGGCCGAGGGCCTATATCTGGTGCTGGGAGAGCCTGTTGTGTGCTGCTGTAGTGGCTGCTCCAATTCTGAAGGAATGGCTGGAGAATGATTCGGGGGGGGAAGCCGGATATACGTAGTATTTCTTTTAGGTGTTTTTGGAACTAAAAACGGGTTACTGGACGGTTAGCGTCGTCAGTAAAAAGTGGGGAGGAAGGGTTGGGGTCTTGTGACTTCGTAAGTTGTAGGAAAGCTGATAGGGTTTGAAAGGGGTGTGTGGGGGAGGGGAGGTCAAAAATGTAAAAGAAATGGCCGTTGCGGGTTTGGTCTGTTTTGCTCTGCTTGGTGAAGAAAGAAATGGTTTCTTTATCCTGTACAGTTAGGTCGGAGATGGTGGGGTGTATGGGGGGGTTAAATTTGAATGTGATTGTGATTTCTGAACATCTGAGGAAGCCGAAAAAGGCCAGGGTGAACATTGCGTCTAGGGTGCGAGCTGTGTGGGTGGTCTGATAGCCTTTGCGTAGTGTGTGTATGCATTTGGAGAGGATGTTAAGTGTAATAGGTAGTCTGGAATCTGGGGGGGGTGGGGTGGGATTTCTGAATGCCTTTGATTAGGAGTGTAGTTTGTGAATTAGAAATGGCATCTGAAGGGGATCCATGAATTAGTTTATGGAAAAATTGGATCCCGCTCAAGTAGCTCCTAATGGTGCTGGCTTGTATATTTTTGAAAAAATGTAGGTGAGATATGAATGAGGTGATGGTAAGGAGGGAGAAAATGTATGATATAGTGTGTGGAAGTGTTTAAATGCGTTCCATGCTGTGAGATATGACTGGAGGGTTCTGGGGGCTACTGCTTGTAGTATGAGGAATAGGGAAATATGACGGAGATTATGTAATGGGTGATTTATGGCAATATCATTTCTGAATAGGGAGGGACGGGTGTTGGATGGGGGTCTGCTTCTAGAGCCAATAGTTGAAATTGTTGTGCCTAGAAACGCATGTGGGTGGAAGTCGGCTGGAGGGAATCAGCTGGGCTTCCCTGAGGTGGTATTATTCTCCTGTGGTGTAAGAATCCTAAGAGGGTTTGGAATGGGTGTGTGTGGGAGGGGATGTCAAAAATGTATATAGAATGTCCTTTGCGTAATTGATCTGTTTTGCTTTGCTTAATAAAGAAAGAGAGTTTCTTCATCCTGCAAAGTTAGATCAGATATGGGGCGGGGTGGGGGGGGTGGGGGGGTTGGATTGTGGGATTGAAATTTGATGTTAGTTCAGAACATCTCAAAATACAAAAAAGGCTAATGTGAACATGGCATCGGGCGTGTGGGCTGTGTGAGTAAAAATGTATCCTTTGCGTAGAGTGTAAATGCATTTAGAATGGATGTGGAGTGTAATAGGTTGGATGAGGGTCAGCTTCTGGAGCCGGTTGCCATGATCTCTGAAATGTGAAACAAGAGAATCAGAAATAAAAAAATTTACAAACATAGTACATGTATGGCAGACAATGAATTGTTTTTAGCTGATATCCATGCAAGGCTTCTTAATAAGGGCATGGGCAACTGTGAATGGAAGCGCCTTTTGTTAATGCATGGTGTGCAAGGATGGTAGAGGTGGGCATTCGTCCCCCCACAGGATGGCAGATGGATGGAGAGCTGAGGATATGGGGTGTGGCTTGGCTGTTGGTCCTGGAAGTACCCCTTAAAGACGGAGTTGGTGAAGTGATAGTGGAGTGGAGTTTAACCCTTTTTTTAAATTATTATTATTTTTTTATTATTGTTTTTTTTTTAAATATTATTATGCAAATGTATCTAACACAGAGTCAGTGGATGAAACATTACTCCATTTGTCAGAAGTGTCCTCTTATTCACAGCAGTCAAGCGGGAAGTTTGTTTCTTGCCGTTTTCACATCCAACCGACTTGCCATTATAAACTTGCATATGACACTTGTGTATGGGCGTAGAGTCACTATGGCATATTACTTTTTAGAAATAAGTCAACTGCCAACAGCAAACCCTGAACTTTAAAAACGAAAACGATGTCACCACTTAGTAGAAACTGTGAATTAAATGTTTGTTATGGGCTTTACTTTAATCCATGATTAAATAACATTACGTTTGGAATCTTAACGTGATTAAAATTACAAGCGTATCTGGCCCAATTCATTCACAAGGTCTTTTGCAACTGGGTCCATTCATGACTGTGAAGAGAGGGCGGGACCATCTTGAGTTTTGGGAGCTCCCTTGGATGGTGACACTTCTTCCAGCTATTGGCTCAATGAGCTGTCACTCAAAAGTGCAAAAGTTCTGCGGCCATTTTGTTGACCAAATATCGCTAGTGTTTATGTCTGAAGACGCTACTCTACTGAACGGACTCCAGCGACTAGTTTGGATGATAGCAGTGCATTCCATGGATGTTATCAACGTATGAAAATCCTGTGGACTAATGTTTTACAGATTGGATTGCCTGGACCCTTGCAGTCAAATTACTTCAAGCTGTTAGAATGTTATGGATCTTTGGACAGGCGGGAGGCTTGAGAGGTGAGTTTCTTTGTTGAAATAATTCTAGTTACGCGTGTCTCGTCTTTCAAAAAGTTTATAAAATGTTCAATCTTTGTTGGAGAGTAGTTATTTTTGGGAGGCTTCCCCTTAAAGCATGCTATGTACGTTACCGCGGGTGGACCGCTAGGAGAGCGGTGAGAGTTCATCTTCATTGCAGTGGCTTGGATCGTCAGTCTTGAGAGTTTAGGCGGAGTTCGTGAACGGTGATCTTGCTGGAGATCTGAGTTGAAAACACGGCGTATGCGTTGGGTGAGGGTGTTTGAAGTGTATGGAGAAGGAGATTATATTGACAGCGTTATGGTTAAATGATAGAAAAGCTGGTGGGCAGGCCGGTGTCTTGCGGGACCTCTGGCTCGATTGTCGTCCTGTCGGGGCTGGATGGCGCTGAGCCGCAGCTAAAGTCTCGGGGAGAGCGCTGCTCTGGCTGAAGTTGTTTGGTTGGTTCTTTCCATATCGACAGGCTAAATGGTGCGATGCTGTAGAAGCTTTTTTGAGCTCGAGCGTTTGTAGCAGGAAGCGTTCTTCAAGACGAAGATGGCTAAGGTAAAATACTCTGGTTATTTATAGCGGTTTAGGAATCATCTGATTGGTGGAACGTTCATTAGCTAATGTGGACCAGCTGTTATCAATCATAAGCACGTGCTCCTCTCGAAATTAGTTTATGAATAAACTTCACTTTGGGAGCTGTTTGGACAGAACTGTGTGTAGGTATAGTGTGTCCGCAGTCATATTGGAGTGATAGAAGCATAACAAATCACTTTTTTAAATGTACTGACGTTAAAATAGGATCCAAATCCCAGTGATTTTGAGGCCCACCGCAACATGACATAGGAGTGCAGTTTTCCCTGCCCACCGAATTGATTGAGCGTATAACATGTCTTCATAGTAACACATATAAATATGTCCACAGAACAGGATTTGCAAAGAAACTGGGATTAAAACCTTACTTGGTACTTTGACTCATAAACTGAATCCCTGCTTTATTCGTATCTATCTCTGTCACTGACTTCTGTTAATCTGAACTGACGCAGCAGGAGAAACGGACACGAATGTTGGAACGGTGGGCGGGGAGAACCAGCTTATTTGCATTTAAAGGAATAGGCAACAAAAACAGCTACAATGCCCTCAGACCCCAAAATTCACATATTCAGCAGGGTATAATAAGTGATCTGATGGGTATTTTAAGCTGAAACTTTACAGAAACAAAGGAGCTCTTTAAACATCAAAGTCTTCTTACCTCACAGCAGTTCTTAACTTTTTGATTTTCTGTCTTATTTGTATTAATTTATACAAGCTCGTTTGTACATTTTATCCCCCAATGAGGGGTAGGTTTAGGGGTGGGGTTTGGGGGCACATCTCCTTTTAATTATCGTATGTTTTCATTCAAATTAAATCTTATAAATAAGTCCCTTTTCTGACAATATGTAAAATTGTTGTTTCCTTGTGATATTAGGCTGATATTGTTGCTGACCATGTGCATCATGGTGTGATGCTATTATCTCTGAAAAATGTTTGCAGCACCATTTTGAATCAGTTCGGAAGTCTGAAGAGGGTCCAACCCACATAATAAAATGTGCAATATATATATATATCAGAATATTATTAAGTCTACTATTATATGGACACATTTATTTAAATAGAAAAACACTGCAGACTTCACAACCTCCAGCAAATAAGGAGCAGCAGCGGTATGAACACACCTTTGTGCTGTCTGATTGCAGTTTACACAGACACACAGAAACCTAGCAGCCCTGAATGAACCAGGCTATATAGAACTAAAATGACAAAAGACAAATGGATTCAGTCTGGGACCACAGGTCGATCAGTCTATGACACAGTTTTTCTTTGTTCTCATTGTGTTCTGCGAAATGGCTCACTTTGACCCCTGTCAGGAGGAAAATTCTGGATCATTTTCATTGTAAGCGACTCAATTAAGGTTTTTAATACAGAAAGTACCATAAAAGAGCACATTATGACACGCTTCAGTAGACAGTATTGATAACAGAACTCTATCTCGCTCTCTCTCTCTCTTTCTGTAGTGCAGCGTTCTGTGTTTCCTGTGACAACCTATCAGTGTACTCAAATCTATGAGCCATGGAGATGCACGGCCGCCTCCAGCCTCTCAAAAAGCATGACTCAACAATCCGAGCGTCCTCCCAGCCCATAATCCTCTGCCCAAGAGATGGCCACCACTCCAGACCAAAGGCATGTAGCCGAAGGTAAATCCGTGCTCCGGATAATAGATACATTTCGCAGTGCTTAAGGTAATGTGATATCTCACAAAAAATGTGATATGTGGATGCTAATTTCATGGGGCGGTGAAAAATGCAATGAAATATTTCCTCAATAAGCAGTAACATCTGAGACGCTCACCTGAGGCAGGTAAATGATAACTCCGGCTCCAGTTTTATGAGAGTCTACTTGACCTTTTGACCCTCAAGAGTTCTGATAGACGTGGAACTAATCAGAGTCATTTTCCTGCATAAGCCTGCCCCAATTTGTCAGCAAGTCATTTCTGTATCAGTCCCACTGTTCCAGTTTCAGCATTTTCTAAATATATCCATGTATGAAGAGAATGAAGACGACATGCTCGGGGGAAAAAATAGAACAAAATCACATATTCTTGAAAAATAATGAGAATTTGGTGGATTTCTTTTCCTCAGAATAACAGAAAAGTTTGTCTCGGACAACAGCGAGTGTTGCTTTCTAAAAAACTTATTTATGCCATGACTGTGTACTGTGGACATAAGTAGTGACTGTAAAATGGTCTGCTGTAAAACTGTGTTGAGAGTTTGTTTGTATATTTGTTTATTTAATCTTTATATATACTTTATACTATACTAAAAATGTTAATAAAAGCCACTTTTTTGAACTTTTCAAGGTTAAAAGTTGTTGGAAGAAAGATCGAAGTCCGATAATGCAATTCAAAAGCATAAATAAACTGGGAAAAATAAAAACATGAATCACAAAAAAACGCAAAACTGCTAATTTACAGATATTTTTTACAGTGTTATAGTTATGTTTGGTTGGTTTACTGTGAACGTGTGTGTAGTGATGGGTTGCTTTACTGAGAATGTGTGTGAAACAATAAGTTTGGGTTGTATGAATGTGTGTAGTAACTGTTTGTAGTTGGTTTACTGTGAACATATCCTACAATTGGTTGGTTTACTCTGATTGCTTTTGCAGTAGGGATGCACTGAATTTGCCATTTTTGTTTTTCATCCAAACATATGAGGCCTAAATAAGGTAATGCTGCACTGCACTACCATTAGTGTTGGTTTTATTCTCCCTTTAGCCATAGGGATGGCACAGCTTTCACACCAGACGCAGAAAGTGCTATGCTATAAAACCCATTCATTTCAATGCCCTATGCAAAGGCCGTTTTGTTTTTTTTGCTCCGTTGACTTGCACCACGGTCAAAGTTCAAAATACCTAATTATTCCACTCTGTGGATATTTTGCTTATAAACCTGTATATTTGTCCATGCATGAAGCGCACATGCTCACTGGAAAAAAGTCCACTCAAATAAAGTGTTGACAGGACATTTCTACGTTTATCTGTTCCTGTTGCTTGCTGTAGTGCTACTGTCCTGTCATGGCAACACTTTGAAATCAGTATAATCAGTATTAAGTTATCTAGTTAAATTTAAAAATTCATACAAAATTATATTATTTATAGAAATAATAAATGATTATTCTAGAAAATGACTTTAGTTTTCAGCCAAATGCATCCAGAATTTCTGGTATCCACCCAGAATTTTCATTTTGGTGAATTCCTAGTGCGCAACGACTGGTTGATTTACTGCAGAAACCTTTGTTGTGAATGGTTGGAGCTACTGTGAGCTTGTGTGAAGTGATTGCTTGTATTACCCTCAACCTGTATAGCAATAGGTTGTGATTGGTCTGTTTTTGGTGAAGCTGTGTTGCGAATGGTTCTCTAACTGCAAGTGTGTGTAGCAACTGGTTGCTTTACTGTGAATATTTGTGTAGTGATTGGCTGGTTTACAATTGATTGTGGTTGGTTTACCATAAATGTGCATGTAGTGATTAGCTGGTTTACACTGAATGTATGTATAGAAAGTGATTGAGGTTTGTCGGTTCGCAGTGAATGTGTACTGTAAGCGTGTGTATATCAACCGCTACTCTGAATGTGTGTATAGCAATTGATTGAGGTTGGCTTGATATTCTGAATGTGTATACCATGAATGCACATGTAGTGATTGGCTGTTTTTTATGAACGTGTATATATCAACTGATTTATATTTGTTTACCATAAATGTACGTGTGGTGATCAGTCAGTTTTCAGTGAATGTGGGTTGTGAATGGTTGTTTTACTGTAAGCATGTATTTAGCAACTGGTTGGTTTACTGTGAATGTGTATGTAGTGATTGGTTGTTTAACTGTGAGCATGTGCACCATCTGATTGTGATTGGTTGGTTTACTGTGAATGCATTTAAATATAATTCAAAATTGCAACCATGCTTCACTTCATTATCACTTTGAAACTAAATTCAGGCTGAAGATTCTTGAACAGTTTTGTATATTTTCTCGATTTTACCAAGCAATCTATTGAATGATGAGGAAAACACTCAATTCCTTGAATGCAGCTAAAATGATTCCAATTCATTACATTTTTTTTTCTTTCTGTCTATATACAGGACAAAGATAATTATTTATATAACCGGTTTAATAACTGCAGGCTAGCATAACATGGCCCTTGGTCCTCCGGGGCCCCGTATTGAAGCTCTAAAAGTGAACCAGCCAGCAGTCAAGCTAGAACTGTTAGCTGATACACTAATGTCCAGTTTGCACTCTTGTCTTCCGCAGCATTAGCCACATAAATGTTTAATACAAACCCAAACAATGTCTGTGCTTAAGCTATTAAATGAATCAGACCATCCCTCCATTAACAGATTAAAAGCTTTACATTGTCTCCTCATGTTCTCCATCTCTATCTCCCTCCTCCATTTCTCCATTTCTAATTGACTGTAGATAAAGAGGAGCAGAAGAAAGTTTTCCCTAGGGTATCTCGGTACAGAATCACTCCAGTGTTTACAGGAATAGCCAAAGATGAAGACTCCGTCGTCAATTACTCACTTTCATCTTGGTCCAAACCAGTGTGACTTTCTTTATTTTCTATTTTTTTTTTTCACAATGAACAGGGATTGAATCTTTCAAACTTCAAACAGGCAGAAGCGCTATTAAATAAATGGCTCTATATGACTTTCATGCACTCTGTTTCAAGTCAAACCATGCGATAACTTTGTTAAACTTTGATAACGAAAATTAAATTCATCATTATTCAGTGTTAATCTCACCTCCAGTTCTGCTTTTCTTTCTTTTTGTGAACTGGATCAGGCTATTCATTACAAATCTGACTAGAAAGAATGATTGGCTTTCCCGCAATGCTGTATGAGGTTTATTAGGTTTAAATCAACCTATTGAAAACATTATTTTTGTTTACAGAAATAAAGCTGAAATAATGAAATACACATCAAATACATATCTTATAGAAAAAATACTAAAACAATTCAATTCATCTTTATTTCTATAGCGCTTTTACAATGTAGATTGTGTCAAAGCAGCTTAACATAGAAGTTCTAGTAGATTGAAACAGTGTCAGTCCAGTTTTCACAGTTGAAGTTCAGTTTAGTTCAGTTCAGTGTGGTTTAATTTTCCTGCTGAAAGTCCAAACACTGAAGAGCAAATCCATCGATGAGCAGACCCACAAGTCCCAAACCAAGCAAGCCAGTGGTGACAGTGGTGAGGAACAAACTTCACCAAATGACAAAACTGAAGGAAAAAACCTTGAGAGAAACCAGGCTCAGTTGGGTACAACCATTTCTCCTCTGGCCAAACTTCTTATGCAGAGATGCAGTCTAGGCGCCGGGGGCTGGAGAATGCTGGACGTCCATCGTGGAGAAGCTGCAGGTATGAGTAGGTCACAGGCGGGTGTACAGGCTGGCCCACGGGATCAGTGCGTAGACTCGTCTGTCACTGGGTCTTTCAGGAATCAAAAACATGAGCTTCATGCGTGCTATCACATCAAAATCATGTTGTTTTCACATGAAAATGTTCCAAAACCAGTTTTTCACATGTGATTTTAATGTGTCAATGTAATATTTTAATTGCACATGTAAAGCTCATTTATTTATTTATTTTTTCTGTTAGTGTAGTTACAAAATTAAATTGAACATTAACTGAACATTTTTCAAATTAAATGGAATTTATTTATCAACTGGAAATACGTTTAAATGAAAGGTGAACTAAAACTAGACTAAATAAATTAAATGTAACGTTTAAAACTACAAAAATAAAAGGAATATCACGTACGCAAATAACTAAGTTGTTAATAAACAAATAGAAAGTTTATATTTTAGTCATTATTTATCAATAATCTAACCTCCAGGGACCTATTCATGGCTATTAAGAGTCAAAACAGTTTACTGAAAATGAGTTCATACGCTAAAATTACCAACTAAAACTATGACTGAACTGAATCAGTTTCCATTTCCAAACATAGTTTTGGCTTGTAATAATCCAGTGAGAGTTTTGTATGCACAATCTGTCTTTGAGGAAAAATAATGTTTTATAACTGTCATTTCCTCTGGACACACTACAGCAAAATATAGAAATTGATGAATTAAAACCATTGTTGTTGTTGTTGAAGAAAATACTAGTGACCTAAGACTTTTACACAGAACATCTGATATAAAGTGGGGCCTAATAAATGAACTCTGAATTCAGAAAACTTAAAACATAGTGCAGAGTTTGTACGAACCTCTTTTATGACACTTTTATCATTGACCTTCATTACATTTAGGTCAGAGGAGAACTGGTTCCTCGATTGAGTTTGATTTTCCCCAAGGTTTTTTTTTTCCATTTCAGTTTTCCTCACATAATGGAGTTTGACTTCTTCTTCACTGTCACGTTTCACTTGATTAGTTGGGGTCTAAAAGTCATTTAATGTTCAGCAATAACATCAATCTGATGGCATGAACTTGTTTTATAATGAAGGAAGTGAACTGCATCAACATCGAACTGAATCGAATCAAACTTTGAATCATTTTTTCATTTTCTGTTTAAAGGGATAGTTCACAAAAAAACTGAAAATTCTGTCATAATTTACTCACTTTTCACTTGATCAAAACCTGTTTCTTTTTTGTGTTGAAGGCAAAAGAAGATATTCTGAAGAAAGTTGACTTCCATATTACACTCAAAAAAAATTAGCTGCTTGTTCAAACTACTTTTTTTTTTTAAATGAGTTGAAACAACACAATTCTTAAGGTTTTTTGGGGGGGGCAACTTAATTCTTTTATGTTCAGTCCACTTAAATCTTTAAAAAAAACTATTAAGTTAACTGAATCGATTTGTGTTGGGACAACATGAAGAAATTGTGTGGGACCCTGTATTTTTTACAGTGTGTTTGTGTTTCCTACTATGAAAGTCAATGGTTACAGGTTTTCAGCATTCTTCAGAATATCTTCTTTTGTGTTCAACAGAATAAAGAAACTCATAAAAGTTTGGAACCACTTGAGTAAATAGTGAATAAATGCTCGTTTTTTGGGTGAACTATCACTTTAATACTCTGAAGACGCTTTAAAGCAATCTCTATTGTATAAAGCACTGTAAAAATAGAGTCGGCTTGACATTGAAATTACCAATATATTCTTCAAAAAGCATTCCAGAGAATGAAAGTCAGACATGAGGGTGAGCAGTTAATGACAGCGCTTTCATTCGAGGGTGGACTTTTTCCTTTTAAAGACAAACGGAGAGAGAGCTGGTCTGACTGATTTAGTCGATTGCCTTATTAAATGATAAAACTATCAAGCCTGCCTTCTGGCCAGAGAAGGAGACGCCGCGCAATTATAGAGCGAAAAGCAAAAGGGAGGGCTGCTGCATTTCTCAAAACTGTCAGACAGAGATGAATCCTCACAAACAACCCAAAATATTCCCCAGCATGTAAAAGTTGACGTTTTTCCTTTTTGTTGTGGACTCCAGTTCACATCAGCTGGATTTCTATCTTAACATGAAGTGAACCTTTTCAAAGTTTGCAATAAGGGAAAGACAATTCCTGAATTTGGTGTTTCCAACATGTTATTAGAGAGACTGATTGTGGTATTGGTAACCTAGTAACCAACAGTAAACAAGGCAAGTATAATGGCAAAGACAATAGAATACACAAGACATGTCACTCGTATAGTTTTGAATGGGGAACAGTGTAAGGGTCAATATGGCGAATGAAGCCCCGCCTACTAGTACAGGAGCCAATCATCGATCGTGCTTTTACGACAGTTGGGAGGTCAACTAATGCACTGGAATCTCAGCGAATACTTGCTTCACAGACATGAGAAATATATCCAAATAAAGCTTGAAAACTGTACTTTTAAAATAATCAACTACACTTGAAAACAAAAGTTTTTTGGTTTTGTAATCTGTATGAAATGAAAGCGAGGTACAGTCTGTACTGTCAAACGCACATCACATGATAGCAACTACTCAAACGCCCACAAATTTGTAAACAAAGCGTCGCTGTTATTTCTGGAGGAGATTCACCATCAAGACCAAGTTGTGGATTACTTCAGAAGACCATCACGATCGGACGAAGCATTGATCAGAGGATTATAATGTGTAGAACGGCCATAAATGAGGTTGGTGTGGTGATCTTGTTCCTTTTGAGTGCGCATGCGCATTAGCTTGGGCAACCTGAAAAAAATGCCGATTTTTTTTGATGTGGATGTTTATAAACAAAACTTATGAGACAGTTGTTGTTAATTTTATTGGTGGTTTTAAATATGTAATGTAATCGTAAGCTTGGCAAATGGTTTTGGAGAATTTGGTGTTTCCCCATTCAGACAGAATGCCCAAGCATACTGCCCGAGACGTGTTTCAAAGATGGCCCCCGAGTGAAATTACTTGCCTTAAAGGGACCTTGATAATTGAGACACCTGATCGGTGTAGTGTTCGCAATGTCAGGGTTTATTCAGTAAATGTGTTTCCATCTCACATTTTTCACATTAACCCTTTTTCACACATCCAAAACTGCCTCAGGTGAGCGTAAAAACTATTTTATTTTTTTACTTTTGGGTATTTATGAAATCTGAAGTGCTCGTCGGAGGGGCAGTGGCTTTTGGCAGGAGCGCGTTTGAGTGCGATTTTGCAATTTGGAAAGGGAAAGCTATGGAGGTCGCAAAAAACACTGTGTGATTAATCTCAGTGGGACACAGGCAAATCTGATTAATAAATAAAGGCTTTCTCGCTGGCTTCCATATGCCAGAGAGACTCCACCAGCACCTCGGATGCCTTTTTTTTCCGAGGTGATGATGCTCTGATTAACCCAGATGCAATTAGAACAATGACACGACCCAGGGGAGGTCACCCACCGCACAAATAAACCCACCGCATTCATATGTATCTGAGATGACATATGCAAAGCATCAAACATTGAGTAGGCACCCAGATTGATGACAATTACATGGGCCCTATTATGCGTTTTACACTTGCTTTAGTGTGTAATGTTACTGTTTGAGCTTGAAAAAAAACACATACACTGGGTGCACTTTTTTTTTCGGTTTAACAAGCCAATTTGGAATCCTAGGAATTGGACCTAATTTTTACATGCTTAATTTTGAGTTGTTTTTTTTTAAGTTAAACTTAACTAAAATTTGTCAGAGAAAAGCTGTTGAGTACATTTACATGGACACCAATAATCCGATTTTAATACGATTAAGCCAATACTCTGATTAAGAGTCTACCATGTAAACAGCGATTTTTGATTAATCCGATTAAGGTCATAATCGCACTAGGAAAATCGAATTAAGAAATCGAATTAAGAACGTGGAGTATGCCGATTTTAGTGGCATTATTGAAGTGCAGTACAAACATGTAAACACCTTAATCAAACTATTACCGTCGTGTAGGATTTTTGCCATATTTTGCAACAGGATAGTCTATACACACATGGCTGTTTGACACTATTCTCTGCACTTACCGAGTCAGTGAAGGACCACAGACACCTCCATCACGAAATGCTGAGGGGTTTTTTTCCATACGGCGTGCGGTATCAAATTCCATTAAAACAACACTCTTCCAGCAGTTGATAATCGCATCCATTATCTCGTTTGTCACGGGGGCATGCATGAAATGTTCCTGAATGAAAGTGAAACTTCCAAACTGCAGTTAAAGTCGACAAATTAAAAATGAAACAACCGAAATTACATGAAACTTTGGAGGAAATGTGGATATCATGGTGACGCAATGACGTTAATCGATCTATGTGCTATAACATGTAAAACGAGTCAGTTTAATGGTGAAGGGATATATCGAATAGGTCTATTAATATGCCTATCATGCTCTTTTGTAAAAGTATTTTGTAGTATTTTTAAAACACAAAAATACTGTATTTTATTTTGATACATGTTGTGACTGCTCTATTTTTTTTAGTTTATTTTAATACACATAAACGTAAGGTATTTGGTATTTTATTTTAAAATACGTTTCAATGTATTTTTGCCTAACCCTGGCAGTATCCACACTTTCGTGATGCAATGTCACTTTAACTTTCGGATGAAGTCTGCTGCAGAGCTCACCTCAGAGGCCAAATCCCAAATGGCACACTTCATGTACACTTTCTGCCTTGCGGACTTACAGTCTGCGTGTCTGTTAAAGGGACAGTTCACCAAACAAATGAAAATGTACTCACTATTTACGACATTTATGAGCTTCTTTATTCAGTTGAACACTAAAGAAGTTATTTGGAAGAAAATCTGTAACAAGTGACTTCCATAGTAGGAAAAAACAAATACTATGGAAATCAATGGTTACAGGATTCCAGCTTTTTTCAAAAATATTTTTGAAAGATACACTGGTGACACTTTAGTTTAGGTCACAATTCATGATATTAACTGGCTTATTACCTGTCTGTTATTAAGATATTAACTGTTCATTAGTAGTTATAAAGTATAATCTTAATCTGCATCCCTAATCCTACCCAAAACCTAAATCCAACTTCTACCTTACTAACTCTTAATAAACAGCTAATTAGTACTTTATTAAGCTAGTCGTGTTAGTTTATGGTTTGGTAATTCCATGAATTGACCTAAACTAAAATGTAACCAGTACACTAAATATTTTTTACCTTACCTACTACTGTACTTAATAGGATTTCTGTCATTTGCTTGCCCTTCAGTTATTCTAAATCTGTTTGAGTTTCTTTTTTCTGTTAACCACAAAATAAGATATTTTGAAGAATGTTGAAATCTGGTAGCCATTGTCTTACATTGTGTTTGAATTTTCTACTATGGATGTCAGTGTCATCAGTATTCAACATTTTTCAAAATATCATTAAGAAACTCAAGCAGTAGAATAAATTTTTAAAAGTATCTGTACTTGTTTTAAAAAACATATTTTTATTTTAGGACTTTAACTTTTTACTTCTACTCCATTATATTCCAAAACACAATATTACATGTATAACTATAGAGGACAAAAAAAAAGCTATTGAACTTGAGAAACTGTTACTGGGTTTGAACAATTAATTATGAATATGCCATCTGATTGCATCTCTTTTCAGTTATTTAGCACATAGTTAAATTGGTAGGTCAAAGGTCAAATTGTCTGCGAAATAAACCTACACTAAAAGAAAGAGCTGTATAAGCTCTATGTGTCCATATTGTAATTTACTTTCGGAGCAAGCTTATCAGTGCTTAATTTGTAAATGAGTAATTTACGGAACAAAACCAGGAAATAAAAGTTACTATGATCGACGTCCACCACACAATTTCAGTTCTCCTGGAACATGACGTCATTAAATGGTATAGCGCAAAAAAGAGCATCAAATTTTGGAACGGTTTTTAATTATTTTGTGCCATATAATGTCATGGGTCAATCATGTATAAAAACAAATAAACATGTATACAAACATACATTTTATGAAACATTCAGTTTACTAATGACTCACTCTCTCTCATTTTTAAGAGCCCACAGTTAGCTCTTCCGTAATGTTTTCTGGCTGACTTGACACGCTTTGCTTCTGTCTCCCACTATCCTGATCCAGGGATGCAGTTCCATCTTCTGGAGATCTCGTTTGATCAGGCTCATTATCAGATTTACTCGTGGTTTTAAAAAAATTAAAATATACTTGACTGCCTCTGCCATTTTGAAAATACAAATATTATTTAGGTAGGCCATATGCCATTATTTACTTTCGCTGCTCACTGCGCACGAAACAATCAGCAACCAATGAGAGTGATTGTAAATGTAAGAAAGATGATTGGTTGAAAATATTGTTGAGGGCCAATAGTTAAATGTGACTTTTGTTTTAACTTGCGTATTGTGACTACCGTCGCAGCCTTCGCTTGCACTCATTCACATTCTCTCTCTCTCAGACACACACACACACATACATACAGGTATTCACCACGCACAAGTTAATGCCGGATCAATTAAAATAAATACCGCAAAACACAAATATCTGACATTTTTTATGGAACAGGATCCAGCAAGATCTGGCTCAAATTAAGCACTGGAGCTTATCCAATTAAAAATTAATGCTGTGAAAACAATCGCCTGGATGTACTTTATCCTGCTTGTTACATGGCTACTTGCACAAAACGTAAAAAATTGACACAAAACATTGTTCTGAGCTGTAAATAATTAATAATTAAATAATTTAATTAAAGGCAAAGCTGACAGAAATTAATATGGCTGAATGGAGCATACAAAAACCAACATGTTATTCAGTCACAAGGTGACTCCAAACAGTCCAAAACAGCAGCGTGACCTATGATAAAAGCATATAAATATAGATGTGAAAGTATTCACTGACAGTCAACATGATTCAACACGCCTAGATGAGCTTGTGTTATTAGTTTTAGCAGTTGTTATGTGGAAATAGCATACCTTAGAATCATGATTGACCAATCAGAATCAATTATTCCAGACATCCCCTGGGGTATGAATAATTTTGACTGTAATTAATGCTAATGACTCCTCCTCTAATGCTGTAGTACAGTGTTTCTCAACCACATTCCTGGAGAACCACCAGCTCTGCATGTTTTCCATGTCTCCTTAACCAAACACACCTGACTGAGATCATCAGCTCATTAGCAGAGACTGAGAGACCTGTAATGGGTGTGACAGACAAAGGAGACATCAAAACATCCAGGAACGTGGTTGAGAAACACTGCTGTAGTATATAATAGATCTAAAGCTAGCCCTTGTAATAAATATTGTATGCCTGAATGTCTATGCAAACACCATTAAAAAGTTAATTGTTCGCATTTAAACATTTCGTAGTAACTCCAAACTTTTGAAAAGTACAGTAAAAGTGCACAGGAATAAATTAAACGCACAACACAGCACTGCTCAGGTAATTTGTCTGTATTTAAAGAGTTAAATGAGAAATCCTGAATCTCTTGATTGCGGGCTTAATGAGGAGACACACGTGAGATTACCGCAGTCTTTTTCTGGAGCGAAAAGCAGGAAAAGTCTCAGTATGAGCTCGGTTTAATCTCATTGCTATGCGTTCACGCTGACACGAGCTGCGTTTTTTCCAGCTACCGCAGGCAGAGAAGATGACATCCAGACAAGCACAGCTGATTTGTTTTCTTTCTTTTATTTCAGATGGTACATTATCATGGATCACAGAAACAGTGAAATCTCGTTTTTTTAAACACCTGATAGGAAACATGATAGGGCACACAAACAGAAGATGAGCAGAGGAAAATATCCGGCAAAGTTAAACAGGTCCGAAAAAAGTGACCCAGAGGGCAATGGAAGAGGTCGAAGTTGTGGAGGAGGTTTATTAAAGGCAAGTCCAACATGGCACAGAGAGACATGCTCGAACCACAGCACACTCCACATGTCCACTCAACCAGTCACCAAGTATTTCAACCATAATGACTATTTAAAACTTAATCTTGTGTGCTATTTAAGTGTTTTGCCACTTCAGCTCCTTAATGAAATGTCACATGAAGCGTTGAGCATGACTGAGCATGTGCGGCAATAAGGGAGACGTGATTGGCTACATGACTCTGGGTTATGATGGACATAATCATCATTCAGCAGCAACGCTGAAGCAAATCAAGTCCTGAAAGATTCTGTACATGCTTCTGCGCTGGAGTTGGAGTTAAACATTGTAAATGCCCTCAGTTGTGGTCATGTTACACTTCCAGTTACTTCCATTGAAGCTTTGTACACATTAATAATACACGTGTTGTCGACTACAGTTCACACCAGCTGGGTTTCTATCTTAACATGAATCTTTTCAAAGGTTGCAAATAGGAAAAAATCCTGAATTATGTGTGTTTCCAACAAGTTGTTAGAGAGGCTGACTGTGGTATTGGTAACCTAGTAACCAACAGTAAACAAGGCAAGCATAATGGAGACACCTGATCGGTTGGCCCACACGGAAACTGCGCACGCAGAAATCCGCAGATTTCTGCAGATTTTTAGCCCATCATTGAATCTATTTATTTACTTGTGTAAATTAAAATTTATTCCGTTTTTAAATTAATTTCAGTAATATTACTGACTAATATGAAAATGTTCATATGATTTATTTACAATATGGTTTGTAAAGTCTTTTAGGAGATATATCACATGAGAGACTTGCTTTTGTATAAGTGGATCTAATTGGATTTGCATTGTAAACATTAAATAACAGTTAAAAAGGTATTAGTTTTTATTTCATGTATTAAGTTTTTAATTACGATACTCCCAAAATCATTCTGCATAAATCCACAGAATATCTACAAAATTATGCGCAGAAATAGCAAAAAATGTCCGCAGATTCTGTGTGGCCTTAGGTGTAGTGTTCGCTACATCAAAGTTTATTCGGTAAATCACATTATTCACATTAACCCTTTTTCTCAAGTCCAAAACCACCTCAGGTGAGCATAAAAACTTGATCTTTTTATTTCTGAAATTTGTCATTTCCATCACTGGTTTCTCATATGACACCCAGCTATTGAGACAGCAATGCAAAGCTTTTCAAAATTCCTGCATTCAAAACCTCTGATGCGTTTTTTTAGTCATGTAATGGAGTCTTGTGTCCCATTTAGCCCAAAGAAGGACACTGTACAATGGTGCGACTTTTGCTGCTCCAATTTTACATTGTTGTTTAAGAGTAACATTTGTTCATACTTCAGATTGCGTTTCTGCAACCGAGACAGATGTTTACTCGCAGTCATTTCCTTCTGGAACATTTTACTCGGTGCACAGTACAGGGACACAAACATGTTTAGATGTTTCAGTGTGGATGAAAAACTTTTGGGAAATGTTTGAAAGTGTGGACATTGAGCGTTTTGTTTTAAACTAACATTCTTTCATTCATTTTCTTTTCAGCTTAGTCCCTTTATTAATCATGGGTCGCCACAGCAGAATGAATCGCCAACTTATCCAGCACGTTTTACACAGCGGATGCCCTTCCAGCTGCAACCCATCACTGGGAAACATCCATACACTCTCATTCACACACACACACTACGGACAATTTAGCTTACCCAATTCACCTATACCACATGTCTTTGTGGAGCACCCAGAGGAAACCCACACGAACACGGGGAGAACATGCAAACTCCGCACAGAAATGCCAACTGACACAGCCGAGACTCGAACCAGCGACCTTCTTGCTGTGAGGCGATCGTGCTACCCACTGCGCCAAAGTGACGCCCTATTTTAAACTAACACAATTTTCAAATTTAGATGCGTAGATGAGACAAGATTTTTAGCTGTTTTTGCATTTTATTAGGTCTTTTATTAGGCTTTGTCTGCAAGTTGTCTTATCTAAATAGAGATTCTGTTTGTTTGGTTTAGGTTTTTGGCATATACTAGATGACTTACTGTCTGCTCAGAAGAGTGAAGTGGTGCGACATGGCGAAACCCACCACAATAAACGAACGCCCCGTTCTATTTCTGATGAGCTCCGAGTCCCACTGACATGTAAAACAAATAGATTTGCAAAGGCCACTTTGCCGCCTCCATTATATAGCCATCTCCGTTTGCATATTTAGTTGTATAAGCCTCGAAATAGATGGGCGGGTACCACTGGCAACTATTTTCAATGGAATTTAGCTAAAGTCTGCGTAAAAATTAGCTAGATGATGTTATTGATGTTATCACATCCTGTTTATCTTTGTTATGTTAGCACTTTGTGACTGTTACTTTCTATATATCCAGATTAGCGCCTAAATAAGGAGAAAAAAGGACAGAATGAGCACAATTCTCTTAATACGTACTTTTGAATTTTGACTTTCAAATTTGTATTGTGGGAAAATACTTTGCTCTGTAATGTCAATATCAATTTAACATTGCAAATTGATGTTTTATCTTAAAGCAACACTATGCAACTTTCTCTTGTGGCTCCCCCATGTGGTTTATAATTGCAATTGCCTCTTGCCAAAAAAGCATATATATATATATATATATATATATATATATATATATGTGTGTATGTCCTTGGTTTTGCTGGGAGGGATGGGCGAACTGTGTGTAGTGTGTGTACTTGATAGTTCACCCAAAATTTCAGTCAACAATAGGCAGATCTGGTGGCCACAGCAGCAGAATTGATCTAGCTAAAAGTTATTCTATGATATAATTTTAGATACATCACACTCTACAAAATTCTGGGTTGTTGTAGTCAAACATTGCGTCCATCATGAACAAATCTAATAGTTGGCTAGAAAATGAACCTTAAATTTAACTGGAAAAATATTTTTTTCCTTTTTGACCCAATGTTGGGTCATGACAACCCAGAATAGAGTGTATTGTATGGTCAAAAAACATACATAGAGCTGCTTTAATACACCGTGATAAAAAAAATGGTAACACTGGAATAATGGTCCATTAGTTAATGTGAGTTAACGTTTTTACTAACATTAATTAAGTATGAATAATCTTGTAAAGCATTTATAAATCATAGTTCAACATTACTAATGCATTAACTAACATCCAAAGTTGTGCTTGTTAACATTAGTTAACGCATTTACATTAACTAACATGAACTAACGTTATTTAACTTAAATAACATTAACAAATATGTAATAAATGTATTACTAATTGTTTGTCCATATCAGTAAACACATCAACTAACATTAACAAGTGGATCATTATATTAAAGTGTTACCAAAAAAAAAAAAAAAACTACTGCATTGTGAAAATAGCTCAAATTACTACTACTAATAATAAGAATAAATGATTCTCCCATGTATATAAGTCTGATTAAACTAATAAACATTAAATTTTGAGTTCATAGAATGACCTTTACTTACAAATTTGCATAATTATATTACTTTTTTTGCTGATTTCTCGTGAATATTTCAGTAACAACTATTAATATCTGTTGGCTGACAAAAAACCCCATTAATTATCATTAGCTCTCATTGTGAATCCTGACACGCAAATTCCGAGGTGGGACTACATACACCAACCAATAACAGAGTGTTTGTACAACCAGTTGAAATGCACTTATTACAACAAGCGACATTAGTGGAATGGAAATTGAGCGTTAATACCCAAACGTGTAGATCTTTGTGTACTATCCTTCAGTCGGCAAAAGAGTGCTCAGCGTTGATAGTTTCATTCAAATTAACTGCGAAACAAGACAAAAGCAAATCCGTCAAGCCATTATTAAAAGTGAAAATACAGCTCTACGGAGAAAAAAAAAACATAAGTGCACATAAAAGAAGATTAAATACAGACACTATTTTGGGCATCTTCATTAGAAAAACATTAGCGGTGGTGATTATTTTTCGTGCAACTGATGATGCATTGTGGGGTGGCAAACAGTGGCACACAGTCCAGTGGGCTCACAATGCAGAAAGAGAGAGAGAGAGAGAGAGAGAGAGAGAGAGAGAGAGAGAATCAACATCAGTACAAGTGAAATGAGTTTCAGTACGGGTGCCTGCAGCCGCCAAATAAATCAGTGTCCGCATACAATAATAATAAAGCTATGAGCCTACAGGGTCTCTCTCTCTCTCTCTTTCATGCAATCTTCCAGCTCTTCTCTCTTTCTCTTTCTCTCCATCATCACGCTCACAGCTCTCGCCGGGGTGCTTTTTTTTCCTCTAACCCACACTCTCGCTCTCTCTCTCTCCAGCACTTTCTCCATCCCTTTATCCCTTATTGTGTGTTTATCTCTTTTCCTGTCCCTTGCTCCCTGCAATCTAGCGCTCGGCGCAGAGGATTCGCTGTGGCAGGTTTTCTCTGTGTACACAGACGCAGATGGGCGAGGGGGAAATGTTAGACTCGTATTAAGCAAATCTGTGTACGGGCCAAGTTGTGGTTGTAATGCGGTGCACGCAAGCAAACAACCAATATTGTTATGGTTAATTTAGTGTGGGTTCTTAAGATCTTGTTTCGAACGCAATGCTAAGCTTGCTTAACCACAGCTGGTTAACCACAGAGACTGACCAACGCCAAATCTTGACCTGACCAGGTATCGATTCCAAGAGAGTTTGAAGTTAGCATGCTACGCCGCTAACAGCATGGTATGCCAATAAACAGAATACATAGTGCACTGCAAGAAAGTATTTCAAGCATATTTACTAGGAAAAATATCTTCAAAAAAAGAAATGTATTGTCTTGTTATATTTTAATTTCTTACATAGAGTTGCTCGTTTTTACATATTTTTACTAATAAACATAATAATTTACTAATTAAAAATCATTAAGAACTTATTTTTATCCACGTATTACCCACATTAATTAAGTAACATTAGTTTCTTGACTTGTTTTTCCATTTAAAATAGAAATCCTTACAGATAAAATTACTCCTGTGCTAACATTAGCAAACAACCAATATTGTTATGGTTAATTTAGTGTGGGCTCTTCAGATCTTGTTTTGAACGTGTTGCTAAGCTTGCTTAAGGGCTGGTTAACCACAGAGACTGACCAACGCCAAATCTTGACCTGACCTGGTATCGATTCCAGGAAAGTTTGAAGTTAGCATGCTACGCCGCTAACAACATGGTACGCCAATAAACAGAATACATAGTGCACTGCAAGAAAGCATTTCGGACATGTTTACTAGAGAAAATATCTTCAAAAGAAGAAGAGTAGTGTCTTATTATATTTTAATTCCCTACATAGAGTTGCTCATTTTTACATATTTTTACTAATAAACAAAAAAATGACTAATTAAAATCATTAAGAACTTATTTTTATCCACGTATTATCCACATTAATTAAGTAACATTAGCTTTTTGACTTGTTTTTCATTTAAAATGAAATCCTTACAAATTACTCGTGAGCGAACATTAGCAAACAACCAATATTGTTATGGTTAATTTAGTGTGGGTTCTTCAGATCTTGTTTTGAATGCGTTGCTAAGCTTGCTTAACCATGGACTGGTTAACCACAGAGACTGACCAATGCCAAATCTTGATCTGACCTGGTATCGATTCCAGGAAAGTTTGAAGTTAGCATGCTACGCCGATAACAGCATGGTACGCCAATAAACAGAATACATAATGCACTGCAAGAAAGTATTTCAGATGTTTTTACTACTGAAAATATCTTACATTTTCTTCAAAGACTGTTTGGCAACACTTTAGCTTAAGTAACAAATCACACTATTAAACACTGGCTTATTATTATTAATGATTTTTGTAAATTACACAGTATTCAACTGCAATATGAACTGTATTTTATTGTAGGACAGTTATGCAGTATATTACTGCATTTTAAAGTTGAATTGTGAAAATTACTGTATATTTTGCAGTAAAGATATACAATACTGTAAGATACTGCACGATAAATGATGCTGTAAATGTAAATACAGTATTTTTGCTGTAATTGATTTACAGTAAGTTACTGGCGAACTGCCGCCAGTAAGCTGCTGTAGATTCTACAGGAAATTTGTTAACAGTGCATTTAAATATTAACTGTTTGTTAGTAGTTATAAAGTATGATCTTGTTCTACCTTTCTAATCCTACGCTGTAAAAAAAAAATCGATATGACAAAAAGTCATAACAACAAATGTTTTTAGATTACTTCAACTAATTTTAATCAGTTAATAATTCAACTAAAGAATTTTAGGCGGCAAGATTTTTTTTTACAGTGTAGCCAATACATAAACCCAACTACTTACTATTGATAAGCAGCTAATTAGTAGTTTATTGAGATAATGTGTGTTAATAGTGTTATTTTGTACATTAAATTAAAGTGTGACTGATTATTTATAAGCACAACATGTTAGGATTATAAATGTACTTTTTTCCAACATATTTGAGCACGAAATATGCATTCTCTTATATTTTAATATATATAATTTATTTTAATATCTTATGCGGTGTTACTTAAGTGTATTTTTGATTAAAGGATTTTTACCATTTTTGACTGGAAAACAAGTAAAAACTGACAATTTAAAAACGTCATATTTTACAGTGAAATGTATTTTTTATGTAATTTGATTTTGAGTTAAGGGCAACACGGTGGCTCAGTGGTTAGCACTGTTGTTTCACAGCAAGAAGGTCGCTGGTTTGAGTCCCGGCTGGGTCAGTTGGCATTTCTGTGTGGAGTTTGCATGTTCTCCCCGTGTTCGTGTGGGTTTCCTCCGGGTGCTCCGGTTTCCCCCACAGTCCAAAGACATATGGATGTTTCCCAGTACTGGGTTGCAGCTGGAAGGGCATCCGCTGTGTAAAACATATGCTGGATAAGTTGGCGTTTCATTCCGCTGTGGCGACCCCTGATGAATAAAGGGACTAAGCCGAAGGAAAATGAATGAATGAATGTTTTTGAGTTAAAATATCAAAAAATACTTGAAACAGGAAAGTGAAAAAAGAAGTGTAGTGTCTTATTATCATTTTAAAAATACATTTTCCTACATTTTAATTCCCTACATTGAGTTGCTCAAATAAATGGATGTGGTTTTAGGCATTTTTTCATATTTTTACTAATAAACATTAAAAAATACTAATTAAAAATTCATTAACAACTTTTTACCCACAGTTTATCCACAATAATTAAGTAAAATTAATTTCTTGACTTGCTTTTCAGTTAAAATAGGTTGCAATCCTTAAAGATAAAATTGAAAACAACATTAGGACTTGTTTTTAGAGGAATAAATACTTTGTTTAACTGAACAACTTACTTGTGTGTTTAATCCCTTGTTTTAAAAAGTGTTTGGATTTAAATGTCATTTGCAGTCTTGCTCAAATAAATCCGCCTTGTTTTAAGATTATTTATTTAGATTATTATTTAGATGATTTAAATATTTTCAAAGATTAACGAGTCAAAAAGACAAATTAGAAACACTTTTTATACCATATATGCACATCAAATGAGTGAAAAAAACATGTTGTTTTCCAGTTTAAAAAATAAATCCAATATTCATTCATTTTCTTCTCGGCTTAGTTTCTTTATTCGCCACAGCGGAATAAACCGTCAACTTATCCAGCATATGTTTTAGGCAGCGGATGCCCTTCCAGCTTCAACCCATCACTGGGAAACACCCACAGACTCCCATTCACACACATACACTACGAACAATTTAGCTTACCCAATTCACCTATAGCACATGTCTTTGGACTTGTGGTGGAAACCGGAGCACCCGGAGGAAACCCAACATGGGGAGAACATGCAAACTCCACACACACAGAAATGCCAGCTGACCCAGCCGAGGCTCGAACCAGCGACCTTCTTGCTGTGAGGCGACTGTGCTACCCACTGCGCCACCGCGCCGCCCCTTCAATATTCATATTTATAAATATTTTTACTCAAGTTTTAATATCTTATCTGGTGTTTCTCACATAATCTGAACGCTTTTTAAACAATTTCACTGATAAACAAGTGGAAAAAAAGACTAATTAAAAACGAATTAAGCAGTCTTATTTTTTTGAGTGTATGCAAAATAATTAGTCATTCAGTCACATACTCGTTTCTTAAAATTATATCACTTCTTTCCAGTATTTAATCAGCTTTGTTTATCGTCACCCGCATTCTATTACAGCGCATATTAAAATAAGTACTTAAAAGTAAGAGACTCTCTATGTTAACGTTAACACTTTTCTCCTGTCTGTCTATCTATCTATCCCTCCCCAAACTTTCCTCCAGTGCGCATTTATTTAACGCATGGTTTATTTGTTTATTTATTTCTGAAATATTGTAATGTGAATCGGTGACAACCCACGACTTCGCTCTCCTTCTCCGGTGTCACTCATCCTCTGCCTCCCTCTCAGTTATGGCTGGGCGGACGACACTGGCCCCTGATAACAATTAAAAAATAACAACAGCCATCATAAAGGCTGCCGGCTATTTGGACAGGCACATCAATCCAAAGGCGCTCTGGTTTCTTCTCTTAATTAACCCTGCTGATTGAACGGGCCTTGCTGACCTTGAGGAAAAAATAATAAAACATTGAGGAGCGCGACGTCTGTTCAATCTCGTGTTCCTCCGCATAATACATCAGTTCGACGCCTGGTTGTTGAAGTCGTGTCGGCGTAATCGAAGGTGCTTCTTGAGAATGCTGGATGAGATATGAACACTTTAGCTGAGCTTTAATTTCATCCTGAGAGAAAGAGGAGGAGAGCAAATGTGTCAGGTTGCCTGACGCTCTAAAAACAAACATCTGGCAGCAGGTGGATAAATGCTGTGGCAGAATATGCGCAATTCACAAAAGTTTGGAGAGTCTCTTTTGTGGTTTTGTGTCATGATTTTAACATTGAAAACTATAAGTCAAGTTGTTAGAGTGGCTGGCTGTAGTATTGGTAACCTAGTAACCAGCAGTAAACAATCATAACGGAGACAGCTGATTGGTCACGTGGGATTAATGTTAAATGCCGGATGAGATATGAACAATTTAGCTGAGCTTTAATTTCATCCTGAGAGGAGAATGAGGAGAACGAATGTGTCTGGTTCCCTGACGCTCTCAAAATAAACATCTGAAAGGAAGTGGATAAATGCTGCGGCAGAGTATGCAGAATTCGGTAAAGTTTGGAGAGTCTCTTTTGGGGTTTTGTGTCATGATTTTAACAGAAATATTGTGCAGAACAACTGATTTTAACATTGAAAATTATAAGTCAAGTTGTTAGAGTGGCTGACTAGTATTGGTAACCTAGTAACCAGCAGTAAACAATCATAATGGAGACAGCTGATTGGTCAGGGGGGATTAATGTTAAATGCCGGATGAGATATGAACACTTTAGCTGAGCTTTAATTTCATCCTGAGAGAAAGGTGGAGAATGAGGAGAGCAATGTGTCCGGTTGCCTGACGCTCTAAAAACAAACATCTGTAAGGAAGTGGAATAATGCTGCGGCAAAATATGGTATTAACTAAAGTTTGGAGAGTCTTTTTTGGTTTTGTGTCATGATTTTAAAAGAGATATTTTGTCAGAACAACTGATTTTAACATTGAAAATAATAAGTCAAGTTGTTAGAGTGGCTGACACGTTTGAAAGTCATTATAGTTATAGAAGTGTCAGTCATCACAATTTCTGTAGTGAGTTTTGTTCTGTACGATTTAAGGGATTCCCTATTTAAATTTAAATTGATTTAAATGTGGTTGTCCCTACTGAAATTTTGAATGATTTTATCCATATTGCGATTATCAGATGCTTTCTTAAAGGGCTAGTTCACCCAAAAAGGAAAATTCGGTTATTTACTTACTCTTCACTTGTCACAAACCAGTTTGACCTTCTTTCTTCTGTTGAACATTAAAGAAGATATTTTGAAGAAAGCTGGAAGCCTGTAACTATTGACTTCTATATTATTCTACTATGGATGTCAATGGTAACAGGCTTTCAGCTTTTTTCAAAATATCTTCCTTAGTGCTCAACAGAAGAAATGAACTCAAAGAATATGTAACAACTTGAGCGTGAGTAAATAGTGAGTCAATTTTGTGTGAACTGTCCCTTTAACTGCTTTTTTTTTTGCCACTGTCACTTTTGTTGTCCCTTTATTTTGTTAATAAGAGGAATGAGCACATATTTGCATATTCATTAAATCATTAGCGAGGTTTTCATCCTAAGGTAAAGCAAATTTTTTCAAAGTTCGCAAAATTCCAAATACGAATTAGTTGCATTTCCGTCAAGTTGTTAGAGTGGCTGACTGTAGTATTGGTAACCTAGTAACCAGCAATAAACAAGCATGATGGAGACAGCTCATTGGTCACGTGGGTGTAATGTTTGGTACATCAGAATTTATTTGGCAAATGCATTTCCATTTCCAATTATTCACATTAAACCTTCTTCGCTCAAATCTAAAACCAACTTATTTGCGCATTAAGGGACTTTTATTCGAAATGTGGTGTTTCCGTCACATGTTTCTCATGCGATACTTGCGCATTAACACAGGCTGATGGAAACCTATTAACATTCAGTCTCTTGTATATGTGCATGAGCAGAAGTAACAAGTTGCTAATGTCACTAATAACAAGGGTTTTTGACTTATACATAAAAACCTAGCATTTTATCTTAAAAAAATGGCTTTCGTGAACCTTATTTGTTTTTAAATGTGCAATCTAAATAAAAAAAATCTCTAGTTTGGTTATTTACACCTCAATATTTTTGTTACATTTCGAATTATCCTAGTGAGCCAACTTGCTCACTGTCCACAGGGAACAAGAAGAGGCCGAATGTTGTATTTATACTGCACACCTACTGTACACACTCCATTACCACTTGAGAAGTAAGTTCTTGATCGAATTCTCTACAAGTGCACCCTCTTTCTCTCTCTCACACACTTCCACGGACATCAACGAGAGCGAATGAAAGAAACGAGATTGAGAAAAAAAGCATCTGTGTCAGCAAAAGATTTATAAGAAACAGAAAAAAAGGATGTGATTCTAGACTGTATGTTTGTTTTTTTCTTTGCTGGAGGGTTTGAGTCTCTCCTCCTCGTCTCCGTCTGTTCTTTGCCTTGATCTCTCTCTCTCTCTCTCTCTCTCTCTTCTTTTTTTTTCGATTTCGTTCCCATCACGAGTAATTCGTCTCCGTGAACACACAACAAGATAAACAGTTTGTGTTGTAAGCCATTATCTCTGTGAAAGTAAAACAACAGGCACAGGGAGAGGTGCGAGGCGACAGGCGGTTTGGAAAATGACTTCCCGTTTCTTCCCCTCGGGTTCTAAACCCAGACCGGACTCCGACACCTGCTGTGTGGCGAGATATTTATTTATTTAGTGTGTTTATTTCTTTATTTCGGGCTTTATTACTCATGTTTTTTTTCTCTGTTCGCGGACGTGTTTTTTTATTTATGCCCCTGGTTAGAGTGCACAGTCTGTGCTGAGTCAAAAAAACGAAAGCACATCGCAGATAGAGCAATAAATGAAAAGCGCTTGCATCTGCGCGATCGGCTCCGCAGCAGGCCAGAGTGTGTGTGTGTGTGTGATTAGGTGTGCGGCCTGACTCGCGAAACACGGAGGCATGACAAACGAAAGATTCGGCAATCGTGCTCAACGTGTTTTGTTTAGTTTTTTCTCCAACGAATCACGTACTTACAAACACACTCGTTTCATACACAACAACATGATCAGCGACAATAAACACGGTGGGTTTTCTGAACGCGGGAAAAATGCAATGTTTTCCCTCACTTTTCTGAAGCACACACAGACGTTATATAAGAGATACATGGGTCATTCGGTTACCGTCGGCTTTGAGTCAGTCCGAGGAGTCGCGAATCTTCTGAGTAATTCAAATGATTCAAGTGAGGAGTTCCGTTCAGAAAGCGATTCCCTAATGATGGACAAGCAGCTATAACTATAGCACACCCTCTTCCCGAGAAGGAGAAAAAGAATGAATGAATGAAAGAAAGAGGGAGAGAAGAACGGTTGTCCATTGGGTTTGTCGTTCTTGTCATCCCTCGATGACTGGTCTTAGAGTCTGGATGTAAGCGAGTGCTTCAGGAGGAAGTGTGTTTGCATGTGTGTGTCTGTGTATGTGTGTGATGGTTTTTTACTCCCAGCGGAGAGTGATGAGCAGCAGAATGGCGAGTAGGACTTGCGGGACCCCGCAGGTGGAGGCTGAGCTGTGGACTCTTCCGGCCTCAGAGCCCAGGTTAGTGACTGTCGCCTTGTCTGAGAATGGAGGGATGACGTTGAAGCCTCCTCCACCGGCTTGGTTTTCTTCTTCCTCCTCCTCCTCCTCCTCCTCCTCTTCTTGTTCTTCTTCTTCTTCGCTTACTTCGACCTTTTGGGAAAAGAAAAGAGAGAGAAAATAAATTTGTATTCTTTTTGTTTGTGATGAAATGAGCAGCTTATTATTTGTATTTTTTTAAACCAGCCTTGGTTCTTTCACCATTTATGTTTTTCCATTGGTGAAGTCCTTGTGAAAGAGCCTTGAACCAAACCAAGCAACTACAAGGTGAATCTCATCATTTCAATTGTTTTGTTTTTGGTGCGTTTTATTTAAAAAAGCAAAGACTGGAATGGTTTGCACTTTGTTTTACACTGTGTGTACATGCTCTTAAAGTGTACTTAACTAATTAACACAATATTTTCATCTACAAACGGTACACTTCTATGTGTGTTCATTTACACTTTTTAAGGATTAAGATTTATTTGTTTTCTGCACAGCAATCCCTATACATCAATAAACCATTCATTCATTAATTTTCCTTCGGCTTAGTCCCTTATTTATCAGTGGTCGCCACAGCAGAATGAACCGCCGTCAATACAAAATGTAAAAAATAAAATGAATCAAGCCATTCATACGCAACCAGCATCCTCACATCAAAGATCAAAACGGCTAAAAAGCACAAAAATGTTTTTTGTGACTGAAAACATAAATCTAAAAACAGATTTCGCAGTGGAAGTTTTTGAAAATGCCACCATTGACATGCCCGCTTAAACACCCAAAAATGAGAGTCTATGAAAAGTTTGAGATTAGATTGCTCCACTGGTTAGTATAGTTTCCAAGCCACACAAAAAATCATGACTTTTTTGATTTGCATAAAGGAGTATATTTAATAAAAAGTTTCCATTGTAGTTTATGTGCATATCTTATTATCCTACAAAAATAATGATTTATTGTACACATTTCTGTGCAAATTGTTAGAATTTATGCACTTCTTGGAGTTTCCATTTAGCATTTTTTTTCATCCTAAAATGTGCACCAAAGGAAATATTTGCATGGAAATACTTATAAAATGCAAAAAAATAAAATAAATCAAAACACCATGTCACTACCATTACATTTTGTCATTTGTTGCCTCATTTCCAGTGATAACGGCACTATAAATAAAAGGCGATACTTTTTTCAGTAACCAGTAATCAATTGAATTACCGTTTCCCCCGTTACAATGCCGTTAGCGTTACTGACAATAAAATGCGCGTTACTATAATTGAGAACACTGAAGCAGTTTTCATGCGAGCAGCGTCTCTCTCAGTCATAGGACCTCTCTTTCTCTGGGGTGTGTGTGTGTGCGTGTGCGTGTGTGTGTGTGTGTGCGTGTGCGTGTGCGTGTGCGTGTGTGTGTGTGTGTGTGTGTGTGCGTGCGTGTGTGTGTTCGGGGCATGGGGCAGGACACATAACCAACCAGCGATGATTGGTGTGTGTGTGAACGTGGTGTAGATAGAGTACATTTCCATTATTTGCCAATCAGAGGCAGAGTAGTGCGGATCTTCACACACAAGAACACGCACAGTCAGTCGCACACAACAACGACCAGGAGTCAGAACGATGGCAAATCCAACAAGTTCAAAGGTAGCGTTTGCAAACTGGAAATATAAGCACAACTTTTCCCTCGTTGAGGTGAAAGGCAAGAATGTTTATGTATCGTGCAACTTGGAAAAAAGAGTCTCGTTGCGTGGGTGACAAGTAATTCTAATCTAATGAAGCACCTCAGGCCATCACATGCCACCACAAAATTTGTCGCTAAGAACGCAGGTGATAACGTGAGCTCTGCTACCAAAGGAGGAGACGAAGCCATGACATCAAAGCAACTAAAACTTGATTTTTCTCCACCGCAAACACATTACTCAGACAGAATTAAACAAAATAATATCTAATATCTATAAGTTCTAAACTATCTATTGTGTTTTATTGTGCAACCATAGTAATGCTAATATAATGGTATGTTGAATTTAATGGTTGTCTCTCACATTGTCCCACAACAACGTTAAAATAGTGTAGATTTGTGTACAATGTTTTATATTTTATGGTCATTTGACATTAGATTTTATTTTAAAGAAACACAATAGTAACTTTCCATGGTAATTAGTTACTTTTATAATTATGTAACTCAGTTACTAACTCAGTTACTATTTGTGAGAAGTAACTAGTAACTATAACTAATTACTAAAGGAACGTGCCCAACACTTCTAGCAATTAAATTTAAATATCTCTTCAATCGTTTTTTACATTTGATTTCCAAACTAACTCCGACTGTTTAACTGACTATATTCTGATTATAATCTGTTATAAACCAACAACTGATATTTCACCAGACGTTTCCCAGTATCTACCATGCATATGGACAATTTGTGGTCTGTCCAATGGCAGTTAAAGCCAGTGTTAAGTAAATGTATTAAATAGTATCGCTATTCTTAATTATTTTTTCTTTAATACAAAGTAAACCGACATACAAAGCCAATGTAAATAAAAAACAATAAGAATAATTCTTCATAAGAATCATCTGTGACCTTAGTCAAATGCGTTATGATGCGAGAAAAAAATAAATCACCTGGGAAAGCGTTTCAGAGAAGCAGGATGGTGTCAGGGTGAGGGACGGCGAGATTGTGAGCGAGAGGGATTAAGAAGGAATGATAAAAGAAGGAGAAAAAGAGAAAGAGAGTTAGCGCGACAGACAGACAGATGGGTGCGAATACATTAATATTAATGAAGTTTGACTGATGCACCGTTGCTTGCAAACACCTTTAGCTAATCCGTTCAGAAGGAAAGCAAGAGAGAGAGAGAGAGAGAAAGTGAGAAGCACATCAAGAGAGACAGATCAGGAAAGACAGGGACATTTGGAGAGGAGAGATTTGCTGGAGAACACAAGTGAGAGAGAGAGAGAGAGAGAGTCTAAAAAAGAAAGAAATGACGGCAGAAACTGAATTGAATCCTTTTTGTCTGCGGGCCCAGATTATCTCTAAGCTGAATGCTGTGGTCTGTGTGTTCAGAGAACAGAGGATGTGAACGCAGTCCAAAGGGAGGACACACCAACACAAAAGACACACAGATCAGAGCAGCGTTTCTTGATGTCTGTACGCCTATGGACGCCAAGGGATTATTTGCTTCTCTTTTATGTGTGCTGCAAAATATACAATCATAGTCAAGTAAGCGTCGCTATCGTGGACGCCGTCGTTCCCTGAAGCGCAAAAAAAAACTGATCGACTATCAAGAAATTACTTCAGCTGGATATTATGCTAATGCGCTAATGCTAATAACATGGCCAGGGGGGTCAGGGTTGAGCAGATTAGCTTTAGTGCTACACCATTATGCTGTCAAAAAAGTTGCTTCTTCCTTGACAGCCGTTCGAAAGTATAGCGGGCATAATAACTTGTGGAAGCATTGTAAAAAAAAAAAAAAGTATATTACACAAGATGATTTGTTTGGATGGTGTCACTCCCTGAAGCTACAGCATAGCTTATTTGTCTATTAAGAAATGACTTTGATACATATTACAACTAGAATAGCTTGTCAACAGGGTCATGGTTTGGTAGATGCTATAAATGCACTGGGGGGAAAACAATTATAAAAATATACGTTATTATTATTATTGGTTATAATAGAAGGTTATTGATTTATATAGCCCAAGTTGAAATGCTATTGATTTATTTAATAATTTATTTCATTTAATAATTTATTAAATGCCGTTAATTATTAATAAATGATTTCTTTTGTTTTACAATTTAAATATATAATTTTTTTACTAATTTGTTTCATTAAATTACATGCAAGTTGAATCAACATTTTATTATATTGCACTTAAATTACCTATTTATTTATTTATTTATTCCTTCATTCCTTCCTTTTTACTGTTTTTTTCTAATTTCGTTAAATTACACTCAAAGTATTTAACGGTACTATTTAAATTAAATTACTCAAGTCTCATTACTACATGAATTAAATTACACTCAAGTTGCAAAAAAAAGCTAATGCAAATAACTTTTCATTGCTTATTCATTCATTCATTAATTTTCCTTTGGCTTAGTCTCTATTTCAGAGGTCGCCACAGCGGAATAAACCGCCAACTATTCCGACATATGTTTTACGCAGCAGATGCACTTCCAGCTGCAACCCAGTACTGGGAAACACACTCACACACGCTCATTCACACACACTCATACACTACGGCCAATTTAGTTAATCCAATTCACCTATAGCGCATGTCTTTGGACTTTGGGGGAAACCCACGCCAATTGGTCCAGCCGGGACTCGAACCAGCGACCTTCTTGCTGTGAGACGACAGTGCTAACCATGGAGCCACCGTGCCGCCTTCATTGCTTATTGAATATTATAAGAATCTGTAGCTCATGCGCTGTAAAAATATATACGATCACTTTCAGATACAGAATAAAACCAGTGGTAACCACAAGATTAGGCACAAATTAAAGATCTGATCCAGTGACACTGCCTACTAAGTCTCATTGAGTCATTTAAAGTTTGGCGGTCGGCCATAATGAAAGAAAAATAAAGCTGACACCCTCATTCCAAAGCACAATATAATCTGACTAAAGGGAAGAGCAAATCAATATAGATTTAATTCCTTACCATGATTGTGTTCTTGGGGGCCTGTGGGTTGTGTGATTACTGCCGATTGAATTGAAGGTGGCAGTTTGATTCCTACCCCACAGTGATCTCTTTAGGTACATGTGGCATTTGTTTTGCCATACCGAAAACCATTACATCAAGTGAACATGTCCGTGAAATGACCATTTTGAAGTAACAGGGTCATCTTGACAAGGTCATGTGCGTAGAGATCAAAGGGTTAGACTTTTAGGGCAAACTGTCATGACCTATTGATTGGGTTGAAGCAATGGGTAGCGCTAAAGAGAAAGAACAACCAAAACTTGAATTCATTAGTCTTGTTCCCAAATTTATGCACCAGAGATGAATCAATACATTAAATGAATGAGGAACGTTAGCGAGTGTTGCACCACGCACACGGGGAGCCAAATTAAATGCAGAAGGTAGATTTCTGAACAAGCGTTTTTGTGCTTACTGTAGCGACTGCAGGGGCGACGGCTTGTGACCGTGTGTTTCTGCAGTGACACGACCAGTCGCGCATAAACGCTGTAGTTCAGTTCTCGGATTCATCAGTATGCTTGAAGCGGCAGGACTGCAGGTTTGTTCAGGCTGTGCAGTTGTTTTCGCAAATCTCATGTATCACAGTGGTAAAATTAACCACAATTAACCACATTAATATGTTTAAGCAAAACTATGGCCATAATTAGAGTTAACTTTATTGTTATTACTTGGAGTTTGAACATGTGGGAGGTTTTAAAAATGGTTCAACTTGAATAAAGTTAAATTAGCATTGTATCTGGAGAAGTGTATAGCCAGAAATGTTTTGCTTCAGCAGAGGTATAAGATGTGTAAACTTCGAAGCAAAGGACAGAAGAAGTACAGTGTGTTCTTTAAAGCATCTTAGTGCAGAGACAAGCACTAAGGTGGTTTAAATCCTGTCTGATCATTACATTTTTGTTTAGTTAAATTGGGGAATCATCCCAAGTTAACAGCAGTAAATATGATAAAGATAAAGATCTGTCTTAGCCCCTCTCCTGGTAATAAAGTGTCTTGTGAGATTACTTTTTTGCTTATTTAAATATGGAATCGTCAATTTTAACAGCAGTAATGTAAGGAGTGCCACAAGGATCTGTCCTAGGCCCTCTCCTATTAAAAAAAGTGACCAGTGAGATTACAGCTGTTGTTTTTTGTTATTCACTGTATTTATAAAGGTTTTAAAAATGTGAATTAAGTTGAGTTAGTATTGTATCTGGAGAAGTGTATAGGCCACAATAAACTGTTGATTTAGAACAAAGTCAGGCTAAAACTAAGTTTGCTTGGAGTGTCAACGTTTACACATCAGCTTGTTATAGCAAACTTTCCAGAAATGTTTTGCTTCAGCACAGGTATAGCATTTGTATTTCAAACTTCAAAGCAAAGTACAGAAGAAGTACAGTATGTTCTTTAAGCCATGTTAGTGCAGAGACAAGCTCTAAGGTGGTTTAAATCCTGTCTGATCATTACCATTGTGATTATTTAAATGAAGAATCATCAAAATTAACAGCAGTAAAGTATGGGGTGCCACAAAAATCTGTCTTAGCCCCTCTCCTGTTAATAAATTGTCTTGTAAGATTACTTTTTTTTTTGCTTATTTAAACAGAGAATCATCAATTTTAACAGCAGTAATTTAAGGAGTGCCACAAGGATCTGTCCTAGGCCCTCTCCTATTAATGAAGTGACCAGTAAGTTGTTGTTTTATGTTTGTTGTTGTTGTTGTTATTTTTGTCATTTTAAAGGTTTTAAAACTGTGAATTGAATTAGTATTGTATCTGGAGAAGTGTATATGCCAAAATAAACTGGTGATTTAGAACAAAGGCGGGCTAAAACTAAGTTTGCTTGGAGTTTGTATCAGGTGTTGACAACAGCTTGCCAGAGCAAAGTTTCAGTATGTACAGTATGTAAGTACAGTATGTTCTTTAAACAATCTTAGTGCAAAGACAAGCACTAATGTGGTTTAAATCCTGTCTGATCATTACCATTTTGTTTAGTTAAATTGGGGAATCATCCAAGATAACAGAAGTAAAGTATGGAGTGCCACAAAGATCTGTCTTAGGCCCTCTCTTTTTAATAAAATGTCTGATGAGATTTCTTTTTTTTTTCAGTTAATTTAAAAGAAATGGTGAAGATGGTTATTGACTCCTAAATAAATAAAATAAAATAAAATAAAATAAATTTCTTTGCTGTGAGTATATCAGAATCTTATTAGTATGATGGTTCTGTATTAGGAAATGTGTTTGCTACTCACTGCATTGGGTTCAGGCAGCAGGTTGATGTTCAGCTCATCACGCTGGACCTGAGGGGAGGGGCGTGGTGGAGGAAGGGGTGTGCCCTCTACGGGACGAGCGGTGGAGCTTCCCATATTATCAATGGCATTACCTGTCAGGTAAAGAGATGAGTGGAGTTTCAGACTGATTTTTTTTTTAGATTTGCATGGAAATAAGAATTATATGGTATGCGGAATACAGACAATAATCTAAAATGTAATCCCATGAAATCAGAATTAGAGTTCTGGAAAGAAGACACAATATACATTTACTTCATATTCTTGTTTTTAATTTACAAAAAATATTGATGGTATTTCCTATGCCAGGGTCTTTAAAGAATTAGTTGGAGTTCATATGCTAAATTAATTTATATAATGGTGAAAAACTCACTTAGAGGTCTTTAAAATTGCTTGGAAGACAGAATGTCCTGTGGAGGACAGGCTCTAAAAGCTGCCAAGGCCGAGATCCCATACCAAACTAAATTACTGAAAGAGTTGCTACCTGTTGCACCAGAGCTTCTTATAAATATTATTACATTAATGCTAGGCCACATCCCAAGACCCTTCATGATAATACTTATTAAGCACTTATTAAGCCCCTCATTGTAAAAAACATGGCAAAATACAGACCCTATCTAGCTGCTTCTTACAAACTAATGATATCAGTGAAGAATTATAGTCCTATCATAGTATAGAAACTGTACGTATTAAAATTACAAACGACCTTCTTCTCGCATAAGACCAAGGCATCTCATTATCAATTTTACTTGATCATATAGTGCTGCATCCGATGTGACTGTTCACAACATGCTTGCTTCTATTACAAAATCATTCAGGGATAGTCACTAAGATGGTTTAAACCTCTGAAAGCAACCAGTTTATCATTTTGCTTATTTAAATGAGAAAACCATCAATCCCAATAGCAATAATGTATGGACTGCCACAAGGACCTGTTATCGGCCCTCTCTTACAAATACAGTGACCAGTGAGATTACAGTTGTTGTTGTTGTTGTTTTATTTTAGTAAAATATGGAATGCCACAAGTATCTATCTTAGGCCCTGTACTGTTAATAAAGTGTCTGGTTAAATTACTGTTGTTGTTGTTTTTGTACTGTTTTTTGCATCTTTAACATCAGTATAGTTTGGAATGCCACAAGGATCTGTCTTAGGCCCTGTTATTAAGTTACTGCTTTTATTTTGTCATCTTTAACAACGTATGGAGTATGAAGTGCCAGAAATCTGTCATACCCCTTTAACTTTCACTCTAAAAGAAATGTCTTTTTTTATCTAATTTCTTTACATTCACATTTAGTCATTTAGCTGACGCTTTTATCCAAAGCGACTTACAATTGAGGTTCACAAAAGAAGCAATCAGTTTTGTTTTTTGTTTGTTTGTTTTTTGGTTCAATTGCGTTCCTGACACCAAATTTTTTGCTTTTGTTTTAATGAGAACCTAGGGACAATATATCAACCAAGCAGTTAAAATCTCTGTTAAAGGGTTAAGCCCTCTCCTGTCAATAAAGTGGTCAGATGGATTACTTTTTTAATAAGCATTCTTATTTTGTACAATAGGGCGTCACGGTGGCGCAGTGGGTAGCACGTTCGCCTCACAGCAAGAAGGTCGCTGGTTCGAGCCTTGGCTGGGTCAGTTGGCGTTTCTGTGTGGAGTTTGCATGTTCTCCCCGTGTTCGTGTGGGTTTCCTCCGGGTGCTCCGGTTTCCCCCACAAGTCCAAAAACATGTGGTATAGGTAAATTGGGTAGGCTAAATTGTCCGTAGTGTATGTGTGTGAATGAGTGTGTGTGAATGTTTCCCAGTGATGGGTTGCAGCGGGAAGGGCATCCGCTGCGTAAAACATGTGCTGGATAAGTTGGCGGTTCATTCCGCTGTGGCGACCCCGGATTAATAAAGGGACTAAGCCGAAAAGAAAATGAATGAATGAATGAATTTTGTACAATAAAAAAGAGTTTGCCCAAATTTGTCTCATAGCTTGTATCATTAACAACAGAAAAGTATGGAGTACCACAATGACCTATCTTCTTCTGCTGTAGAGAACTGATTATTCATTCATTCATTCACCGATTCACTCAGTCATTCACCCATTCATTCACTCACTTATTCACTCATTCATTCACCTATTCACTCTCTCATTCATTCACCCATTCTCTCATTCATTCACTCACTCATTCATTTACCCATCCATTCACTCTCTCATTCATTCACTCACCCGTTCATTCATCCACCCATCCACTCACTCATTCATTCACTCATACATTCATCCATTCACCCATCCACTCACTCATACATTCACTCATCCATTCACTCATTCATTCACCCATCCACTCACTCATCCATTCACTCATTCATTCATCCATTCACTCATACATTCACCCATTCACTCATTCATTCACTCACCTATTCATTCATTCAATCATTCCTTTACTCACCCATTCATTCATTCACCAATCCACTCATTCATTTATCCATTCACTCATTCATTCACCAATCCACTCAATCATTCCTTCACTTACCCATACATTCATTCACCCATCCACTCACTCATCCATTCACTCTCTCATTCATTCACTCACCCGTTCATTCATCCACCCATCCACTCACTCATTCATTCACTCATACATTCATCCATTCACCCATCCACTCACTCATACATTCACTCATCCATTCACTCATTCATTCACCCATCCACTCACTCATCCATTCACTCATTCATTCATCCATTCACTCATACATTCACCCATTCACTCATTCATTCACTCACCTATTCATTCATTCAATCATTCCTTTACTCACCCATTCATTCATTCACCAATCCACTCATTCATTTATCCATTCACTCATTCATTCACCAATCCACTCAATCATTCCTTCACTTACCCATACATTCATTCATTCACCTATCCACTCACTTATTCATTCACTCATTCATTCATCCATTCACTCATACATTCACCTTTTCACTCATTCATTTACCCTTTCATTCATTCACCCATCCACTCATTCATTCACTCATTCATTCATTCATCCACTCATACATCCATCCATTTACTCATACATTCAACCATTCACTCATTCATTCACTCACTCACCCATTTATTCATTCATTTACTCACTCACCCATTCATTTAATCATTCACTCACCCATTCATTCACCTATACACTCACTCACTCATTCATTCAATCACTCATTTACATATTTTATTTATTCCTTTTGTTCAGGAGAAGATGCTGTAACCGTATGAGAAACAGATGGCAACTGACCATTTAAAAAAATGTAAGCACAACTCCTGCTCCTGTAGGAAACAACAAATATGTCAGAAAAGTGCTATACTAAAAAAAATTTTCTCAGACCTCTCAGATATGCAAATGAAATTCCGCTATACTCACGAAGACAAGTGTTGCTGTTGAACATGTACAGGATACGCAGGCAGTCCTGCCACTGGTTCCCGCTGCCTTCGCAATTACACCACTGCGACACCTCTGTACTGCTGTTACTCACGTAGTTTGGTGTCATGATGGTACCTGTGGAGGGAGGAAGGGAGAGAGAGAGAGAGAAAGACAGGATGAGAGACAGCCAGAGGAAAAGATCCCATGCCAATTACCCTGAAGCCCATCTGGGAGAATCTCCAAGCAGTGTAGCCTATCCACCCCCTTCCGCTTTAATTATGTTGCCTCAGGTTGTTCTGCTAATTCAATATAAGTGGCACACTGGGTTAAAGCAAACCCACGACATGAAGTTGAACCCGAAACTGCTCTGACCGATCATTCCCGTTACCAATTCTCATCTCAGTCTACTCGCTCCAGCAGGACGCAGAGTGAAGTGCTCGTCATTAAAAATGTAATATTATTTAAGTACAGACTGTGCAGTGATGTATTGATTTGTGCGCTTTGTGCTCTTCATTAAGGGTGCATCCATTTTTCAAGGTCGTGCGAGGTTGGTTTCTCACCGATGAGCCCAGCGTAGGCCTTGAGGCACACGGCTCCACTATCCCGGAGACAGCCGAAGGGAGAGAGGGAAGACGGCTGACAGTTCTGCTGGAAATCAGCCAATCTTGACCTGATGGACCAGACAAATTTGAATACAGACACAGATTGGTTAGAACAAAAATGTGTGTTAAATTCTGACAGAGGAAATGTATATATATATACACTACCTGACAAAAGTCTTGTCGCCTATCCAAGTTTTAGGAACAAAAAATAATAACTTGACTTCTAGTTGATCATTTGGTATCAGAAGTGGCTTATATGAAAGGCAAAGGCCTCTAGATTACGCTTATTTTACCAAAATAAAATATGATCATGCCTTGATTTTTAATTAGGACAGTAAGGTCTGACTTTGCTTAGTCAAAAGTCTTGTCACTTAACAGAAATAATGTACAGTGTAGAATATAAAGTCATGGTGCAGTGGAAAAATAATTAATATTGTCTATGACTCCCATGAGCTTGGAGGACTGCATCCATACATCTCTGCAATGACTCAAATCACTTATTAATAAGGTCATCTGAAATGGCAAAGAAAGTGTTCTTGCAGGACTCTCAGACTTCATCAAGATTCTTTGGAATCATCTTCAATGCCTCCTCCTTCATCTTACCCCAGACATGCTCAATAATGTTCATGTTTGGCGACTGGGCTGGCCAATACTGGAGCACCTTGACCTTCTTTGCTTTCAGAAACTTTGATGTGGAGGCTAAAGTATGAGAAGCAGCAATATCCTGCTGAAGAATTTGTCCTCTCCTGTGGTTTGTAATGTAATGGGCAGCACAAATGTCTTGATACCTCAGGCTGTTGATGTTGTCATCCACTCTGCAGATCTCTCGCATGCCCCCATACTGAATGTAACCCCAAACCATGATTTTTCCTTCACCAAACTTGACTGATTTCTGTGAGAATCTTGGGTCCATGCGGGTTCCAGTAGGTCTTCTGCAGTGTTTGTGATGATTGGGAAGCAGTTCAACAGATGATTCATCAGAAAAATCTACCTTCTGCCACTTTTCCAAATGATCAACTAGAAGTCAAGTTATTATTTGTTGCTCTTACACCTGGGATTGACGACAAGACTTTTGTTACAGAGTGCATAAATCTGATTTATTGACCTTATTCTGCAATGCGGAAGTTCGCTTGTTTTGGCGATTGTTTTTGTACTTCTGACCCAGTTGCCTATGGGAGAAATGACTTGGAGTAATAAACGGCAGAAAATGGCCAAACTACTTGCTCTACAAACAAGTGTGTTCATGACTATACTTAAAAAGTAGAATAATATAATAATAAAAGATCAGTTTGCAACATGAAGCAACATAACGAGCTGTTTTTAATGTCTAAAAAGTGAATGGAAGTGAATGAGACTGGAAGTCTCGAGCCAAAAAGATTCCAATGGCGACACCCACTCGTACGTGAAGAATAAGGTCAATACCACGTTATTTTAGTTGTTATTTGCAGTGTTTAAATTTATTGAGGATGCATAGGAATGATCTGAAAAGTGGGATGAGTCACACTATAAACCTCATGAGTATGTTCTTATGTTGTGATGAGTGTGATGTAATGATGTCCTGTGATCATTACTGTTTACAGACAGGTTATGTAGGTGATAACCATATTAGGTTATTTCTTGCATGCGTATTCATTTTATTGCTAAAAGCCTGGGTTTACTTATTTTTTCTGCATTCCACTCTGTATGCATACAGTATATGTTCATGAGTGTGGATGGAGTTCATTGGAGGAGAGTCCTTGCCTCAGGTGGAGTTCAACTATCTTGGGTTTGTGTTCATGAGTGAGGGAAGGATGAAACGTGAGATTGAAAGACAGATTGGTGTTGTTTTGTGAAGAAGAGAGCCGAAGCAAAGCTCTTTATTTACCAGTCAATCTATGTTCCTGACCTATAGTCATTAGCTTTGGGTTATGACTTAAAGAAAAACATCTTTCTTCACAGGATGGCATGGCGCACCCTTAGGGGCCGTTCACATAGAATGTGTTTTACCTTTCCAGTAAACTACTTTTCTATTGTTTTTCAATGTAAGCACACGTTTGATGGTCGCGTCTTGCGTCTTTTGAAACATTGCGCATGTGATGGATGGATGGAAGGTAGGAAGGAAGGAAGGGAAGAAGGTTGGAAGGAAGGAAGGAAGGAAGGAAGGAAGGATGGATGGATGGATGGATGGATGGATGGATGGATGGATGGATGGATGG
>CAIGQV010018344.1:3748081-3768081 GCA_903798115.1 Danio jaintianensis | reverse complement strand
ATCACATCAAAGCAGTGCTTATAACAATGGCAGATAACACTGAAAGAGCTCTTCCAGACACTGTAAAAACAAGAGCTAACTTTAACTAATACTCTTGCCAGGGCTTAGTTAAGAAGACAAAAAAAAGTCAGCAAAAAATATACTTTATAACTAAATGTTAAATGAAGAGTTATTTTCAAACTAGACCAACATTCAAAATGGCTACAAGTGTACTGGATTAATAAACACAAATCCAGCCAATATTTTGTTGTCAATCTAGTTGGAGACTAGTTTGAGTCAAGTACTGTAAATAAATACCAATTCAAGTATTATTTTGAAAGCTGCTAATAACGTTTTCTGTATTCTTCATTCTGAGTCCATGAAGATGCCAAAACTCTTGTTATTGGTGACCGTAATTTGGTTTTTGTTTTAAATATATTAAGATCGGCCTCTTTTGAGAAAACGACCCACGCTAACTACAGTGTGTCCGTGTTAAAGGTTAGCGTCTCTGTTCTGCAAACATATCTGAGTTTTATCCTTGTTTAAATCCACAGTCGACGTGTCTAATCGTATAATACATGACCTGTTGTCCCTTCTTCCATCCAACTCAGCATGTTCTGTGCTATTAAAGATGCTTAGATAAGCATTACTGCCAGAGACATCTGTTTCTAGAGTAAGATAAAAGGAAAGCCTTGTACTTTGTGAAGAAAGGTGGAAATTATCATGCTGCGCTGTTATCAAAGCTGGAGTTTGTCTGGTTTGAATGAGCGGTAGAGCATCTGACGACCGCGATATGTCAGAATCACTTACATAAATTGCCAGTTCATTTCAAAGAACAGATTCAAAATATTGATTCAGCAGATCTTTTCATCATCACGTCAGCTCTGACATTCTGCAGCGGTGTCTTTTTTTTTTTACATGCTTTTAAATGTTCAAAAAAATTATACCAGGCTGGTTTTATTTGATTTTATTTCATTTTATTACTTACCAAACCAAAGATATTTTATTTTAATTTATTTTATTTTATTCTATTTTAAATAAAACAAAATAAAATAAAATAAAATAAAAGCACAACTGCTAGGAGGCAGATTTTCTGACCTGCACAGGTTGTCTTTGAGGCAGTAGCTCTCCAGATGAAGGCAGTTTGGCTGTCCCTCTCGCTCCTCGTAGGAACAGGAGGGCACAATGGTTTTTCTCCTTCTCTCTCCGCACAGAGTATCCGAGCAAGGGCAAAATAAGACACCAAAGCTGTACTCCTCAGGAACACGCTCCAGGAACCTCCGCAGGGCTCGGTGACATTTGTGTCGGTTACAGTGGTTTGTGTTGGGTAAGATCTTAGTGCAAGCTAAAGCGTATTCGGAGCGCAGGGAGCCACACTTCTCATACAGCCCACAGTCCTGAGCGGCTTTCAGACACTGGTTCTGGTCCGTCAGAGGAAGGGATGACACTGGAAAAGAGAAAGAGACGCTTTCAATCAAGTGCCCTAAATGCCGGTGTTGTATCAAAGTCTGACTCCATGAACAAATCTTTGGGTTGCAAAACTTAATCATAAGAAACTTTTCAGATCATGGTGATGTTTTAACTGACTGAAATTAGGATTGCTGACTATATATTATTAATATGTCAAGTCCTAACATGGGAGGATTGTCATTACATCATCGCAGAAAAAGTCATTACTTTGTAGCGTAAAAGAACTGTTTTCTTTTTTTTCAACTAGTTCATTGAAATGAACAGTCTGAAAGATCCGGTTCATGGAAAAGATCCGAACTTCCCATCATTACTCCGCGGGTACAGAAAGACACATCCTTGCACACAGACACAGAACTCGCTCTCTCTTTAGTTTCAGTTCAGTTCGTTTCGTTCATTCATTCATTTGGTGTGTTAACGAGCAGCTTTTTGGTCCAGACAGCAAGGTTATTATAGTTTAAGAAAATGAACGGAAAAACGAAAACTAGAATTAAAAAAACATTTTTGTTAGCTGAAATAAAAATAAAAACGAGAGTTTTTTTTAACAAACTAGAACTAACTGAAACTGTATTGTGTACATACAAAACTAACTGAAACTAACTAAAGTTATAACACAAATGTCCTTCGTTTTCGTCTTTGTAAATGTATTTAATACATAAGCCTACTGTATGCCTTTTAGAATTAAATCTATTTGCTGCCTGGTGTTTGACCCGTACGGCACCTCAGAGTCTGTAATCCTGCTGCCATTGGCCAGATCAAGCCGGTCCTCCTCCAGTCATCCTCGCTGTTGCTCCCACGAAAAAACAACGAGTGAACATGACAGCAGCACGGTGACAGCATTAAATACGACCCGAGCAGACACTAAAAAGTATTAATTTAACACATTTGTGCCCAATAATGGGTTTTATTTCTGCATTAGTGATCCTGGTGGCGAACTAATCGTTCTTTTTAACCGGATCTTCCAAGTGAACCGGTTGAACTAGTTCACCAAATCGAACTGAATCATTTGAAAAGATTTGCGTCTCCAGTAAGCACTTATACACAAACTACTTACTTTTTAACATGCCTAATACCCGCTCTGACTCGAAATAAATCAATATATAGTGTTATTCAGTTATTAGAAGCAGGAGCGTAGACCTGGGGGGGATACGGGGATATGTCCCCCTCACTTTTAGAGGCAGACCATTTAGAAACAGGTGATTAATAATTATTTAAACGTAAACTTTTGGATCTCATTCAGCTGTCCCTGATTAGAACAGTACACTGAGATCAGATTTGAGCAGCGGTGAACCGATAACACTGCGCATGCGTGATTCAGTGAACTTCAGCTTGTGGGCTGTTGTATTTGAGTTTGAGGATGGGTATGGTAGTGGACAGTGGTAGATGGTAGTGTTCTTGTGTCAAAAAAAAATGTAGCCTATCTTTGGTTGAGTTTTTTTTTTTGTTTTGTTTTTTTAAAACTAAACTAATACTGAAACTAATAAAAACTAAACTAAAACTCAAAATATAAAAACTAGTAAATCTACCTCTAAAAACTAATTAAAACTAAGTGAGTTTGAAAACAAAAAGTCAAAACGAAATAAAAACTAAAACTAATGAAAAATCCAAAACTATTATAACCTTGGCAGACAGAACCAGGCGTAAGCCAACACGAGGTGACAACACAGTTAAGTTTCGTCAGCGCTAGTTGCTTGACGTTGTCTTGGTGTGTACGGGTTCTTATTGAAATCGGACTCCCCAAACATATCTGACTCCCCTCGCTGAAAAATCTGTTCTGATAAAGCTACAATCAAATAATTTAGTTAGTTTATTCATCAGGGGTCGCCACAGCGGAATGAACCGCCAACTTATCCAGCATATGTTTTACACAGCGGATGCCCTTCCAGCTGCAACCCAGTACTGGGAAACACCCATACACACTCATTCACACATATACTCTCATATACACTACGGCCAATTTAGTTTATTCATTTCACCTATAGCACATGTCTTTGGACTGTGGGGGAAACCGGAGCACCCGTAGGAAACCTACGCCAACACGGGGAGAACATGCAAACTCCATACAGAAATGCCAACTGACCCAGCCGGCGCTCGAACCAGCGACCTTCTTGCTGTGAGGCAACAGTGCTAACCACTGCGCTACCGTGTCACCCAACAGTAAATCAGTAAATTATGATTTTTTTGGTGAACTATCCCTTTAATTTCTGACCCTTGTCTGAAAACCTTCAGATACTGTAATACTTCCTTTTTATATGTATTTCTCCCACAGAAATACAGCAGCAAGACAACAAGGAAAAGACTATTAAGCGCAAACACGCAAACACACACAGCGATACACTCCGTCCGTCATCACAGTGCATTCAGCTGTGAAGGAAAACATTGTATCGCAGGCTGAAATACCTGAAACTATGGAGGCCAGTTTTGATGTTTCAGTGTTTCTCACAAGTTCCAGTTCAATGTCTTCATATGGGGACGTCTCAATGTCATCATAACCTGCAACACACACAAACACACACACATTAACACATCAGATTGTTCTGAGTAATTAATCTCACCATAACTTTATCGTTATGCCTAATTAACAGCACCACATATAATCAAATAGCAGAGATCATATGATCTTTCTTTGATAATGATTTATTGAGTTTTCACAGGGAGTTTGCATGTTCTCCCCGTGTTCGTGTGGGTTTCCTCAGGGTGCTCCGGGTTTCCCCCACAGTCCAAAGACATGCGGAACAGGTGAATTGAATAAACTAGATTGGCTGTATAGTGTATGACTATGTGTGTGTGCGAGCGTGTATAGGTGTTTCCCAGTACTGGGTTATGGCTGGAAGGGCATCCGCTGTGTAAAACATATGCCGGAATAGTTGCCGGTTCATGCCGCTGTGGCGAGCCCTGATAAATAAGGGACCAAGCCGAAGGAAAATGAATGAATAGGTTTTCACAGATCTGTATAGGTCGTGATTTGTTGTGATATATGCATTTGTTGAACTGTCAGTCCAGATATTTCAGGGTCAGGAACAAGACATGAGTTGAAATAGCATTAAGTCTATTTGTATCACACAGCCCTAGGGATGCCGCAAGTCAAGATTGGTGAGAATGAAACCACACGCACACACTTAAGCTTGTACTGTATATTTACTCCTGTGAAGGCTTTCTATTTATATACTTTGTACTTATATAAACAGAAACACATCTACTTATGTGTACAGAATTTCTGTGTATTCTTTAATAATTACACTTCATTTTTTTTATCAATGTTAATTTTTTTAAGAAATTAAATTGTAATTTTACATTTACCTTTATGTATTATTTATATTTTGTATATTTTATTATTGAAATTTAGTTTTACACTTTATTTAATTTGTATATTCATTCTTTCCTTTTTTATTCATAAAATGTTTTATGTTATTTGTTATTATTATATGTTATTTTTAAAATTAATAGTCCATTAGTTCATGTATTTACTAACATGAACAAACAATTAACAATACATTTAATGCAATTATTAATTTTTGTTAGCATTAATTCATGAAAATAAAGTTGTTCATTGTTAATTGAATATTAAACATTTAAAAAATGCGTTAACTAATGTTAACAAGCACAACTTTGATTTTAATAACGCATTAGTAAATGCTGAAATATGAATAATAAATTCTGTACAATGTTGCTCATACTTATGCCTTGTCATTAAATATATTAATTAGCATTAATTTTGAAGTTTTACACTTTTTCTTGATTCAATTTGTATTATTTTACATTTAGTTGATCGTTTTAAATGTATTCTTGATTTATTATTAAATCTTAAATATTATTAAATGAATTATTCTTTAAATGTTTCATATGTTTTTCATAATAACTATGTAAAACACTAGCATGAATTAGCAGTGTGTATGAATAAGCACTACTGTATTAAAACTTAACAAGCCTTATCAACGGATTAACAATTATTTCTACATTTTTCAGCAAGCACTGCTCATGTTTTCTCAAAAAAGTTGTACACACTTAGCCAAACCCCACAATAGTCATCCAGTCATTTCACGAGCATGTTATTATTGTGTCAACATCCCCAGAAGGAGGTTTTTGTCATGTCATATTCCTTTGCGTACATTTTTGTGGAATTTTGGTTATCCCCTTAAACAAATGCAAACAGGCTGAATCCTGTTACAAATCCTGTACACGCACTTACACATACAGCACATCTCCATCTACGGAGGCGCAACATCAAGTGTCAGTCATGCATGCATATTTAGACTCAGAGACTGTTTACATTTGCACAAAAAAATATTTTTTTTGGTCACAGATCTGAATTTGTTGCACTCATGTAAACACACAAACACAAAACTGTTCTCAATCACATGCCCTCTCACTCACTTTCACTATGTATATGTACTATTTTTAACAATAATTTGTTTCAGTTCTGTGAATGTAAGTTCCCCAAACCGGAAGTGGAACCCATAATTTCCATTAATAATAATTAACCCATAATACTTAATTCAACAGTGTTAAAGGAACACTCCACTTTTTTAATAGGCTCATTTTACAAGTCCTATAGAGTTAAACAGTTGAGTTTTACCATATTTGAATCCATATAGTCAATCTCTGGGTCTGGCGGGAGCACTTTTAGCTTAGCTTAGCATAAACCATTGAATCGGATTAGACCATTAGCATCTCGCAGGCGCAATCATATTAGTGCCAGTCTCAGAGTTACCAATCTGGGAACTATTTTTATGAACTGCGTAATATCATTGCGCCTGCTTCAGCCATGGTACAGCAGCAAAGTTCCTTGATTATTACGCCGGAATGAGAGTATAGTTCCTAGCCATTTCGAATTAGAAAATAGCAACTTTTCATTTTCTATTGGTCTTATTAAACAATGTAACTACACAGGGGTCAAACTTTGAATAGGAAAATTATCGAAATGTTTTGGTCATTTTTGAGTGAGATCCTAATGGACCTGGAGATTGGAAAAACTCAACAGTTAATTTAGGGGAGTTGTAAAATGAGACTTTTTTTTTTTTTTAAAGTGGAGTGTTCCTTTAATGAAGATAGCAATTATGTATCCTATTTGCAAAATATAAGATTTGCACTTATTTATGCAGTTTTTGAGGAATTGCTTCAGCTGTAGCAATATCTGGCAACACTGCATCGCCGGTCAAAAAATAAGCTTGCAATAGTTCATTGCTGAGGAGATCCAGTCTGATCTTACGAGGAAACATAACTATTTACGTTTTGTCAGTTTAGTGGCTATTTTGTACGAAATCGTACGAGTTCTAGCGTATGAAAATGTATGACTTTAAAAAGGAGGCGTGGCACCCAACCCCGCCCCTAAACCCACCCATCAATGGGGGATAAGCAAATTGTATGAATGAAATTGTACGAATTCATACAAATTAGCCACTAAAAGTTACGAATTGCCGTGAGATTGTGTTTGGAGACCACAAATTGGTAAGACAAATGCAATGATCACGATAGTATTCATACGAAACACTTTCAAAACAGCAGCATAATAACTCTTGTACACTGAAAAAAATTATTCATTGGATTTACAAAAATTTTTGTTAAGGTAAGTGGTTGCAAACAATTTATATGGGCTGAATTTAAACAAACAAATTAAATTTAGTAATGTTCATCTTCATTTGTTTGTTTTAATTTAGCCCATAGAAATTGTTTGCAACCACTTACCTTAACAAAAATTTTTGTAAATCCAATGAATAATTTTTTTCAGTGTACAACAGACCTCTCAATGCAATTCGCAACTTTTTGATGTAGTCGTATAAATTTGCATGATCTCTTTTGTACATTTTAATACAATTTGCTCATCCCCCAATGACCGTTGGGTTTAGGGGTGGGGTTTTGGGCAACGCCTCCTTTAGTGCGAATGAAATCATATTAATTTGTACGAATTAGCAACTTCTCTGACGATATGTAAAATAGTTACATTTCCTCGAGATTGAGCTGGATCTGTACAACAACAGAAAAGGACACGGATGAATACTAAAATTGATCAAATTCATCAATCAATTCAATTCAATAAACATTCAAAATAGTGCATAAGTTCTTATTTACTATTCATACAGTAATTCTTATTAAATTTGCCATGAAACGGAAATAAAGATTGTCCTTTTTTTCCCCAGCTCATGATGACGTACATCCAATTGAAATGGTGCTGAAATTAGAAAAAAAAAAGTAGAGCGGTGTGTGATTTCATCCATTGGGAACTGATTGGTGCTGCTAACAAAATGAAAGTAGACCAATGGATGAAGGCAGAGCAAAAACAAGACATGCCCTGATAGCCTCGCCCGAAATGACTGATAGCTCCGCCCTAAAGACATTCCATGTGACCAGAAGTGAAGCAAAGTCGTTTTGAGGGGGAAGGAAGGTTTTGGTATTTGATTAAAGATTATGAGGGCAAATGAATTGTAACAAAACAGTGAAGATACACAGATACATCGTTTATAACAAGCACTACTATATAAATATAAAATTAAGAAGAGCAGAATTTAATTTCACGCAATCAGTATTACACTGTTAATGATTTTTGTCAATTACACAGTATTTAACTGTAATATCAACTGTATTTTACTGTAGGACAGTTATGCAGTATGTTACAGTATTTTAAAGTTGCATTGTGCATTTTGCATTGTGCAAAAAAAAGTGTATATTTTACAGTGCATATGTACATACAATACTGTAAATACATATACAGCAAGATAAATGGTGCTGTAAATGTAAATACAGTATTTTTGCTGTAATTGATTTACAGTAAGTTACTGGCGAACTGCAGCCAGTAAGTTACTGTAGATTCTACAGGAAATTGTAAACAGTGTAGCCTACTTGTGATACTTGAAATGTGTTACAGCAAAAATGAAAAACAAGGCATACACATATAATGAGCAGCCATTATTAGCTACCGCACAATAACAAGCCCACAGACTTCAATTTTCGAACACAGCCTCAGACGGTTCTGATTTGTGCAGAGCGTAAGAGAAGAATACTTGACATTTCCAGATGAAGTGTTTTAAAAGCATTTATTTGTGAGGCTGTCGATCAGGCAGGGCCCTTTCTGGCCCCTGCAGCCCCTCAGACGCATGACGCCGGAGAAGCCCGGGATTAGTCAGCGTTTACAACAGCTCTTGATGAGTCGCTGTGGGTACCCGTCTTCCTGTTTCATAAGATTTAATATTAATAAGCCATATTGGGTGGGAATACGGACTCGGAATCAATTAATTTTGCAGCCGCGGCGCCATAATCTCTTCAGCTCGCGAGCAAACACACAACAGAACCAGACGCTCTCAACGGTACCGAGCAAGTCCTGGTTCCTGCGTGCGCGCGATGCGTGCGTGTGTGTGTGTGTGTGTGTGTGTCCCGCCGAGCATGATGAACAGATGAGGGAAACGGCGAGATTAATCACGATAGCACTGTCAGGCGAGCCGCTCATTTGTTTAGTGTCTGACTGGCTTTTATGCCTCCTTGCCATTTCATACACATTACTGAGTAGTCATTAAATGCTATTACTGGCTGAATCGAAATCCTCTGGTAGCTCACTCAACACTCTCATTAAAGCGCTTTGGCATCTCCTGAAAGAACATAACAAACGGCATCCGCTGAGATCTATGAGTTCACTGTTTATGACCGGCACAACAAAGGCGGACGTTTTTTTGAAATAACTCAATTCCTTATTCCTTGCCTACTCTTTCTTATGTGATTTCCTTCTTTAAAACATTCTCCTTTCATGATGACAGTGGCTGGTTGGGGAATAGATGGACATGAGCATAAGGTTCAGTCTGAGATTATTCTTGAGCAGTTTGAAAAAATATGAAACTGCATTTATCTTCTATAATGGGACATTTCTGAGTGAAATTGAATATTGGGTATGAGCACATGGATACATTTATACATGTAATCTATTTGTTCTTATGGCATATATACATTATTTTATAGTATTTTACTATGATTCATTCCTATGAATTAAAAAAGCTGAACTTTTTTTGTCATGATTCTTCAAAAATGATTCTAATATGATGAAAACAGCTGTTCTGCTTGATATTCTTTGAGGAATACAGACAACAAAAACAGCCTTAACTGTTATTTGACCACACAGACACAGCATGTCTTTGGACTAGTGAGGGAAACCGGAGCACCCGGAGGAAACCCACGCGAACACGGGGAGAACATGCAAACTCCACACAGAAATGCCAACTGACCCAGCCGAGGCTCAAACCAGCGACCTTCTTGCTGTGAGGCGACAGTGCTACCCACTGCGCCACTGCGCAAGTGCTTTTTAACGGTATTTTTTCAACACATAATGTTAATACATAATATTTTTATTAATAATAATTGTTTTTCTTTTGTCTTTGCAATGATGACAGTACATAATATTTTACTAGTTATTTTCCAAGATACTAGTATTCAGGTTAAAGTGCAATTTAAAGGTGTAACTAGGTTAATTAGGTTGATGTTCTCTAGAAGAAAAATGAAACAGGAAAATCTGTAAAATTATTATTTTCATAATAATATAATATTCTTGATTTTAATATGACTTTAATAGCCATTTCCATTTTAAAATTGGTCTTTTACAAAAAAAATATTTTCTCTTAAACTTTGCACAGACCTTTTAGGGCTGACTTTGCAGCCCCTGGGAGTCCCTGGATGAAAGTATTTCCGGCTTGAACAGGATTTTTCATAAGAAATAAACTTAGGGAGGAAGTAAATGTCAAAACAGATCCAGGTGGTTGCAAAGGAGGGGTGAATTATAAGACAGCTTACAGCTGACAACAGTCACTAAGGAAAACACACTCGGGCTGTGCGATATTGGAAAAAAACTGGCGTTGCAATTTTTTATTTTTCTGCAATATATATTGCAATTATTGAGTACAATTTTACCATGATGAAGTGAATAGCTTGGAAAGAATTCATAATTTTAAATTGATTTGGATAATTCTGTGGAGTGTGTCTGCATAAAATAGAATTAACCAATCACAAGCATACAGTAGAGAAAAGATACAAACAAAAAAAGTGTTTTCTGGCCGTCAGTAATCAGGTACACAAATTGAATCATCAAATGTGAAGTAACACTGTATAATCTTCATTGCAATTGAAGTCAAAATTATTAGCCATCCTGTGAATTATCTTTTTCTTTTTCAAATATTTCCCAAATGATGTTTAACAGAGCAAGAAAATGTTCACATTTCCTAAAATATTTTTCTTCTGGAGAAAGTCTTATTTGTTTTATTTCGACTAGAATAAAAGCAGTTTGTAACTTTTTAAAAAACATTTTAAGGTCAATATTATTAGCCCCCTTAAGCAATATTTTTTTTCGATTGGCTACAGAACAAACCATCATTATATAATGATTAGCCTAATTATCCTAACCTGCCTAATTAACCTAGTTAAGCCTTTAAATTGAACTTTGAGCTGAATACTAGTATCTTGAAAAATATCTAGTAAAATATTATGTACTATCATCATGGCTACAGATACATGGCAAACATTATAATTTCTTGTGCCTGAATGCTTTGAATTGGCTTGAAATGCCTACACAGACCTTAAAAACACATGCAGATGAATTTTTGGTAACTTTATGATTAAGCCTTTTATGAAAGTGTTTTCAACTGTGGCATAACTATAATTCCATCTCAACATTACAGATCCTGCGATGTGTCTACTGCGGATGCACACATTGCAAAATTGATACGATATATCGATACGAAATCTGAAACGATGTATTGTGTTGTATTGTATTATATTGAACTTTAAAATAAATCAGAAATTAAAATGACTATTTTCAACTAGAAAAGCAAAGTCCACAACAAAAATGGATGTCGGCTTGACAAAAGCCTCTTTGTAAATCATTTAAAGTTCTGTTTAAAGTTTCTGGGAAATGTATGTATCATATTCCTTAAATGTGCCTTCTTTAAAATCTAAAATAAATCAGGCGTTCCCAGAATGGGTCTGTAAAGTTTCCCGCTCAAAATATACAACAGATTATCTATTATACTATGCTATAGAATGCCATTACTTAGCAAAAACACACTTTTTTGTGTGTCTCTTACAATGGAAATGATCTGTTGATCCCCTTTATGGAGTCATTTCACCCTGTGTCTCAGATACTCTCAAGACAAAACATCTGTTTATCATTCACTCTGCAGTTCTCCATCATCAACAGAGTTCCTTTTATTCTAAAACGCTATATTGTGCGGCCCTAAAACACACTCTCTGGCACCTCGCTCTTACCCTGTGGAAAGCGGACGGTCCAGTAAACGCTCAGACACTGTTGCTCCATGCGAGACCCTCGCTGACACTTGCAGTCCTGCAGGGGCTGGTAGTGCATGAGGCTGTTCTGGACATCGACGCAGGCCTGCCGCGCGTCCAGATTCAGGGGAGCCACCGCTTCCTCGTCCACGCAGTACTCCAGCTGCCGGAACTGATGCTTGCACTCCGGCTCCATCATGCATTCCCGGAGAGCCTCTATACAGCCCACAGACTCGGGGAACATCGGCACCACAGAGGAGACAGACCCTGGAGGATTGCGAACAAAGTCATTTTTTGGGGAAATCAATTAACCACGTGTACTTTAAAAAATATGCTTTAGCGACGAGCTAATTGATTTTGCAGACTGCAGTTGGCATTGCAGACAGATATTTGGCTACGGTTGTGAGCAGGCCCAGATGGAATCACACATTTTCTCTGTGTGTGTGTGTGTGTGTGTGTGTGTTTTCATACAGCCTTTTTTTTTTCAGATGTAATTCAGCAGTGGGGTGCTTTTAAACATCGTTTTAAAAAGCACTTGAATATTTCAAGCTTTTTTTTTTTTTTTAATTAAGAGACTTTTTTAAGATTTGAGGTAGCAAACAGAATGTAAGGTAAGGCAAGGCACAATGGTACACAATGGCTCAAAGTGCTTTACATAAACAAGAATAAAAAAAAACATAAAATACAGGCATAAGAAAATAAAAACAACAAAGAATAAAAATGATTCAAAACAGATTAAAATGTGTTAAAGGAATGAAAAAGTGCGATCTAAGTAGAATTGGACTCCAACTTTGAATACGAAGAAGTGTTAAAGAATTAAAGTGGCCCCATCGTGCACAATGTAGCTGCTTGTGAATATTCAAGTACACATGAAATCAGAACTAACCACATTGGTTTTGTTAGCTCACGTTGCTAGTTTTGTGGTGGAAAATTCATCTGTGCATGTCATTAAGAAAAAAAAAAGTTTGCCTATAAAATTCAAATCTGAAAATGAACTTCCTGTTTGTTTTCAGTCCAATTCTCAGATTACGTCTGTCTGAGGTATTGAGCGTGGCTAACATACTTAACCACGCCCCTCCAACTGTCAGTTTTGACAACAAACAGAAATGGTGAGCAGGAGGAATCTGTTAGGCTGTAATAACGCTCCCGAAACCCTTTTCCCGATCTTTCTGAATAAAATGCCTACTTTACTACATCCAATCAGCTTGCAGTAGAAAAAAACAAGCCACGCCCACTGTTTTCTCATTTAATATTCTGTTTCGAAATTGCATCACAATATGAAAAAATAAACGGTTGCAGCTTCCTATTCATGCGGACTTTAAAATATGAATGCACAGTTTTTTTCTCTTAAAAGAAAGCCTCTGAAGTGATGAAATGAGTTTTCAGCACGATCGCCTCACAGCAAGAAGGTCGCTGGTTCGAGCCTCAGCTGGGTCAGTTGGCATTTATGTGTGTGGTTTGCATGTTCTCCCCGTGTTCGTGTGGGTTTCCTCCAGGTGCTCCGATTTCCCCCACAAGTCCAAAGACATGTGCTATAGGTGAATTGGGTAAGCTAAATTGTCAGTAGTGTATGTGTGTGAATAAGTGTGTATGGTTGCAACTGGAAGGGCATCCGCTGTGTAAAACATATGCTGGATAAGTTGGCTGTTCATTCCGCTGTGGCGACCCCAGATTAATAAAGGGACTAAGCCGAAAAGAAAATGAATGAATAATCTTCACTACAGGTTGTCCGAAAGCAGCATCTGATTCATTATAATCACAGAGGCTGCGAAATGTATCTGCACTTTATTGTTGATGATGAAAGAATTCATTCAATGTAAACAGCTGGGAAAGGAATCAAAAGTTTATATTAGAGTTGAGTGTTAAAATGATGGCAGCATAAAATACAGTACCTACTGCTGTCTGATGCTTTTAATACGAATCAAAAGAAAATCAATCATTGCTCTTGACTGAATAGCATTAGTAGCTTAATAGGAATACATTTCTTTCTTAAATGAAGTGATTCTGACTGACCGTCAGTAATGGGTGGGGCTTGTGGCATCACAGTGGGATGAAATGATTTATGGGGATTATAAAAAAAGCTGTGGGTGCATGGATTTTTATCATTAGGATGGTTGTTTACACACTTTGGACACACGTCAGTGTTCAAACACCAAGTAAAAGTGAATTTTGTCCCCTTTAACGATCTGCCTGGAAACAAAGTAGTGACGCCAAATCACCTCACGGAAGAAGAAAACCACATCTGTGACAACGAACGCTTAATAATATAAACTAAACAATGGATTTCCAAAATGACATGAAATTCACTCTTGTCAAGTGAACACAATGCTCTTGAATTGATGATTTATTGCTTGCATGCCAGGCTGTTATTGTAGGGCCATCAACTTTACATTTTCACACCCATAAACATGACACTGATGCCAAAGAACTGTAATTGGTTGATTTACAGCCTCTTGTGCAGTCCTTTGCCAATGAAAGACTGATAGTCAGTCAGTCTGAAAGTTTAGCTACATGAGAATATGTTGTCAAAATATATTGTCAATTTGATATTTAGTAAATTAAACTTCTAGTCCTTTAACCCTAAAACCAAGGCAGCCATTTTGACAGTTTTTAAGTTTTGCAATTTAATATCTTGGTAGTGAACTAAGTAGTAGTTTACTTATTAATAAAACCTGTAAAGCTATAGTAGCCTGGATTATCTTAAATGTGTGTATATTACTTTCTAACATAGTTATATTAATAAAATTACAAAACACAAAAGAGTTGAGAATCCTGTGACTTTGAATATGCGTGCCTCTGCTGCCTAGCAACTTTCTGCTAACAAAAACAGCTTTCTGATAGCAAAACCATAGCTTTACTTCAGAAATGTCTTTAAAAAACAACATTTTCACCACTGTGAAAAAACTTTGCTCTCCTGCTCAGTGGTTAGCACTGTCGTCTCACAGCAAGAAAATCGCTGGTGCAAGTCCCGGCTGGGCCAGTTGGCATTTCTGTGTGGAGTTTGCATGTTCTTCCTGTGTTCGTGTGGGTTTCCTCCGGGTGCTCCGGTTTCCCCCACAGTCCAAAGACATAGATGAATTGGGTAAACAAAATTGGCCATAGTGCATGAGTGTGTGTGTGAATGCGAGAGTGCATGGGTGTTTCCCAGTACTAGGTTGGGGCTGGAAGGGCATCCGCTGCGTAAAACATATGCCGAAATAGTTGGCGGTTCATTCCACTGTGGCGACCTCTGATAAATCAGGGACTAAGCCTAAGGAAAATGAATGAATTACAAAAAAAAGACTGTACTTTTAGGATAATGTAAGGGTAATCATAAAATTTAATGACAGACATTCATTCATCATTCATTTTCCTTCGGCTTAGTCCCTGATTTACCAGGGGGCGCCACAGTAGAATGAACCGCCAACTATTTCAGCATATGTTTTATGCAGTGGATGCTCTTCCAGCCGGAAACCAGTACTGGGACACACCCATACACTCTCTCATTCACACACACACTCATACACGAAGGCCAATTTAGTTTATTCAATTCACTTATAGCGCATGTCTTTGGACTGTGGGGGAAACCGGAGCACCCGGAGGAAACCGGAGCACCCGGAGGAAACCTACACGAACAACGGGAGAACATGCAAACTCCACACAGAAATGTCAACTGGCCCAGCCGGGACTTGAACCAGCAACCTTCTTACTGTGAGGCACTGAGGCACCGTGCCGCCCAATGACAGACATTCTAAGCTTAATTCTAAAATCTCAAAAAACGCTTCAAATGAAAATATAACATGACAAAAAAATCTATTGGCTTTATTACAGTCTTATATGGCCATTCTAGCAGTTATAGAAATCTTGTAGTTCCAGTGCTAAATTCCAGTTGAACATCCTGAGGGGTGTTGATAATTTAAATGCTACTCATTACACGAAAGTAATCACTATGCTAATGATCTAATCCGATTCAATGATTTATGCTAAGCTAAGCTAAAAATGCTCATGCCAGACCCAGAGATCATCTGAATGGATTCAAAAATGGTCAAACTCAACAGTTTAACTCTAGAAGAGTTATAAAATAAGCCTATTTCCAAAAGTGGAGTGTTCCTTTAATAAGTAAACACTCAGTGGAGCCGAGAACATGCAGAACTTTAAGTTGCTTTCCAATTTTGTTTAATTCTGAGTCTCTGTGGGTTATGATATATCGCCGTTTCAGGGTTTTCATCTGTTTCAATATAATCCGCCACAGTTCTAATATTTGCATTCTATACGCATACAAAACATTCTGACAGTGGCTGTGCATAAACGGAGATCAAAGTCCCTTAACTTGCCACTCAAGGGCAGAATTAATAACGTGTAAAATAATTTAAAAGAGACCTGTTCTTCTGACAGGAATTTCCCGGGGCTCGATATTGCAGAAAGACAGATATAACTTAAACCAGCAGAAAATCTTCATTCGTCAACTAAGTCCACTGATCAAGACTTTCAACTTTGACAACAGACACTGTTGTGTTTTGTGTCCATTCTCAGCTCAATTCTGACAGACGTCATCAACTAGACATCAGCCGGGGTCTCGACGTGACCTGAGGGGAAACTGTGGCAAGGCTGTGTAATTTCATGGCTACGTTTGCTGTTTTTCATCAAGAAGCGACAGAAAAAAGTCTTGCACTCCTGTAGAAGCGCGAGACATGTGTTTCCCTTTCTTGTATTTCACCCCATCCCCCTTTGTGTCTGCTTTCCGTCGCAGCGGCAGGGGCTGTAATTGCGCTAGGGCTCATTTTAAAGCGTGTGGTGATTGAGAACCTGCGGCTGTGGCCTGCAGACCCAAACGCTGGTCAAGGCTACCACAAAATGGCACCTCCGTCCACAGCGATGATCCATGCGTGAAAGACCATCTACTGCAGCCGCACAAGTTAAACAAACAAGTAAACACACTTTGATCTCACGCGTATTCGACAAACGGTTCAATACTGTTGTGTTTGTTTGAATTTTGAAGGGATTTGTTTGATCCGCCACTGTTTTCAGTTTGTTTTTCTTTAAAGTCTATGTGAACCAGAAGTTTCTGATACCTTTATTTTAGTATGCTGATGTACTTTCAACTGAAACTGAATATTGAGTAGGGGGCGGGGCTTTCCTTTTGTGCATCATTCCCTCATAGCAAACTAACGGTAAGAAGGGTGTGGTTAAGAATATTGTGGATGAAATTGTCAAACTTATGTCAGTAGAGAAGAACCGCCACTCCAAACGTGGAAGTAAATTGACAGACTTTGATTGAAGATTATCAAAACAAACTTTTTTTTTCAGTGGATTAACTTGCACAGATAAATTGTTCCTCTAAAGAATAACAATGTATGCTAGCAAAATAAACATTGTCAATTTTGATTTCACAAGGACTTTAAGGTGAAGTGTGTCATTGCTGCGCAAAAATGTGCAAATTAATGACTGTTTTCAAACTGGTTTCCATCCCTAAAATCACATTATTTGTGAGTCAAAGCTGCTCTGCTGGATGCCTGTTCGATGTTACACTTTTCAGTTTACCATCCTAATTATCATGACACTGCATATTAAATTTGAAATCAAGTATTTTAATATCATGTTAATGGCTATGTACAAATTTCCAGTAAGTAATTGTAAAAGGAAGAATTACTAACAATTTTTATATTTCTTGTATGAGCTAGTAGAACATAGTAATTTGTTTGTTTATTTATTTATTTATACAAAACACTGTTTTTTGTATGTTTTGATTAATTCAGGAACAAGTTTGGACATATTGACTTTTGATTTTCGTTTAGTCATTAAGCAGACACATTTGTAACTTACAACTTAGGAAAAAGAAGGAGAGAGAGGGTAAATTATTATTATTATTTTTTTATGAAGTGCTCAAGTTCTATTGAAACACTGAAACCGTGAAGATTATTCTAGCAACTTAAAAACAATTACAATATTTACAATTTCTTTATATGATAAAGATACTTTAAATAAATACTTGCTAAATAAACAACATTTTATGGATTTTTAGATCCCTTAACTTATGAAATTATTAGTTTATTTTTATCAAAAAATATATATTTCAAGCAAAAGTGTAAACTGTGTTTGGTAAACATTATTGAAGACATATTTTCTTATGAGATATGACAAATGAATGCAACAATAATTAATTTGTAAATGCCTTTTTACAGTATTCATAATATATTCAATTTTAAGTCGTAAAGTTGCCCAAATGTGTAATTTTTTACGTTTTCTGTGTGTTAATATTCTGTTTTAATGCTAATACATAAGCATTGAAAGTTTAGATGACCTTAATAGTACTCAGCAACTGTAAGTAAATGTGCAAAACTTCATAAAGCTACAGACAAATAACCATGAACAAAACAAACCTCAAAAATCCATTACAGGAACAGTTACATTACAGTTCTTGTCAGGAACAAAGGTTCAACATGTGCACATTTTTAAAAAGTTCCAAAAAGCACACTGGGCAACAGGACCATAAGTCTGCATTGGATAAAATGACACACTCAATTGTGTTCACTTATCTTATAAATATGTAAAAAAATATATACTGACTTTCTTTTAAATCAGTGCTTTGCTTATATGTCACAATAAAGTATATTTAATAAATCAATAATATTTGCAATAATAATGTAAATAATTCTAGTAAAGGGATAATTCACCCCAAAATAAAAATTCTATCATCATTTACTCACCCTTCACTTGTCACAAACCCGTTTGAGTTCCTTCTTCTGTTTAACACAAAATAATATATTTAGAAAAATGTTGGAAAACTGTAACCATTGCCTTCCACAGTGTTTGTTCTTCCTACTATAAAAGTCAATGGTTACAGATTTCCGACATTCTTCAAAATTTCTTACTGTATGCTCAACAGAAAAAAGAAAGTTTTGAACCACTCGAGAGTGAGTAAATATTAAGTTTAAATAAAATATTAAAGTACATTTTAACTTTGGGTGAACTATCCCTTTAATGCATACAATTGTGTCATTAATTTGTTATAAAACTGCATTATACTGATGAAATCAAATCGTATGTAATGTCACAAAATTGTTATTTAATATTATAAAAGCGCTGCATAAAATATCTTGCCAACATCTTTTGGTATAGGGGAGCACAGGGCACAAAGTAACGCAGTGTAAAATGTAACACAGAGTTTTAAGGTATTTGCTCATGGTTAACCCTGGCATGCTTCCGAGGTTTTCACCACAGTGTCGGCAGACGTCTTTCTGCCAATTATTGAAAAAGTTAGGCAAAATTTGGATGAGAAACACAGGAGAAACCATTTTTGCAGCATAAAAGCATTTTTTATTATACTCAATATTTTTTTTATTTAAAAAAAATCTGTGAAAGTATGTAAGTAAAATCTTATATTGTTGTAATTACCGTCTTCTAGGCTAAAAGATGAAACCATTTTGAAAGATGTAAAAAACACACAGTGACCACTAGCCAGTTTTGAGGAAAACATTACACAGCAGGGTTAGTTGTAACAGGGTGTTACAAATAAGCCGCACACTAGACACCATTTAAACAAACAAAATAATTGTTGAATTTTGACTGTAATGTTGGAAACTTTTTAAATAAAAAATGTTTTTTAATACAAAATATTTTTAAATAGATTCTTTTTTTATTGTATTGCTAATAATGCAAATAAATGCATTGTATAATAATGGATAATAATGCAAATAAATCCAAATGTGTTTATCCAATAGATAAATAAATAAACATGCTGTGCTTTGTAGAATAAAAAAAATTAAGTTAATTAAAGTTAAATTAAAATTCTGTTAAGTACTGAGGAAATATACTATTTAAAGTAAACTGAATTTAAATTAACTGTGTGAAATCTGGCTTTATAAGCGTGTGTTACAACTAACCCTCTGTTACAACTTGCCCCGCAGGTGGGGTAAATAGTAACATTTTTACTCCTGGCACTTATGGAAATACTGCACAGAAACCATAGGTCCGGCGATCATACTTTCAGTGCTCATTTGTAGGAGAGACCTGTGTGTTGTTGGTAAAAACAATATGGTTTGTCTAACCTCATTACTTTGTTTATTATTTGGCCAAAACCAAAAAGTGTTACTTTGTGCCCCGCTCTCCCCTTTTCACAGAATAGGGAGCGATTGAGAGAACGAAAAGTGTAGAGAGGAGTTAAAAAGGGAGCGATGGAGTGAAAGAAACAAACCGAAAGAAAGAAAGTAAACAGAATGACAGACAGCAGACGCCTCACACAATAGGAAACCGTCTCAGTATGGAGGCTGATGGCAATCAAACACATGCTGGCCGGGTATTACGAGATATGTGTGTGTGCG